>JAPYKE020000558.1:0-102280 GCA_028554795.2 Sinohyriopsis cumingii
TCTCACTACATGTATGTCCAAATTGAGCAAAATATTTAGCACATTCGCCTAATCCTAAAAAACTTCCAGGATAACATGCGGCCATGTCAACGGATATCATATTATCATGATCATATTTAGTGTTCCATAATCCTCCATGTCCATAGTCGACGCAACTGTCCTGAATATCTTTGAGAAATTCACCTCGAGTTGGCTTCCAAAGATTTTTTTTCCCTAGCAGCGTGAGCAGCAACAGATGGAACAGTAAAACAATTAACTAATAATTGCTCAGAGTTTGCTGAATATTTTTCTGCTAATTCTTTCATTGAACCGTGTAGTAATTTATTTCTTTACATCCCCCCGTTAGTTCTCACAAACTGATCATATTTATCTTCGCTACGAAAAAACCACACTGATACCGGATCGGATTTGCTTATTTTGTGAATAAATTCAAACATTTCTGTACAATTTTCTGCCGTGGAGAATTCTGCCGGATAGAATTTAACAACACGATCTCGAGGAAATATTGTTACCGCGAATGTCCAAGCGTGAGAATTATGATCAACAATTTCAATTGACGCTCCTCGAGATTTATACGCTGATTCATATAAAATTTCTCCCGATAATGGTTTTACTACTATTGGAAATTTTCATTTACTCGACAACGCAGCGACGTCATTTATTGATGCACCATCAACAACTGATTTCGCCCAAGTATTTATTTTTGTTAACCTTGAATCGGTCAAACCAGATCCGCGTTTCGTATTTTTTAAATGCTCCATTGCTCGCTCAGTTACACAATTTATTACCGAAGATACTTTCATCAAAGATAGATTTTTGACTTCTGGTTTATTATTTAGCCGATAAATTCCATAAACAACTGCGGTTACCGGATAGGATCTAGCATAATATGGTTTATCTACGCCGGTTAATAATGCAGGTCGGTTGCTCGTAGATAAAATAACATTTTTTTCCCACCGATTATAGGATCACGTTTATCACGAATAACTCAAAACATCGTCGTTCATTTGTGCGATAAATTTTATTCCAAATATAAATTTTTCATCGGCGTGATTAGGGCGAATATAATCAATTATTTTTTTTGCTCGCTCATCGGTCATGGTACCATCGATTGAATTTGTTTTCCAAGTTGACCAAGTATGAACCGCTCCATCATCAAAAAACTCTTTCTTTGCTTTATCAGCGTCAGGTATATCGTATTCAGCTTTATCAAGATCAAATAAATTCATATTATATTTCAGACAAATATCTAATACAATAATGATTCGATGCAAATGGCTATACGTCGGTTCGCTGACTTGTTGCAATAAATCATGCAGAAGTGAATTCTGCGGCGAACACATGCAAGCTGTTCGTGAATGAAAGTATGGACCAACCAGGTGTATACAATGTAGTATTGGAATTCGAGGAAAAACTAGAATTTTGTGTAAATTGTGGAGGAAAACGCTATCGAGAACTAAAGAGACATCATGACAAAAACATTGATGACGATGACAGAATCATCAACTGCGAAGAGGATTATCAAGGTAGGTTTTCAAACAAACCTTGATTTAGACAAATAATAGTTACTATATGAATCCAACATTCATGAATCATCCAATCGTTGATAACTATGAGGCATCAAGCGACGGTGTTGTCAGACACCGTAAAACAAAAAATCCAGTTGGTAGCGTTAGTAAATTTGGTTATCTCAGATTTACTGTTAATACCGAAAAGAAAACTACCTGAATCACCGTTTCATCTTCAAATGTTTTCATGGGTCAATCAAAAATAATCTTGTAATCGACAATATTGATGGAAATCCACTAAACAAAAAATTATCTAATCTAAGGGCGGTTACTCAAGGTGAAAATTGTAGCTCAGGAAATAGCGGTGGATATAACAATAATAATGCCAAAGCCGTTAAATCAGTAAATACGGAGACCGGCGAGGAGATTATATTTCAGTCAATGAACGCCGCTGGAAAATATTTTGATATTAAACGGGCCTCAGTACGATATGCTGCAGAAAAAAATATATAAATCAGCATTTTCATATAAACATGGTGAGTGTATCGAATTTTATTATATTCCTTTGATATTAGATGCATAAAACATTTAAAAATACAATATTTGTATATAATGAATGAAGAAAATATCAACAATGTAACTGACCCCATCGAAGAATTGAAAAGGAAAAAAAGAAAATTATCTGACGATTTAGATACTGAGATGATCGTCGCGGACTTTGAGACACTCGCACAAAACAAACACGAAGGCAGATATGTTTTGCCGGCTGAATATAAATATATAAAAAGTATTCAGTCAGCGATGTATCAGTCATTGACATCAGTCAATGAAACACAGATTAAGGATTTTGTTGCATCATTATCTAGCGCCATCGAAAAAATCAGATCAGAGTTGTCTGACGAACATGAATCAAGAAAAGTAATTAAAACTCACGCAAGACAATTAAGAAAAATGGTAAATTCTGAGAATTAAAAAAAATGAATTTTTGTTAATTTTTACTGTTTGTTATCTATTTTTTTTTTTCTATTTTTTACGGTGGACAATTCAGGATCTTACAGGTAAATTAATACTTAACGTCTCTCCACGCAGATCAGGTAAATTTCCGGACTTATCGGTTAATCTGAAATTAATTTTCGAAAGCAAACTATTGTGACATCGTAGATAAACCGGATTAATTGGTTCTTGTACAATTAAGTATCCTGGTGGTTCTTTTGGTGAAAATGAATAAAGAATAAATCCTTGTTTAGCACGATTTGACACAGACGCGTCTGCGCTATAACTATTTTCGAAGACGTCACAATGAAGAATAACCGCGACGACGTTTGTTATATTTACGACCTCTGGTGAAATATGTCGTCCACCCTTAGATTGATCATTATCATATTTAAGTATTCCAATATTTGGTAATATTTTCTCCACGCGACGTGTAATTGAGGAAATAATTCGTCAATAGCGTCAGTGACAGATTTTCTTAAATTTTCAGGTGCGTTATAAACAGGAAATTTATAATTTGGCAACGTCGCCTCGGTTAACGAGTACGCGGTCAAAAACTTTTGTTTATTGTCTGTTTTTTCATCAGTTAACGTCATTATTAATCGTGTGTGCATATATTCCATATTGGGTGCAAGCAGATTCAGTATTTCTACGTATCTGATAATCTTATCACATGAGTTTGATACATTAAAAATACACTCCTGAAAATACTGCCGTAGCAGCTGTAGTTGCTCCCGATGTGCCTGATTAATTTCTTTAAACCACTCGATGATATCATTAGAATCCAAATGAGAAATCCTACCCTGTTCTTGATCACGTCTCCACCTCATATCGCTCATATCTGTCGAAAGAAACCACATTATATCGTCCCTTTTTCTGAAGATAGATTCAAATATATATTTAGCACTATTATTATGTTTTTGTAATTGTTTCCTAAAAGATCATGATTATATTGCTTGTCCGTGATATAATCAGATTTTTTAGGTTCTGGTGGCACTGGTGGATGTACTGGCATAACTTCAGGCCAACCTTAGACGGTTCTGATCGTGGACTGATAAATATCGACGACGTACGGTGATGTTATCTCGACAATCGAAGTTAATGTTGGTTCGTGCGCGGATATTTTTATTCCGGGTTCTTTATCTTCGGTTATATTTTTTATTCTATATAATAATTCATCATTGATTTGTTCGACCTGATAACTACCTGTTGGTAATCCAACAACAGTCCAATCGGTGGTGCCGTCTGGTTTATTTATATTAGCGAAAACAAACGAATCATTTGATAATGAGCTACCAGATGATTTAGATCTGATATTGGGCCAGCTATGATAAACTCGCAGTTGTGATAACGCAATTTCGTCGACGGAAATCGCTATTGGAAAATTAGTGCTAAATTCTGGATTAGTCGAGCTACCGAGATCATTGTTGTTTTGCGCGGAGTTGTGTTTGTCACAATCTGTTGCAGATCCGACATTATTAATATTCGAAGCTTTAACATCTGCCTGATTATAAATTTTTATCATCGCTTAGAATTCAAAATCAGATATATTTCCGTCATTGAGACTTTCTGACAACAACGAAGATAACTTTGTGTACGCGGTCGTTGCCGTGTGTAGCTTAAGCACGTACGAGGATAATTTTTCATTTGTGCACAAGGATAATTTGTTTGCAATAATATTAAGAACGCCTGCGATTGTTGTTGCCGCGGAAATACAAATTGTGACAGCGCCCGGTGCCATCATTGTTACCGCGGATAATATTATTCCGGCGCCAGCAACAGTTGCTGATACCGAATAAACAACTACGTCGATTATAACTAATCGTAGTTATTTTTGCCGTGGTTACATCGATGATATTTTTTAATGAGTCTTGCCATGTACGTGCAAGATTATATCTTTACTCGGACGCGTCGCTCATATTTTATTTTATTTATGTAAATAATTGAGGTGTTTCAGCGATAAATTCCGTGAGCCACCAAAAATCTGTTGGCGTTGCTACTACTCTTTCAGGTGGTTCTAACGTAAAAATTTCTTCGACATCTTTATTTAGTAAAATATTTAAAAATCCAAGAAATCTATCGCTGGTATGTCGCCATTTGCATTCTTTAGCGATTATTCTAAATCTTACTGAAGAAAAAACATATAATCTGTATACGCCGGTAACTGTTGCTGTGTATTTGAAAGTGTTATATTCTAGTGTCCACGTTGATGATCCTGACGCCGTTGTAAACATCATATTATTGATCTGTGATGATTTTGTTGTTGGTGGAATCTTAATAAAGCTAGTTTTCTCGATAATTGCAGGAATTAATTTACTAGTTCCCTCAAATAGATCAACAGCGACTTTGATGTCAGCGATTTTAGTGTTGATGCTAGCAATATCTAATCCGTATTTTACTTTATCAAGTTTTAAGTTGATAGAGGAATCTACTTCTTGTCTCAATTCATCACTTTTTAAGTTAATAAGAGAGTCTAATTCTCTTTTGCGATCTCTATGGGATTTTTTATTATCTTCGCTGATTTTTTTGATATCTTCGCTGACTTTTTTGATATCCTCGTCAACTTTTATTTTATCAGTCTTTGAATATAATTTATTAGTGATATCTTCAACTTCTTTGGTAATATAAGCATCTAAATCTCTGCTGGTTTTTTAAATATCTTCAACAGCTTTTTTGATCTCCTCACCAGCTTTTCTAACAACTTGTTGCAAACAGGTAAAATCATTTACGTGAGTGTTATACTCGGTTCGTCGAATTATATCAGCTAATTTGATATTACTTGTTTGTAATTTTCCATGTTGATCCTAAAAAATAACAACTTCGTTGGGATCTATTCCTGATATTGCTAATACATTATAAAGGTCATCTTTTGTTGCGTACTTTGACAAATCAACGTCAGGAGTTTTTTTGACGCTCTTGATAGAGATCTTCCGTAAATATCGACCATTATTTTTATAGTGATTGATTTAATTTATTGGACGTGTAATCAAGTACAACCTTGTGATATGGTTTTACCGACGTTGATATTGCATCAAGAACATTAATTGCTTCACTGCCACATATTGGTGGATCGGTTAAAGTCTGTGTTGGTAACGTTGAATACCAAATTGGAACATTTAATTGTTTCGCATAATTTTGAAACTCTTTTGGTGGCGCTAACCCATATGAGTCAAAGTAAATAATTTCACGTGGATTCATCGCGTAAGATACCCAGTGTGTTCCTGGACCAATACTGTCATCGAGATTTATAATTCCGGTTTCGTTAGAATTTGGTCGAGCAGGTAATTGATCTCGCATAAATACACCTCTGAAAAATTTTATTTTTTTATTTTTAACCTCGTTAGATAAATCAAAATTTGACATTGGCGGAATATTTAACGGATTTTTGGATACCACACTGACGGCTTTTCTGGCAACCTTTTTTTACCGTATCTTCCTCCAGTTATTTTTTGTGCTACTTTGCTACCTGCGTATCCGGCAGTACATAATGCGACGCCTTTTGCTATTAATGGAGCAACAGCGGCTGCTTTTGCAATTAATGCTGGTAATAAACCTAAAAGTGAAAAAAAACTACCAATTTTAATAATATCTCTGATGGCGCCCGTGGAAAGATTAACCTGGACACCAGTATTTGCTGATTTAGCTTTAGTAAAACTTTTATGTTGAATTTTAGTTAACGCCAATTTATTTGGTCCATCCTGAATTTGAACATTTTTTTAACGTTAATCTTACTCCACATATTTTTGTTGTATTTGATTGAAGTTTTTTTATCTGACCCGGAGTCAGAGTTACACTAACATGATCGTACGGCATTATAGTTATACGATTGATTTAAATTTAGATCACATATTTTCTACTGGAGCATCAATGATTCTTATTCGTCCACCAATACCTTCAAGAAGCATAGTTTTATCACTAAGTAGGACAGCAACTGCCCTAAATTCATCATTTGCATGACCAACACCTTTATTCAGCTTACATTTAAAATGCATGTCAATGACAGATTGTCTTATTAAATCGAAGTGTTCCAGTGAAAAATAATAAATCGGATATAATTTTGTAAAATCTATGTGTGATATTTGTAATCCAGTATCTGGATTTTGATCTTGTTCCTGATAACTAAGCAACTGATGATATGCACGTGCCACTGAATTATTAGCAAAATCTATCGATATCTCCTCGGATGGTTCTTGATGTCCATTTATTCTCAATGATACCTCAGAAACGCCAAGAGTATCAAATATCATGTGATTGTAATCTTGATCATCTAATCGATTAGTATAATGAAGAGCAATAAATGCATGTCTAGGAGCAGAAATACCTTGTTGTTATGATATATGCCAAGTAAATTCACCATTTACGACACTAGTGGCACTGTCAGTAATTGTTGTTAACCACGATCATGTTGATTTACCACCATGATCCATGAAGGAAAGTAATTTAGTCTCTTCAAATACTGATGGAGTCATTACTGGCATCCAAAGCGTAAGTTTAGATAATACAACTTCACCATCAAGAATAGCGTGATTAAATTTCCAGATGGCATCATTGCTGTTACCTTTTCGATTACGAAAAATTGTATGTTTAGCCCCAAAAATAACCTTTCTAACATCTCTACAAAATCCAAATATATGAGATAATGGAATTGCACACGAAAATTGTTTAAGATCACCTGACATCGCTTTGTTACGTGTATGAAATCCTGAATTATAATTAGCATTTACACTATACGGAACGATAAAATTACCAGCTGGTCAATCTATCCCAACAGTTGTAGGATTAGATGTTACAGCCCGAAGCAGTTGTACGTAATCATACTGCATTTGATCAGCATAATTGGAGGTATCTCTGGCAAACATCATAGTAGGACCAACTGATCTGGTATAATCATCCGAATATCTCGCTAATCATATGATTGTTGTAGAAACATCAAAATCATTATGAATTGACTCAATTTCTTTTCCATCAATCATGTATATGGCGCTTTTAAATAATGCCATAATGCCGTTATTAACAAGACCAACTGAGCCAGGAGTGGCGTGTGCTGCACCACCTATTACTACAAGTTCACCTACAACCTCAATAAACGCCTCACAGGGCAGACAATATCTACTTGTATCCTGAACCCGCAACTCAATTCGTCCAATTTTATTTGGATCGATTGTATCATATGAATAAAATTGATAATCTTTCTTTGATTCATCTTTGCGAATAGGAGCGTTCATGTCGAAAGCTGGGTCTGACTCTAGCTTAAACATTTTATTATAAAATTAATTATCTTCTAAAACGAAGACCAACTCCCAACATTCGTATTTTTTCATGTTCCATAAATTCTGCTAATTTTTTATTTTCTTCCTCCTGATTTACCAACGACGCCAGTTTATGATTTGCTGCATCATTTATTACCTTGCTGACATCGCTAGGCATCACCGCGGTACTGGGTAATTTGACCGGGGTAACGTTGGGTTGTTTGTTCTGCGTATTAAATTTAATATTCTATCCTTGATGCTATTAAACGCTTTACTGGCAACATCACCAGTAGCAGCGGTTGCTTTGTTACCAATAAAATCATTAGCTTTCATTGATAATTGTTTAGCGATAGGTCCAGCTTTAAGAGCTATTCTGGTAACAAAACTCTTGACAATATAAGTAACCGCATATACTGGTAATCGTGAATTTATCACCCGAACAGGCGCATATCTACGTCGAATTTCGTATATGATCATTTTATTTAATTATTTATTTATTTAACAACTAATCAATGATTTCATTAACAAGATTTCTATAAGCGCTAATATTCATGATACCACCCTGAAATAATCTTCGGCAGAAATCGGTTGCTTAATAATTATTTCTGATGAATTATTTCCAGCTAATTTTCCACCAATAAGTATTTCTAATCGCGATACATCATTGACGACATTATCGGGCAGCCAGAATTATAACCGCTACCGGAAAAAGAAGAAGAAGGTGATGTCTCTTCTGGATCAGTTTCATATGGCAATGGTTGAAAAATTTCGTCTGAGAGTGATTCATTGGCAGTAGATGATGTTGAACTGGGAGGTGGCATTTATGTTGTTCTTTTAAATGATGATGTTGTTCTCTTATTTGATCGTGGTGTTGTTTGTAATCATGATGGAGCTGACAGTGGTGGTGATAAATCTGCTCGTGGTGGTGTTCGTAATCGTGGTGGAGCTGATTGTGATGGTGTTTGAAATAATGATGAATCTGGTCGTGATGATATTGGCTCTGCTGTTCGTTCATATGATGAAACTCCTGATGCTCTTCGAGCTTTTTCAATAAGCACCTCACCCAAAAACATTTTAAAATTCGGATCATCTAAATCAATATTTTTCAATTTATTGGCAACAGCATATATTGCTGGAGCCCATTTCTTTAAATCTATATGTGAGATATAATCTGGTTTAAGATAAAAACATTTCTGATTATAAATATTTGCAGCAATATCAATTAATGTGTGCTTATCTTTAAAAGCATCAAGAGCATTTTGCTTAAACATATCAGCGGAAATTTCCGGAGACTGTTCTCTAGATGAAGATATATATTCTGACTCTTCTTTTAATATTGCCGCATCCAATTCCTCCATCAAAATTTTCTCTTTTATTCCAAATTTTTTAAGTTCTTTATTTACTTTCTCCTCTTCTAATTCTTCAGTTTCCATCTTTTTTGTCCCTTTTCTTTCTTTTTTTTTTGTCCCTTTTCTTTTTTTTTGTCCCTTTTCTTTCTTTTTTTGTTCTTTTTCCATCTTTTTCTGCTCTTTTTGTTCTTCTTTTTTTCTTTTTTCTTCTTCTCTTTCCATTCTTTCTTCTTCCATTGCAGCTGCATATTGTCTTTCCTGTGATCTATATCCCTCCATATATAAGCACGATATTCATCAGTGTTAGTTTTTAATCGATCAAGACTTCACCTAGCTTTAAATACCCAAGCAGCCCATGATTCCTTATTAGGAATATTAACAAGATTAAAAAGATGTTTTTTTTTTTTAAAAAAACCTTTGCAAGCAAAAACACCCAATTTTACAAAATCTTCACGATTATTAATTGAATGAGCAAGAATTGCTTTCATACCACCATCGCTGAAATAATCATCATATTTAGGTTTAATTTTTTTTAGATTGAACCTGTGTTTGAGTTTCAGTTTCAGTAGTTACAGGTGCAGGTGCAGGCTGAAATTGAGGCGCAGGTGGTGGAGGTGGAGGTGGAGGTTGAAATTGAGTCGGAGATTGAACTGCAGCCTAAGCAGTAGCTATATCAACAGGAAAATCTCGTAAAATTCCCTTTATGTTTTTAGCCCTCGATGCAGTTTGTTTCAATACCGGAAGAATACCTTTTTTTTCTTTCTTCGGGATCTTCAGTATCTCCCAATATAATTCTTTCAGTGGTTTCAGCAACTTTTTCAGTAGCTTTAGTTACGGGATCAAATAATAACTTGGAGGACTCCATAAAATCTTCCATCGACTCACCTCGTGCACGTATTTCTTGTTTGACAGATTCTCTCAATGGAATATACTTCTTTAATGCTTTTAGTCGCTCTCGAGCTATTCTAGTAGCATATGCTTCTCCGACACATACCATTATTAATATACTAATAATTTTAATTTATAATAATAAAACAATTACGGGTTGGTCTTGACCAAATATTTTAAAGTTTTTTTTTACTAGGAGCAGCAGTGAGGGTGAGTACCTGTGTGAGATCCTATATGTTGGCTGATGCAATAATAACGTCCCGTAGAAGCATTTAATTTTGAAAATAAAGGTTTCTAAAAAGGATTCTTTCGTAGGAGCCCTCAAATGTGGAAACAAACCTGGTCTGTTCACCCTCACTGATGCTCACAGTTGGAAAAAAAAGGTGATGAAATGTGTAATGTTGAAACTACATATCATGTAGTATGATTGAGAATCCAATCTTAGAAAATGCCTAGTAAGTGGCAAATGTGAGCCGTTAGATGAGCAATTGTGTACCGATATGACAAAATAAAATAACCTGGTATGAAAATTCCTGTGTGATGACGCTGGTTGTGTTTTCACATCACTGTTGTGCATCATATATGATGACCACAGGCGTTTTCCGTATCCTTATTTTGCTTACTTCAACGCATATTTGGTGGAAAACATATGTAAAAGACGTTTTAGAAAAAATAATTATCAACGTCTTATCTACAACGTATCCAAATTCAGAACTAAGCAGCCACCTTAAAGTATTATTCTCGTCCAAATTTTGAAGACATACATATCAACATCATTTACATATAATATGCAAGGACCTTAAAGGCCTATATTTATGCTTGAGAGCTTTCATTTTAAAATAAGCACTGTGTATGACCCCAACACAGGCGTAATTTGGTACATATAGTAGTATCATCATCCATACGTACATCACCCAACGCTTTCAACTTTATGCATGCTTCATAGCTAGCGTGTTTTTTTATATATTTATCTTCGTCCGTCTGTCATTCATATTTTAGACTTCGATTTAAAAATGATGCTATCTATCAGTTTTTGCAATTAAAATGAAGAAATTAGCTTCGCGATGTTCACAGGGGTTGATATGATTAAAATCGGACGAGGAGGCTGATATTTTCCAGGCAATCTGTACTAACAATCTATATTGGAAATAACAATACTTTTTTCCTTTCTTCTAATTAATGACTGTTTCCAGGAGGAATTATAGATTCTTATCACACAAACGAGACACGGTGCAGTCATGTCTTTCGAGTCTGGTCTCTTGTTATTGGCATTTTAGAAGATTACTTGATATCAAATTTCGAAAATGTACAGTCCCTTCATGCAGATTAGTACTAATGTTACGTTATTTGAGTTATGGTTATTAGTCGACAGATACTGTCATGTGCTTCTCCTTTACATGTGCGTTATCGCACTAACTAATAATACAGTGTTCAGTACTATACCTCCCAAGTAAGCCGCAGGTCGTAGGGTGCCTTTAATGCCTGCTGCTTCCTATATGCATTTCTCTTCTTGCCTTTCCGGTTGTCTTTTCGAGATTACCTGTCTACCAACTACCATTGTTGCAAAGCTTTTGTCTAATTTATGCCAAGTCTATTTATGTGGAGCCCACCCTACCCTTACTATACAAAATAGGTATGTAATAGTGGCAAACGCCTGCCAAAAACATGGAATATTAAAATGTGGCTTTAAATTGAGATCTCTGTATCGTTTGAATGCATCACTCTAGTTCAGTAAAGAAGCGCATAAGTTATTGTACGCATTTTCATAAACAAAACAGAACACATTGCCAAGTTGGTAAATACAGGAGTGCCGTTGGATATATAAACAAAAACATTCGGAGTATAGTGCATGATAGAGTGCACCGTTTAAACAAAACTCATCTCGCGCAGTGTGTCTGCAGCGAGTGATCGTTTTTATGAGGTTAGTGACGAAGATATTCAAAATCAGTCGAACACAAGAGCTTGGGCCATACGTATAAGAATGCTAAGAATACTGGGAGTGGAAGTAACAAGCAGACCAAGATGTATGACAAGATATTATAAAATAGAAGTATAGTAGTCGAGTGACCTACCCTAGATGCTACATTTTTGTACGAAGTAATATATGATTTGAAGATTTGCGGCAGCCTGATTACCGAGAACAATTTGCAGAAGATGATGCTAAATGCAGTGAAGTAAAATATCACAAGGATATTTGCCCGCGTTCCAGAAAATACAGTCTTATTGTATAAAAGCACATATCCATTTATACATGCACGGTTTGTATCATACTCAGTGACGGGTCATTTGAGTGTTGTTCTCGAATTAAGATAGATATGCTTTTATTAGAGTTCCTATATCTTTTCTATGTTAGTGTGTCCAGTTATGACACTTTTATCCGCTGAGACTATCTCTACATTGAGAAAGCGACCGAACCCAAATTGATGTGTTGCTGCTGAGTGAAATACACGAAAAATTCAGAATTGATATCGCACTACATATGGATAAAGAATCTTGCTCTTCTCCTTAACAGGAATAAATATATTTACGACTCAAGAACTGCTGAGCCGTCATGACTTTACTGTTTTGTGAGTGAATAATGACAGCGCACAATTATGCCTGAGACTGGATTCAAACACGCTCTCAAATTGTACTGCAGTACAACGAAACATGAAAGTCCAGTATTTCATTTACCCGGATATTGAATGACTGACTATTTCAGTGGAAAGCGCTGATGAACGGGCACAAATGCGTTTGTTACTGATCAAACAGTGCAAGTCGCTTAAAAAAATTTCATGTGGGTTCTCTTATGTAGTAGAAAAATGCAACAGTGCGTCCTTTGTCGTGCCCAAAGTGCTAGTACACAAAACACAGTCGAGAAGTTTCTCAGATCGATCGAACTTATGGCAATATGGAATCAGCAGCAGATCTACACACCAGCAGACATAAGCTAAGATTGGTGATAACATTCGTGAGTTCTCCTCATCTAGTCACTGCTGGATTTGTGAAAAAGGCTTAGCTGAAGGGCATACTACGAAAATTGATAAACAGCAAAGCCTTTTCAGCAATGAACCAAAATGTCCTGTTTACAAAGTTCATGATTATTGTCATTGCTTTAGTGTGTATGGTGTGTTGCACGCAACTCATGTAATTTGTAATTGATCATTTGTCCAAACAAAACCGAAATCTCATTGGCGTTTCATAACCTGCGATGGGTACAATAGCCCCTTAAGTATGCAAGCCGTGGCCACAGCATCAAGCTCATAGAAATGCCTGATCACCAACAATGTGAAAAAATACGTGACGTTTCGGCTGCAACAATTACAATGTTTCCTTGGGCAATTTAGAGAATGTTCTGACGTAGGAGAGTTTCAAAATCACTCGTTTATACTATCCAAATAATACAGACTTGATAACAGTAAAAAGTGTTTGTCAGTAGGAGTACATATACGACTGGAACACATTTGCAGAAACACTGTTGCCAGTAGGCAACGCGTTTTATTCACCGTTGGTACTTGAAGGTACGAACATGGAAAGAATGTTTGTTCTGCGTTCGATTGCAGAAACCTCGGTGACTATATCACGATCTGTATCCGCGCTTGTATGTATTGTTGCTCGCTGACATATTTGAAGCATCTCCTGACACAGACGTGTACGTGTAAAATCTTAATGCCGTGGATTACTTTTCGTTACCAGGTAATGCTGCAGTATAATGTAACTACTAACTGAACTTTGCAAATCGTTGGACAGATACCACAGGTTTTGTTATGTTGCAGTTCCATGACAGGGAAATACAGAGTCGCCAGGTTATTATGGTGCCCAGCATGCAAGCTCGCTAAACATAGCTGAGGTATTTCTCAGCTCGATCGAATTCACAGAGAAATGTTTTCGACAGCAGGTTGATGCACTAGCAAAGTCAATTATGAAGGATGATAACATTTGTGTTTTATGCAGCCGCTTATTGCTGAATTTGTGAAAACGCTTCCAGCGATGTCATAGCTTATGATCACTGCCACATTACTGGTGCATACAATGATGTTGCACACATCGCGTGTAATTTTTAACTACTAATTAATGCCACCAAAAAACAAAAATATGTCGTATTTCATAACCTTCCTGGCTACGACAACTACTTTACCATGCAAGCGGTAGCCGTAGCATCATACTCACCAATAAGCGTGATCTCTAACAATATGGACAAAATGCATGACTTTTCGAACGGGACAATTGCAGATAATCGATGGATTGCAGTGTATGTATTCGTATTTGGACAATTTAGGAAACATGCTGACGGTGGAAAACTTTAAAATCACTCGTGGAAGCTGTCCACGGGAAGCAGGCATCCCAAAGACAGACCTGCGAACGAAAATTGTCGTGTATCTCACGAGTACAGGAACGACAGGAGCAAATTTGCTGAAACTCAGTTGCGATTGATTCATTGTATTCATGGTTGTCACGTAAAGGTTTTCAGAACAAAATTAGGATTATTTAACAAATGTGATTAGCAATGGAGTGCAAAAGCATTGTTGACCATCACGATTTATATCTGCGCATTGATGTATTCGTACTTGCAGATTTGTTTGAAAATTCGTGATACTGCCATTGCAAGAGGATTTGACCTGAATTGATTCATGGATTAAATGACAAAAGAAGCACAACGTGATGAGAGATGGAACTTTGTGAAATGAATTAATAAATATATGTATATTCTCTACAACATATATAGTGCGATTCTTTCAAGCTCTAAAACTTACGACTCATTCAATTACTCGACACAAACATTTGTTATATGTGAATGGCTTTGTGACTTTATGAAACCTTAAGACTTAACAAAATTCATACAATCATTCAAAAATGTGGAATAAAAATATGATTCATATAGACACAGACACACATTACAGTAAAACAAAATGTGATTCATATAATCTCGTGTAATAAAGGTAAGATTCATATAATCTCATGCAAATATGTATAATTCAATTGTACTCAAATATAATCAATTGAAACAACTTATGTTCCATGTACTCAGTTGTAACACAACATAAATTCAAACATGATCAATTGAAATAAACATAACAATTGTATCAAACATATCACTCATGACTCATTTAGTAAGTTGTACAGCACGTACGATTCATAACAACGTACGACTCTTTTGAATACTTGTAAACGAGAAAGTTTGGCCTGGTTCACGTCTCCATTGTCAAACTTCACAGCTCCTGAATTCGTGGATTAGCCCACACTTGTATTGGCACACACACCTTTCATAGATCCACCATGTGCACAAGTTTACAGATCAGCACTTCCGTCCTTGTATGGCCTTGATGACCGCACATGCTTTCGTCCCCATACAGACAGATATGCAAACAGCCCGACCAACAGCGTCATACACCCGCACACAAACAGCTAAAATAAAAAACAAACGGGTCGTAATAACAGGAACGGAATTAAAATTTATAAACACGTGTTACTTAATTAAGCTCTTAATAGCGACTTGTAAGAGTTCGAAAGTTCATAACGTTTCAAATCCGCGTAGTGATAAAGGCAACATTTCACGCTGAGTTATTAAAACTGAATATGCTTTACATATTTGCAAATAATATAAAATGTAACTATTACCCCTATGACTGTAGAATGAAATGGAGAGCACAAACTCCTTGACACGATCCAAAAAGACCAATGTGTCGATTAGAACAGAAACTTGCCTTAAATCTACAGGAGAATGATACGTGACTGGAATTGTGTTCAAAGAACACAGATGCCCTACCACAGTGCCTAAAATGACCTCAATGTAGAACATAATCATGGAATGATGCAAAGACATACAGCCATGGAAAACACTATATGCCACTAACAATACAGCCATGGACAACACTATATGCCACTAACAATATAGCCATGGACAACACTATATTCCACTAACAATATAGCCATGGACAACACTATATGCCACTAACAATACAGCCATGGAAAACACTATATGCCACTAACAATACAGCCATGGACAACACTATATGCCACTAACAATATAGCCATGGACAACACTATATGCCACTAACAATATAGCCATGGACAACACTATATGCCACTAACAATACAGCCATGGACAACACTATATGCCACTAACAATACAGCCATGGACAACACTATATGCCACTAACAATAAAGCCATGGACAACACTACATGCCACTAACAATACAGCCATGGACAACACTACATGCCACTAACAATACAGCCATGGATAACACTATATGCCTCTAACAATACAGCCATGGACAACACTACATGCCACTAGCAATACAGCCATGGACAACACTATATGCCACTAACAATGTCATGGTAGAACATAAACGAACAAGATTTCATGCAGAAAAGTTAAAGAACTTGAGTTCTTCATGGACTTGTGCATTACCATCCTTATCATTATCAGCATCGGTATTGTTATTACCATCATCGTCACATCATTATCATCACTACAATGATGCTGTTTGATTTGAAACATTTTATGAAACATATAAAAATACAATTGCCTGAACCAAGTAAACTCTGGAAGTAATGAATTTTGTACTTGAGACGTATACCATGTATTGTACATGTACTAGTTAATTGAAAATTTCAACACAAACACTGTACAGTAACAATCCTTACATTGTACATGTGCCAGCGGATTAAAATATTCCATTTCACTGTGTGATACTGATTCATGCATTGATCCCTTTCCAGCTGATTAAAAATGTTATTATACAAACAATGCACCATACATAATGTATATACTTGCTTATACACAGAGACCATTGTAACTACACAGACCGAGATCTACCACTGCATAATGCTCTGGTAGATTTGATTATATGCAGTTTGCAAGGAGTAATTAGCTGAACAAACAACACAGACTCTGATCTGATCTGCCATCACATAATCCACCAGTAGATCAGGGCCTATGTTGTTTAAAGTTGGACTCAACTTATAAGCAAGTATATACGGTATGCATGCTAGAATTCTGTAATAATACTAAGGTATGCATGTTGACTCAACTTACAAGCAAGTATAAACGGTATGCATGCTAGAATTCTGTAAAATACTAAGGCATGCCTGTTGACTCAACTTATAAGCAAGTATAAACGGTATGCATGCTAGAATTCTGTACAATACTAAGGCATGCCTCTTGACTCAACTTATAAGCAAGTATATACGGTATGCATGCTAGAATTCTGTAAAATACTAAGGCATGCCTGTTGACTCAACTTATAAGCAAGTATATACGGTATGCATGCTAGAATTCTGTAAAATACTAAGGCATACCTGTTGACTCAACTTATAAGCACGTATATACGGTATGCATGCTAGAATTCTGTAAAATACTAAGGCATACCTGTTGACTCAACTTATAAGCAAGTATATACGGTATGCATGCTAGAATTCTGTAAAATACTAAGGCATGCCTCTTGACTCAACTTATAAGCAAGTATATACGGTATGCATGCTAGAATTCTGTAAAATACTAAGGCATGCCTGTTGGCTCAACTTATAAGCAAATATATATGTTATGCATGCTTCAATTCTGTAAAATACTAAGTCATGCCTGCTCAGTGTTTGCATGATCCAAACTCTTTATAAGCCAGTCAAGGAATAAAAGGTTACTGTGACCGACCAGTAAAGGTGTGGAAAAGAAAATGCTTATCAAATTTTCATAAAATTTAAAACTTGCAACAAAATGCAGGCACAACCGACCAAAGAAATTATTGCCTGGACCCTTAGCTATATAAAAATATTAAAACTGTATTGCTCAGAACTGGGAAATTTTAATAATAATAATAATAATAATAATAATAATAATAATAATAACAGTACATGTATTAATGATGAAGCAGATCATCATCATCATCATCATCATCATCATGATAATAATAATAATAATAATAATAATAATAATAATAATAATAATAATAATGTGCATGTGATTTGGATTTTTAACATAGCCTTAACAATTTTTCAATTATATTGTTACGATGTCTGCTTTGTGGCAGTTTATAGCCTGATGTCTAGCACAGGGGCATCACGCCTCATAGATTTAGCATGATGTCACACCCAGTGACATTATCCTGACACCAGGCCAACTATTCCTAACACTAACCTCTTAATGCTAAATGTCAATTTTTCTAAGTCTTTGGTTTGACTTGGCCAGGGTTCAAAACGTCGACCTCCCACATCTTAGATAGACCACTTAGGCCATCGGAGCTATTAATAATAATAATAATAATAATAATAATAACAATAATAATAATAATAATAATAATAATAATAATAATAATAATAATAATAAATTTCAAAAGAAGTTAAATTCTACAACATTTAAGAAAGAAGCCTCATTAAGTTATATTTGCATGTGTTGAATAATGCTTCGACAAATTATACAGTAAAACCTGTGTTGAATAATGATAGGACAAAATATACAGTAAAACCTGTGTTTAATAATGCTTGGACAAAACATACAGTAAAACCTGTGTTGAATAATGCTAGGACAAAATATACAGTAAAACCTGTGTTGAATAATGCTAGGACAAAATATACAGTAAAACCTGTGTTGAATAATGCTGAGGACAAAATTTACAGTAAAACCTGTTTTGAGAAACCACTGCTACGAGAGACCACCCTTTTCGAGAAACCAACCTCTCCATGCATAGATTCATTGTTATATAGTGTTATGAACTGTTAAGAGAGACCACCTGTCCTAAGAGACCATTATTTGTTGGAAGAATGTTGTTGTTGTTGTGATTTGGATTTTTAACGTAGCTTTAACAATTTTTCAGTAATATCGCTACGATGTCTGCAATGTGGCAGTTTATAGTGATGTCTAGCACTGGGGCATCATGCCGCAGACATGTAGCATGATGTCCCACCCAGTCACATTATCCTGACACCGGGCCGACCAGTCCTAACACTAATCTTTTCATGCTGAGCGCCAAGCGAGGCAGCTGTTAGTGCCATTTTTGTAAGTTATGGTATGACTCGGCCGGGGATCGAACCCACGACCTCCCGCATCCGAGGCTGACGCTCTAACCACTAGGCCACCGGAGCGGTTTTTTGGAAGAAGGGGTGTTCTTTGAAGCAAGGTTATACTGTATTATGTTTCCTTTTAAATGTTTTACTCTAAACAGTTTTAAAAAGCTACAAATATGGGTTAAATTTAAAAAAAAAGGAAATTTAAATATTTAGTTCTCAAAACTGATAACAATAATAATAATAATAATAATAATAACATGGACCCTTAAATTACCAAGAAAAAGCGTATTCAAACCAAAAATGCATGAACAAAATGACATAAGTTTTACTGCAATTTCTTTCCAGCTGATAGTTACATTTGTAATCTACTGTATACACTCACCTATAAGTAAAGCCCACCTGCAAACAGCACAGACTCTGACCTGCCATTGCATAATATGACAGCAGATCAAGGTCTGTATGTTGTTTGTTCTACAGATTACTTGTAACAAAAAACATAGACCAAGATCAGCCAGTGCATTATGGGATGGCAGATCTTGGTCTTCCAGTTTAACACTTGATTTGTCTTATAAATGAGTAGATATGGTAATCATATTTTTGAGGTAGACCTAAATATGGGTATGACGAATACTTTGGAGGTAGACCTAAATATGGGTATTACTAATACTTTTGAGGTAGACCTAAATATAGGTATTACTAATACTTTTGAGGTAGACCTAAATATAGGTATTACTAATACTTTTGAGGTAGACCTAAATATGGGTATTACTAATACTTTTGAGGTAGACATAAATATGTGTATTACTAATACTTTTGAGGTAGACCTAAATATGGGTATTACTAATACTTTTGAGGTAGACATAAATATGGTCATTGCTAATACTTCTGAGGTAGACCTAAATATGGGTATTACTAATACTTTTGAGGTAGACCTAAATATGGATATTACTAATACTTTTGAGGTGGCCCTAAATATGGGTATTACTAATACTTCTGAGGTAGACCTAAATATGGGTATTACTAATACTTTTGAGGTAGACCTAAATATGGGTATCACTAATACTTTTGAGGTAGACCTAAATATGGGTATTACTAATACTTTTGAGGTAGACCTAAATATGGGTATTACTAATACTTCTCATGTAGACCTAAATATGGGTATTACTAACACTTTTGAGGTAGACCTAAATATGGGTATTACTAATACTTTGCCATGAAAGGCAAATTAAAGGACATTAATTATTTATCTCAAGAACTGGCTGTCGGCAAAACAGTTACATGGAGAACAATGTCAATATTATTCAAATATCCAACAAAATAAGACTTGGTTATATGCCAAAGAGAGCTATGTGCAAACAGTGCCAAGCTGGACATTTTGCAATCTAAGTTGAGCTGAGCTTTGGTAATTTGGATTTGTATAGATGGTGATCTTATTCCAGAATAAAAGATATTATAAACAATTGTAAAGTGTATGGTGGTGTGAATCTATGTCAATTTTTCGTATAATATTTATTTATACTGACAGTGAACAGTCCAAAACTAGCATCTACTTTGCCTGAACATTTTTGACTCTGGATAAGTCATTTTCAAAGGCAAATACAAAACAGAGACAAGACAAACAAAGACAAAACTATTGAGGTTACAAAACATTACAATAATTTCTACAGGAATAAAAGCTTGATTATTTATGTTTCAACTAGTTTTCTTCAACTTGATGCAGATGGTGAAAAAAATATTTGATATTGACCTAGAAATCAATGAGCCATATTGCCATCTGTTATTTTATGTAGATTTATGTGAGCGCAAATTATATCGCAGATATTTCATTGGTATGGTAGTAATTTTTGGTTATCATGTGACTGATAAGCAAATTTAAAGAATTATTTAAATGAAAATATGTTGGCTGCAAAAATATGATTGTATTTGTGTGTGACTGTCTTTTTCAATTTTTCCAATTTGTATTTCTATCAAAGGTTACAAGTTTTTCTTTAAAGTGTATTGTCTGTTTCTCTTTTTTACCTTCACTCAGCTGTGATATTGACAACATATGATTTGGCCATTGTGCCAGTGCACGTCAGCCCTTGTAATCTTTATTTGCATGCTATTTCAAAACTTAAGAGATTCATGATGAGTCATTATGGAATTACTTTATCTCCTGTTGACCTAAATTTACTGTTTTAGATCACTATTTCCTGCTGTTTCATATGCCAATTCTACAAAAATGAGCTCTTTTTATCTTGTGCTGATATGAGCATCTGATCAATGAGTTCTTTTTATCTTGTGTTGATGTGAGCATCTGATCAATAGCTCTTTTTATCTTGTGTTGATATGAGCATCCTATCAATGAGTTCTTTTATCTTGTGTTGATATGAGTATCTGATCTATGAGCTCTTTTTATCTTGTGTTGATATGGGCATCTGATCAATGAGCTCCTTTTATCTTGTGTTGATGTGAACATCTGATCAATGAGCACTTTTTATCTTGTGCTGATATGAGCATCTGATCAATGAGCTCTTTTTATCTTGTGTTGGTATGAGCATCTGATCAATGAGATCCTTTATCTTGTGCTGATGTGAGCATCTGATCAATGCGCTCTTTTTATCTTGTGTTGGTATGAGCATCTGATAAATGAGCTTCTTTTATCTTATGTTGATATGAGCATCTGATAAATGAGCTCTTTCTATCTTGTGTTGATATGAGCAGCTGATCAATTGTGAGTACTTAACTTCTACCTTAATAGTTCATAGTATAAATCACAATAATGCTCACACAAATTCTGACAAAAACTAAATGAAATAAACTGTGAATTCATTTGTTTTCATGGGGTAACAACTTTCATGGTTTTCAAGGGGAGTCAAATTTCAGGGTTTCCATGGTATGCCTTTTTTCAGGGTTTTCATTGGGATCCAATTTTCATGGATTTTTTAATTGCTGCAACCCAGGAAATAAATGACCCAAACAACAGTGACTCATGATAGTCCAGAAATTTAAGTATGGCCACAAACACCATTTTTTTTCTCTCAACACAATGAAAACTGACACCTGCCAAAATAAATGACTTACAATAGTCTCTAGATCAAAAGATACAGTATAACCTTGCTTGAAAGACCACCCCTTCTACCAACAAATAATGGTCTCTCAAAACATGTGGTGTCTCAAGACATGTTTTACTGTAACAAGCAGTGGCCAAGTGGTCTAAAGCGCTCACCATTACGGATCATTGCTATCTCACCTCTGTCTGTGTGGGTTAAAGTCTCAGATTCGGCCAATGTAGCCTTGTGAGAATGCTTGCCATTATCTTCTCATGGGTCAGTAGTTCTTTCTGTGATTTTTCTGGGTTCTTCCTCTACCATTTATGCTGGCCATCTTGTGCTGAAAAAATATTGCTAAACCATACAACAACAACAACAACTGTAATAAGCACTATTAACCAGATGCAATATTATCTCACTGACATGTGCAAATCTCATTATGCAGAACCCATCTTAAACAATGATGACATCATTTTAGTAATGAACTTGAAGTGAAATCTTACTGATATTGGATCTCCAAAGTGATGACAAGCTCAGCTGGTCAGTCAAATGGATCACTTCATGAAAGTGTGTTAAGAGTTTGCTCATGAACAGAGTCATCCAACATCTTGATAATAGAAGACTATTTAATAACTTAATGATCAAAATCTGTTAAGAAATATAGAAATATAGTTACCAGAGTGTTAACAAGCTTATCCCATCAGTAATGCAAGATGTCAGCATTTAAACATGCATGAATCATGCTCACACTCTTTCTCAACTGAGATATTGATGATATAAGCCTATTTACCATGTTTGATGAAAATAATGTCAGGAGTAATGTCAACAGTAAAAAGCCAGCCAATCAGACATGTTATAATAGTAAAATGCCAGCCAATCAGATGTGTTATCTAGTAAGGTTCATCATCATCCTAATAATATTAGCATATTTAGTAATTGCACCCCTATGGCTGTAGCAAATTGTCTGTAATGCAAACAATTACTCACAAGATCTCAGAATCATTATTTCCATATATAGCATGTGCATGCTATATATAAGAAAATGAACACGTTGAAGACCCAAGGGTAATGTACCCATACACATCGTGAAATATAGGTATCTTACTGCAAAGGATCTAGAACAAAATGCATCTATTACTCAGTTGTTATTAGTCAAGGTAAAATAAATTATAAGCACACTATATATTGATGTATGCATCAAAAAAATCCAATACATATACTCCTTTCAATGCATCACCAAGTTAGTTTCCTGCTTATTCCATTACAGGTGAATTGAAAGATATGTGTTGAAGAAGAACATCCTGAGGAAATAGCTAGAAAACAAGGATCGCCAATTTCTATCTAAACTTTGCATCTGAGTTCACCATTACATGTTCCAATGGAACTCTTTCTTGGACTCATTTGTATGGTAGGAAGGAAACTTCACAATAGTTCATTTGTCTTCTGACATAAAAAATAATTACAGAAAACTACCGTAAATGTTTTATTACATTTTGGCAAATCAATGAGACTTATTTTGATTTGACTCAGCGATATGTATCAGCCTGAAACCTTAACATATTCATATATACACCTCTCCCTTGATAACTCGCACACAATAAGGTCACAAACAGAGACCGCACTATAAACGAGGTAAAACAATCGTTTTGACATCAAGAAAACCATGGGGGGGGGGAGGGGAAGCATCATTAGGGAATCTTAAGGCTGATTGGACCAATTTGACCCAGTTGGGCCCCATGCTTACAGGTGTCCCATTTGTAATTTTTAAAAATATATCTAAATCCAGAGGGTCCTGCAGTTGCTAAGATCATTCCTGGTAGACCTGCAGTAATAAAATATTAGCCTTTGTAGCATATCAGACACATGCAACGAAAATCTTTATATAGTGAGCCCCAAAAGGGCCATTTTGTGTATGGTGACACTCTATTGGAAAGCTTTCATTGCTAATCTTGATACAGGGCTCATGCGACTGGGTGCAGTGGAAGTAAACTTTGCTTTTAACTGTTTGACTTTTCCCTGTTGTATTGTCTAGAGTGAAGACAAAATTGTTTTCCTATCAGCTTATAAGTAATAAATCAAGAGAGCAAAGTTCTGTATATTAGTCACTGTGTGATGAATTACAGGTTACGTTTTTTCATAACCTTTTTCAGGTATCTGTGGAGTTGAAACAAATGTTATGAAGCTTTATTTACCAAGTTAATTGCTTTACAGTAGGACTAATTAACCAACATAGTGATTCATATAAAGGTACTTACGATGAAAAAGATAGCTTGTGAACTGTAAAAAATCAATTCTAAATGTCAGCATGTTTAAAAATAGTGACATCTTATTGGATATTACACTCAGGTGTGTACAATTATTTCATTTTTAATTATGATGGGAATTAGGAAATTGTTTCTAAATAACGTTTGTACATGTATAATGACTTGCTTTGTTAGCTACATATTTCATTTTCTGCTTATTTGATCTGGAAAGTGAAAAACAAGAGAAAATCAATAAAGTGCTGAATCAGATTTTACTTTAATTGGCCTGTTTGGGATGACAGTGAGTTTTGCTATTGTTTCAATGTATCAGAGTGATTGTAGAAATAAACGCCCATGCATGTGGATGTAAGATGCATGCCAAGACCGTTATGTATGCTTGTCACACACACACACACACACACACACACACACACACACACACACACACACACACACACACACGCACACACACACACACATGTAAATATTGCTGTGATGAAGTACATAAAGAAAATTATTTTCCATGTTAAAATATGTCTTCTTGTTGGTTCAAACTTTTCTCTCTTGATCCTTTAATTACTTCTGTCTAATATTAGGGTCTAACTTGAACTGTCTTTTTTATTGAGATTTAGGCAAACTCAGAAACACTCATCTAATATGCGTTTGTTTATTGTCAAATGGGCTTCTTCAGATCACATAGAGGATTAACTAGTACATGCTCAAAAATCTTGTTGTCCTTTGCATGTTATAGATGAACAGTTCTGTTAGCCAATCTTCCTATTTGTCACCTTTGATTTGTACCCATAGCAATTTCGAGCATCCATTTGTTTGTAAGGAATACAGTAGCTGACACTAGTCCAATACAATAGTGGCAACTGAGAGAAAAAGCAGTTTGTAACAAGAAGTTCAGTGATGTTTGTCTTGAATAAAATCACTTTTATAAATCTTTAAGCTAATATCAGAAAGAAGAAATTTGTTCATTGAAATTTAAATGGGGTCCATGTCGTGACCTTTACATCCAGAATTGCATTATAGTGAAGGGGGTTTTTTACAATGAAAAGAGCTGTGTACATCATAGTATTGCATTTAGTATTTTGTTATTTATAAGGTAGATGTTGTTTCCTTTATATTGACTTAAAATTGTATTGCCCTATGAAATAGCTGTAATAAAATTATATTTTTGTATTTGACAGTGCTGAATTCAGTATGTATCATCGGGTACAGCACCATCATGTATTGCCAGGCTGTAATGACTTTTGATATGGTAAGTAACCATGGAAATATTATGTAAATTATCAAGCATGCCACATTGTAATCAATTTTATTGCTGAGAAATTGTAATCGAAGTGTAATTCCTTCTCATAGATGAGCAGTAAATTCCTAATATGACCAGATAATTGCAGTGCATAAAATATGCAAGAATTCACTATTATATAACAACCAGCATTACACTTTTACAAAACAAAGTTGCAGTGAAAATTTGCTCATTTTAGCTTGTAATCAACAAAATCACTTCTGAACAGAGATAGTTTTCCTCAGACTGACCTTTGACCTTTGAAGCACTTGAGCATGTGAAGAGCATACTTAATTATGATGGCAGTAACTGTAAATTCATGTGATTGAAATCACCATTTTTAAGCAGCCACATTAATATTTGCATTAGTAGTTATTAAGAGTGGGTGAAAATGTATGCTACAAACTGTTCAGCCATTAAAAATAATGTTTAATGTTTCTGAATGTTATACCATTTGAGTTGTACACAGCTTAATAGTCTTAGAAATGAATAAAACAGCTGCTACAATGGGTTTCCTCATGAGAATACTTTGTCCGGATTATTGATTTTTTTGGACAAAAACATATGTTCGCCCCATATACTCTTCCAGTTCATACAGAAATGAGTATCCAGATGAAAAAATCTTACACTGTATTTGTGGCTTTATACCATCTTGAAATAAATGCAGAAAATAAATGCTTATATTTTAAGTCCAACTGTAAACTGCACATAGCCAGATTTGCCATCACATAATGTGCTGGTAGATCTGTGTCTTTGCAGTTAGCTAGGAGTAATCAGTATAACAAGCAACATTGACTCTGATCTGCAGGTACATTATAAGATGTCAGGTCAAAGTCTGTGTGGTTTGCAGTGGGACTCGGACATTTAAGCAAGTGTAGATTGTAGTGTTTATGCTTGAGCCAGTCATAGTCTACTTTTGTAAAATGATCACTTGTGGTGCAGTCTAAAATGTTGTGATCCTTACAATTAGATGTCATTGACATGATGTCACTCTTTAAATCTATTTAATTTGTATTTGTGTTTTTTTTCCCCATGATTATAAGTTATAACTGTATTTTGTACGTGACCTTGTCCAAAGTCAAGTTCACCGTGTTCCTGACTGGAGACACAGTGATGATGATTTTGTTTTGGTAAACAAGTAATACATAGCTAATATATTTATGGGTGTTTGAGTGTAATATTGGGATCATTATCAATAGAAGTAAACATATTAGGGTCTGGGCTAGGACATGTTGGACTGTATTATTTTGATTAATTGGATGACCGTTACCACAGAATTATACCTCAAGGCACTGATACTTTCCCGGCTGTAGAATGTCCATCATATTCCATGAAAAACGATGGAAAACGCTGGAAAATTCTAGCATGGAAAACGCTGGAGTATTTGGACTAATATTCCAGCCTCTGTCCAGGGTAGGCTGGAAAACCCTGAACAATTCTTGCATGGAAAACGCTGGACAATTCTAGCATGGAAAACGCTGGAGTATTTGGACTGTTATTCCAGGCTATGTCCAGGGTAGGCTGGAAAACACTGGAAAATTCTAGCATGGAAAACGCTGGAAAATTCTAGCATGGAAAATGCTGGAGTATTTGGACTGTTATTCCAGCCTATGTCCAGGGTAGGCTGGAAAACGCTGGAAAATTCTAGCATGGAAAACGCTGGAAAATTCTAGCATGGAAAACGCTGGAGTATTTGGACTAATATTCCAGCCTCTGCCCAGGGTAGGCTGGAAAACCCTGGACAATTCTTGCATGGAAAACGCTGGAAAATTCTAGCATGGAAAACGCTGGAGTATTTGGACTATATTCCAGGCTATGTCCAGGGTAGGCTGGAAAACCCTGGACAATTCTAGCATGGAAAACGATGGAAAACCCTGAACAATTCTAGCATGGAAAATGCTGGAGCATTTGGACTAATATTCCAGTCTTTATCCAGGGTAGGCTGGAAAACCCTGGACAACACTAAAATTTAGCTGAAAATTGTTGAAATATTTTATGAAAACGAGATTTTTAACAGTGATGCAACTTTTATTTGATGATAATTTCAAGAAGAACATGATCCAAATTACCCCAACCAACTCCTTGTATTGACTGTGATGTTTAGTAACTTTTAAACAAGGAAACAAAAATTAAAAACTATACTTGTCACTGGTAGCTTAATAGGTTGTGCACTAGTATTCAGTAGACAACATGGCTTAAGTTGTCATAAATATCGCTACACTTCTACTGGTGTGTCATAAAATCCAGATTACTGGCTCCTTAACATCATCCGAGTTTCTAAAAGTATGTTCTCTTACTCTAGGTATAGTTTGAATTTATTCTGAAGCAATCTTAACAAAAAAATACCATAAATTCACGTTAATTTCTATCTCAATTTTAACTAAAAGAATTTAAAATATTTTTTTTTTACACGTGTTGTTTCATAGTTCATTCACCACATTTCTTATTTTTCTGTTGTCACCACTGGAGTCTGTGGAAGTGATGGTACTCTTGATGGTTTAACCAAATCGCAAAGCTTCTGTCTCTCCATCACCTCCCCAATGTTATACTTCTCCTTCATGATTTCTGAAATACAAATCATTGTATATTAATGAATAGAATCAAGCAAGATTTCAAATTTATTTCAATCCCATATATATATATATATATATATATATATATATATATATATATAGAGAGAGAGAGAGAGAGAGAGAGAGAGAGAGAGAGAGAGAGAGAGAGAGAGGGAGTGAGAGAATGAGAGTTATGCCTGAAACATTTCATGCAATTACAGTACTTTTACAATCCCTGATAGGCTTAAAAACCTGTGGTTTCCATCACAAATTAAACTGGCTACCTAACTGCTCCTGTGGCCTAAGTCTAAGTGGTTAGAGTGCCTGCTACGGGTGTGAGAGGTCACAGGTTTGAACCCTTAACCGAGTCATACCAAAGACTTATTAAAAAAATGGTACTATTAGCTGCCTTGCCTGGTGCTCAGCATTAATCCTTTACCTCATGCAAGCGTCTTTTGACGCCTCTAATCCATTCACGTGGAAGCGCCTTTTGATGCCTGCTGTAAACATCAGCCATTTTAAGCCCGTTTTCATAGCGCCACCTTCGTGGAAAACCCCCATTTAGATACTACATTCATTTCTGTGAATGACAATTACATCAGATCACGTGGTCACTTTTTATGCCCTGGTCGATATCTGCTATTTAAAGTAACTGGGTCATAATCTCCACTCTCCAAAATGGAGGTCGCGGATTTCATTCAGTACTTACGAAGTTTTCACGATTAGAATCAGAACTACGAAAGATTCAATAACTTAGGCAAAGGCTCTGATATTGATGCAGGCAGCAATTAGTTTTCATAAATTATAAAATTCAGATGACTTAGTGATGTAGATGCAGACGACAAATTGTAAATTTCAAGTATGAGAAATGGCAGCTAAGATTGGTCACGCGGCCTCACTGACATGATGGTGAATGAGTCCTCTCAAGATTTTAAAGCAGGTAACAAATTCTACAGTGAAAAATAATTACGCAGCTATAACAATCAGACTTTTAATCTTAATTTTTTCCACACATAATAGATGTGTACCAAAAATGTAAAATGGTTATAATTGCTGTTTAACATAAAATACACTACATTGCTTAACAGTTAACAGGCAGGCCTATGCGTATGGAGTCGAATAGGTAACAGGTGCTCTATTTATAGCATGCTGCACTTTGTAATTATGCTCTATAAGGTAAACGGTTAAGAGGTTAGTGTTAGGACTGGTCAACCTGGTGTCAAGATAATGTGAATGGGTGGGAGACATTATGCTACATGTCTGTGGCATGATATCCCAGTGCTAGACGACACTATAAATTGCCACACTGCAGACATCGTAGCGATGTGACTAAACATTTGTTAAAGCTACGTTACTAAACATCTGAATCACGCACACACAAACTGGCTACCATATATATGCAGTTGTGATTATACCATTTAAACTGAAAGTAGATTTACATTGTCCATTTGAATATTGCCTGTCTACACTATAATGTTTCAAGTAGTAGTTGTGTATACGTTTAAATTTCATCATAATGTTCCAGCCTTAGTTCATAAAAAATTGTTACAATTTGGCATATATTTTGTCATAGGTTAACAAAGTTTAAAACGCATGGTTAATAATTTAAAATATACCATATATTATTTGAATTCTGGACTGGTCTTGGAGAGGTGGCCTTGAGTTTGCTTATTATTGGCTCTTGCCCCAGTTAGTGTCTTGCCAATATATTCACCAGAGCTGTACAGCATTCTGAATATTTATTTAGCAGCTTTGTTAAAATCCAAAATTTGACATATTTCTGCCTCATGCTGGGTGTGAAAAAAAAATTAATCCAAATTTTCACCATGATGATTCATATGCACTAAGTTTCTGATATATTTACTTATCTACATACACAAGTCCAGGTTACAGCTAATGTTCTAGACATTTGAATTTGAAACAAATGTGCTATTACCTCTCGCTTGCTTAATTCAAAATTAAAAGATCGAAGAATTTCAATGAAGCTGTCGCCATCAAGTTGTTTACATAACTGTGCCTTGCCACTTTTTTTCTGAAATTAAAGGACACAAACTAAACAAGTATTTTTGGTAAGGAAAATTGATAATCATTTCCAACAGTTTACAACTGTACATTCTTATTAATTATACAATAAGTTACTATTAAATATTACTGAAATGGCTGAATATAAATTGGATAGACAGAAACAAGCCATAATCTGAATTGAAGATTAATTAGAAAAGAGATCTACCGGTATATTTCCGAGTCACAGTCTAAAATTAATTAAAACAAATATAACTTATTGCTACAAATAGCACACTGTCTGGAAAATAATAACGAAAATGTAAAAAATACAAATACCAGTCAGATCATTAATAATATCAAGAGTGAATAAAATTTAAAATGAAATTTACAATTTGGAAATGTATATTCGCAAGGCGGGCACGTACCAACTTTTTTGAAAGACAGACACGAGATGACTGGTCATTGTGCATTAGGATAAGTAAAAAATGTTGCCAATTATGTAAACAAAGCTTAAAACATAACACATACCTTTCAATATCCTTACAAGTTTGACGTTTAATTTTTCAGTCTTCAAATAGCATAAAAAAAAGAAATTGTTCCATAGGATATATTTCGTAATAGCTTTCCGTAAATTTACGTAACGCGAAGTCTTTCGCAGCTAAGGTACTTGGCGGCCGTGCAAATAATTTTGCTACAACTGGACTGAGTAATGACTTACCTGCTATTTTCGCAATAATACACTCATGGTATCCCTTGAATCCACGACAAACCGCCATCACTTTCTCTCCTGTGCGATATTCCTTCATTTCTTTTCGTGGCGAGTGTACATCAGCCATACAGATTATGCCTCCCTGAATGGGACGATCATTCACCCATATAACCAGTGATATTTTTGGTTCAGTGGTCATCTTAAAATCCTGGGATATTTTATATTTTACAATTTCAATGACACTCCAATCGAAAATTGCGCCCAAATTCTAGACTGGTTATCCAAAGCGTTTTACGGTGCCAAATTTGGAACCAAACTTTACAGAAACGGTTTTTTTTTTTCTTTTTACAGAAAATTTGGTTCTAACGCATGAAATCGAAATATGCCTGCTTTTTCAATGTAGTAATTGGTTAAAAACAATAAGTTCATAATTTTATATCCCATCATAGTCAGCTTCATCAGCCATCATCATACGGAACAACCTCGGCTATTTCTGCGTGACAAAAACTTGACTCCGATACGTGAAGGACTCACGGTACTAATTCCACTCCAATGGTAAACATATGGAAACACTGTCATATTCAAAATTCAATAACTTAAAATTTATGGGTGCTGATAATGACACCTATAATTTTTCGTGCACATCTAACCTTGGTGCAAGCTTATGTGTGGAGAACACCATATGACCCGCGGCAATTTGTTTACATACATGTGCATGAAACACGTGTTATTGATTCTGCACCAAATGAATCAGGTGCTACTTTCAGTATTGAGTACTCCTGAGTCAAGCCTGTAAAAATGCTAAAATTGCATCAGTAGAAATTTGTCAATATTTTTTTGACATTACATATAGGATGAGCTCTCAAAAGATATTTTTCCTAAAATTTTAGTTTTCATTATTAACCAATTATTGACCACCAAACCTGTAAATATTCTATTATTTCTTCACCCATTTCTAGACTGGTTCACAGTTCTTCCGTATAATTAGTACCGTGTGTCCTGAAGGCGAATACTTGACAGAAAAATCAGACATTTTGTTCTCTTTTGATTTATGATTTATCTAAAGAGTTAATATCTATACATCGGATACCAACGCCGTGATTTGGATATGTTGGGGAATGATTGGTTTACAGTAAAGTGGTTTTAGAAGACAAAGTTTACGACCAAGAGGCAATATCGTGTCGAGGTGTGGAACACAAATGGAAAGACAACACAAATTGGACACCCAAATATTATAGGTGAGTATGAAATAAACGGAGTCTCGACTTTATCTCGTTTGCCCAAGTATAAACTGACTATATGATTAACCGCCCAACACTATATATGTATGACTGATAATTAAATTGTAAGCAAGTATTTCAATAAATGTGAAAAAATATACAAGGTCAAAAACAAGTTTCCTTTTGCACCAGTTTTAAAATTACGATAGGTATTTTTGTTTTTCAATATATATGTATGTATAACTTTCAAAGCAACCTAATTTGTGGAGTTTTATTTTAACAGCCATAACCTTGTAATTGTCAGTCTTGGAAATGTTAACTCCAGTGATACATGTAAGCCCAAACAGGGACTGCTCTGGTATTATGATAAAGTTGTGAATCTCTTGAGTATTTGTAGATCTAGTCCAAAAAGGTCTTTAGGTTACTACTAAATTTTCAGACTGCTACATATATAAGTAAAATCATAACTTAAGTAACTTAAGTCCTGGAAAAAGAAATTTTGAAAAATTTCACATTATTCTTAGCAAGATTAAAATGTACACAAGTTTTACCATGAAGATGATTTTTGAACGATATGTTAATGTTTTAATCAGTCTGACTGTACAGTCTGTAAACATTTTAATGCTGTTTGTGTATTACAGGTACTGGTGTTCAGGACAAAATATATAAGCAGCTTGAAGTTAATTCCACAAAGTCCATTCCTAAAAGCACTATGTACTGGAGGAAGAGAAAACAATGGTAATTCCAGGAGTAATAGAGAGTTTTTTTACATTTTAAATAATGTCTGCAGCTGTCTCCCACAACAATGTTTATTTGTGTGAAGATAAGCATTATTCTTTATACATTTGTTCTTACCTAGTACATTCACAGCTTAACATGGCTCATATCTTAAACACAGTTTCATTACCATATCAATAATTTAAGGAATAAACAAATTTCACTATACAACACTAAGTGGAATTTTCAGAGTTCAACAAATTCTGAGTATATGGTGAAATCATTCAGTATTTACAGACAGAATATTCAATGTACGTGTTTGAACAGAACATTCACTCTGTATGGGTTCTCCAACACACCATACACAATATATGCACAATGTACACCATATTTAACCAAATCAGCCAATTACAGAAATTCCAGGAAATATCTGATCAGTATTGATTCTTGCAGAACAAGATCTAATAATTTATTGTTATGCATTGTCATACTTCAGTTTTTAATTATTTAAAATGTTAAATACAATTTTTACTTTCATTTTTCTTATAATGCCCTAAAACATTATGAAACTTGAGTTGTTTTCCTGAAAACATCACATACATTTATGAAGTGTGTGTTGTATCACATATACTTTGTATGATTGAGTATATTATTGTGTATCAATTACTTGTCATTTACATGCAGTCATTGTGTATCATGTTTGCATTACCCATGTTTAAATGATGCATGCATTAACATTGGATTTGTCAAACTAAACTACTGTAACAGTGTAATATTAATGTACATATTCAATTCCCACAACAAAACAATAATGTTTGAATGTTAAGATTTTAATATGAATTATACATGTTCACTAAAATTTGTATTTCTCATTACAGTGTTGTTGATCTAGGTGAATCCAGTTCTGTTGGTCTTGGATATTATGAAATTGGTGACTGTACGTAATACTAATCTTCAAATAAAATGAGAATATCAACAGATGAACCAACTAGATATGGTGACAGTGACATGAGTTTTTCATCTGACTTAGAAGAAAGTATAGAGTTTTAATCAAGTTCAGACGATGAACAGTATCATCAGGTGAATGAAGCAACTCAGTCTTACCCATCCCATGTCACAGATCCCCCACTTTATGTCATAGCCCCATAACAAGATATATATTGTAGTGAAATCACAAAGTCTGAACATGTTATTGTCCTTGGGGCTTTTCCAACAAGACATCATTTGTCAGATGCTAAATATGTGACTTTTTGGACTTAATTCAGTTGCATCTTCCTTCAGCAAACACAGGATTGACAATTGTCAAAGATTTGAAGAAAAAATGTGAATTCAGTAAGGAGTATCTGAAATACAATTTTTATTGTGAGATCTGCAAAAAATTGTACTCCGATAAAGAAGAAATGTGTGAAACTGGGGGCTGTACAGGTGTACATAACTAATAATTATGAGCAAACATCTCTTTGGAATGAAGTTGGCTCTGACAAGAAAGAAGACTTCCTTTCATCATCAAAAATAGGATCAAGTGTCTTCGAGAACCTATTATTGTTGTTGAAATTGGAAATGCCATTTATGGTACTGCTCTCCCCAATCATCATGAAAAGGACTAAAATGGCTCTCACCATTGCACAGCAGAATTTCATACTTATACACTGTAGTGTCAAGCTCAAGTGGTGAACAGATTTGGACATATTTATGATTTTATATGCACCAGATATTTTCTGGTCAGGATTTAACTAATTTTTCAGGATATCTTTTCATACATGTATAGTCTGTATTACACCAACATTTTTGTATAGTGATGTTCTTTTGATAATGAACATTTAATTACATATGTGGTACATACAGTAAATGATGTACTACTTCAACACTTGTAGTTTGTTTTTTTTAAAGCAGGGGTCAAGTGTGTGTGTGTATGGTTTAGTTTGTTTATTTGACTTGTGTCCTCTATTTCTCAGTATATATTTATCATAGGTTTGAAATAATAGTTTAAAGTTCAAAAATCTGCGTTACAGCGCAGTTTAGTCATGATTGCTCTTTCTTTAGGTAATTCAAAATAATTCTTTGTACCAATCTTGAAAATTAACTAAGTTCTTTTCCAGGGTTTTCCATGCTGAAATTTATCCCAAAAATTCTAAGTCCAAACTGTCCATCCTTTTCCAGGGTTTTCCATGCTGAAATTTATCCAAAAAATTCTAAGTCTAAACTGTCCATGCTTTTCCAGGGTTTTCCATGCTGAAATTTATCCCAAAAATTCTAAGTCCAAACTGTCCATCCTTTTCCAGGGTTTTCCATGCTGAAATTTATCCAAAAAATTCTAAGTCTAAACTGTCCATGCTTTTCCAGGGTTTTCCATGCTGAAAAATTTCAAAGTCCAAAATGTCCAGCATTTTCCAGGCATGTCCAGCATTTTCCATGCACAATGTCCAGGGTTTCCATGCTAAATTCTGCAGAATATTTTATTTTTCCATCGTTTTCCAGGGTTTTCCATGTTTTTCCATCGTATTCCATCCTTTTCCAGAGTATACGATGGAAAAAGTACAGCCGGGTTGGTATGATCAAGACCACAGGCACATCCATGCCTGCTGCACGGGATCTTAAATCGAACACCACTGGAATTTCATTAGAACTTTATTCATTGGACGGTGATAGAACTTTTCGGACTATTTTGGGTTTAATGTATGCTTTTTTTAAATTTTTGCTTTGCATTCAAAGGAAATAAACTGTTTGTTGTATTTAACAAAACTTGTTCTTTTTCACTCTTTTCCATTTGTTAGTTTAAGACCATAGAGTTGTAATACTATTATATGTGGATTTGTTGAATAATCATTAAATACTCTCTCTAGTCTTATTTTAAGTGTAATCAAGTGTAGTGAAGTGTATTTTTTAAAATGCAAGTGTACGTTTTCCATTCTTGCATGCAATGCTGCTTACTCGGAAATAAATATTTGACTAGGAGTTGAAAATGTAAAGAAAAACCCAATAAATTTGTACATAATTTTGAATTGCTTGCATCCTTAGGGATGAATAATATTAATTTTTAAAAGACGTGAATATTCCATTAGCAATTATCCTTAATGATAGATGTGACATGCCATTGCTGTGATATTTCTGAGAATTTATCTGTATAATTCATGTGATGTCTGTCTTATATTCACGACCACACACAAATATGGGCATTTAAATTTAGCCTAAGCCAGAACAGAGTTTAGGTTCAACATTTTGACATAATCTTTACACTCAGACTTTGCTACAGAGAAAATTATAAGTGTGCAATAACATAAAGCAGAAACATTATATGAAGCATTTATAGGTAGGTCATTTTTCGTCAATTTTCTGTCAGATTCCCCCCTCCCACCAGTATTTACACTGCATATAAAGTAGAAAAAATTGTGGGACCAGAAAATTCATTTTTGGTTTATTGAGGTTTCGGTCTTGAGGTAGTAATTTTATAGCACCTCAGCCAATATAAATGGAGTAGGAATGTTCCATTTTGAATGAAAGATATATCTTTTAGCAAAGTTTCCTAGTTTATATGATAACATTGAATTAACTCTCACAAAAGCAATAATTTGTCAATTATTTTTGGTACATTAAACAAATTATGAAAACTATACTAGTGGTAATAATCGTACAGCTTTGCCTTTCTTCTGAAATTCCATTCATTTTTATTTCTGTGTTTATTATTGCAATTAATATGCAAACAGTTCTAAAGTTCATTCCAGTTCTTGTTATCAGTAAATTTTAGTAATTTGTCATATGTGTCTGAAATGAAGCAAACTGAAATAAGGAAAATAGAAACTAAAATGAAAAAAAATAGAAAGAAATTATAGCCATGCATTTTATTTATTTACTGTAACCCGTCACCAATACAGCAATATTGTATGATTGTTATCCATTATCTTTGATCTATCAAAATATATGAATATAGAAGTAGCTATATGAGTTAACAACAAATTCTTTTTTATGCAAATTGACTTCTTTCCTTTTCCCTTTTTCTTTCAGGCGGACATAGAGTCAGCGATCCAGACTATCAAAAAGTCCCTTTCCTGTGCAGCAAGAAAAGAAAGAAAGTTTCCATGCTGTCTTCTCTGAGTAAAGTAGCTGGGAAAACAAACTATGTTGATTTAATGGGTGGTTAGTCAAGACTTCTTAAAGAGGGAGTAAATGCTTAATAATGTGCAGTATTCGTTTATTCAGTTTTCAGAATAAAATATAAAACCCACCAACATTTGTATTCCATTTATAGGTATGCAGTTTGTATGCCCTCCATTTCAGTGTTTACATTAGTTACTTTGTTTGTGACTCTATGTACAGAAGTTGGTATAAAGAAATTCTCCATACACTTTATACAGAAATAAACATAGCTTGGCCTGATCACATAGTTAGGTTCTGACTAATGGAAATCTTTGCTATGATGACCAACTAATGCAGTTGCAATTATTGGTTGTTTGGCATCAGTTTCCCATCATCTGTCTATGGACATTTGATGTTTATCACTGTGGAATTCATATTTCTGGTACAGTTTTTATCAAACCTGAAATTTGGGTCTTTTGTCATCAAAATTTCTGACCACTTTGATAACAGGTGAAAATGCATATTAATGAGGTGATCTTGCATCAAATTGGCTAATCATCATGCCACTATTGTGGTCATATTTCTGATCTGATTTTGATCAAACTTGGAATATATGATTATGTCACTGAGATGTTGGACAGGTTTGTTAATGAATGAGACTGGTTAAATGAGTGAAATTCATGCATACTAATTAAGTGATCTTACATCTCTCTGGCTGAGTTTGATGATGCATTTCTGATTCAACTTAAATCCATCTTGGTAAATAAACTTAAAACATTAAGGTCTTGGATGAAGACAGTTATGATCTATATCCATGCATCTTAATGAAGTGATTTGCAACTGATTGGCAAGCCTGTCAGCACATGTCATATTTGATCAAACTTTGTAAACAGGCTTATATCATCAAGATGTATAATGTGTTTTGTTAGGAGCAAAATCTATTCATGTAATGAGGTGATCTTGTATGTGATTGGCTGAGCTTCCTACCACTTGTGAGACTGTATTTTTGACGTGAGTTTAAGTGGGCTAGTATTGTATTTCTGACCCAGTTTTAATTAAACTTGGTTAGTGGGATAATATCATCAAGATGTTAGATTTTTTTATTATGAGTATGACATCTGCACATTTATGAGGTTATCTTGCATTTGATTGGCTGAATTTTGTTTTTCTACTTTAGACTATTTAAAAAAAACAATAGATTTTGATCAAATTTGATAATTTAACTTTTGTCATCAAGCCTGTGATTGAGTATGATGGCTAGCTTTTCAGCAATCAGGCAACTTTGCTCTTGATCAGATTTGGATCAAACTTGATAATTGGTCTTATACTATTGAAATATAGGATGAGATTGATTAAGAGCAGGATCTTTAGATTAATGAGATAATTTTTTTTATCTAATTGGCTAAGCTTGTCTCAACTCAGGAGACTTAATCCCAATCAGATTTTTGATTCACCATAAGCTTATATTATCTTTATTATTGACTGCTTCTCTAATAAGGTAGAGCTGTACATATAAATGAGACACCTTGCATCTGATTGGCTGAGCTTGTTGCATCCCCTGATCTATAGATTATTTTTCTCATTCAAATTTTTTAAAACTCAATAAATGGTTTATCTTGGCTACAGTGCATATTTCTCTTTATCTGTATGATACATTTTTTATCATTTTTTTTAAAACCAGGTACAATTAACATGGTTAAAAGTATGAGAGATATTTTTCGTTTTACATAGGATGTGTTTTAAGAATATTACATGAGACTGCTTAGTCAAATGGTCAGCTTTTAGATTATGTAAGCCTGCAATATCAGACCAAATTGGAGCCCTTGTTATGATAATGAAATTTACGATGTCCAGTCATTACTGATTATTAAGATGACAGGTTGGCCAGTTTGTGAAGCATTGAAATGTTTATATTGTCAGCATTCAGGACAATGTGCAGGTGAGACATTAAATTTCTGAATATTTCCTTCAATTAGCCTGTGAATACTGTCCCAGTATCAATTTGAAGGATCATTTGAATTCATTTTAATAGGCAGAGGTATTTTAATAAATATTATCATAATAATAGTAGTAGTAATACTACTACTACTACTAATAATAATAATAATAATAATAACAATGTGAATTTAGTACAGCACCTATTCTTTAGAAGCTCAAAGCATGTTGCAGTATTGTATAACAGAAAAACATGTATATTAATAAGATTACCAAAAGAAATAACATAAAATTACAAAACAAAAACATGCTTAAATTTTTTTAGAAAGTAAACATTAAGTCTTAGGTCTAAAGTTAAAAATTATATTTTCAATTTTGTTGTTGTTGATATGGCTAATTATTTTGATTGAATCTGTCAGAAATACATGTTTTGGTTTGGCTTATTTCAGAGGAGGTTCATGCAGAACTGATCTATGCTGAACGTCTTCTTATGAGAGCCTTACTGACGTTTGTGCAGGATGAAAACCTCATCAGCTTTGTCAAAGGGGTCTTAAAATTAGGGAGTGCTACACAGTGTACAAGTAAGTTATTATTAATCGGAATAGGTCTTGAATATTGTTATTATGTTTGCAAGTAGCTGAAAATATTTATGCCATCAAAATCTCAAATACGTTAGATATTTAGTCTTTTTTCATCAATAAGTCTGGTGCTATAATGTTTAAAATTGTCTTAGATCGGGAGGTGGGCCTATCATTGAAATATTGCTTCTTACATACAAATTTGCCAAAATTATCAAAAGGTAGTGGGTGATTTATCTTCAAGCATGAGGTTATTAACTAGGGTTAATTAATTAGAAATTTGTAACACTTGTGGATGTTAAGGATGATTGCATGAGTCATGAAGTAGGTGTTGATTTTATAGATGCAAACATCCTTATGTGCATATCACTTTAATATACCTTGGATACTCGTATTTTAAAATGACAACTATCACTGAAAAAAAACTTGTATTGGTTCCATTATATTTGTCAAAATGTAACTGTTTCAGTTGTAAATGCCTTGCCTTGTTAAGAAGATCACTTATAAATATATATATTGGTTTACAGTATCAGAGCTTAACTGGAAATGTAAACTGGGTAAAGCTTAAGGAACTCAAACATCACAATACTCAATTATATTACATAGCTTGCTAAGAAACAGTCAAGCACTTTATTAGGATCCAACCCCCAGATGTGGAAGCCCTACAGTAATAATGTTTTCTGTCAGTCCATCATTCTCTCCATGCATCCATTCACACTAGTTGTAAGCACCGCTCTTACACATAATTTTGTGCAATTAGATGCCATATGTAGTCGCTTATAAGACAAGTCATGTGCAAACTGCACAGACCTAGGTCTGCCATCATATAATGTGCCAGCAGATCTGGGTCTGTGGAGTTTGTAAGGAAGTCAGTATAACAAACAACGTAGACCCTGATCTGAAGGCACATTATGCTGGACATGATCTATGTTGTTTGCCGTTTGTCTTGACTTATAAGTAAGAATATGTAGTAGGTGAATGGCCTATGACGTGTTAATGTATCTTTTAAAGTCTGCATCTTTAAAGTCCAGTTTTGATTAAGTTTATTGCCCTTTTATTTATCAATGTTACTTTTCCCATACAGCAGAGCTTTGTAATCAGCAACTGTTCAGGAACCATTCAACATAATTTGATACAGACCCAGATGTGCCCATTATATGTTTTGTCTTATCAACTCATTTCTTAGCACTGCTAGGATTATATCAAGGGTCAATATAGAAAAAATAGAGAACCATAAGGGGAACATACTTGGCCAAATATGATGGATACAGAATCTATCAAATAAGCACTTGGTTATAAAATACTACCTTATTTATTCAAATTATGAATAAAAAGACAATTATTCAATAATCAAACCTGTTTGAATGAGCGCCTTTATACAGTAGTCACCAGTCCTCAACAGCAATTTTATTCTCTGCCTGGCAAAAATTTCTCTTCTAAATATAATGTGTCTATCGGTCATCAGCTTTAGACGGTCAGTATTTAACAGCCAAATATTGGTTTCTCACTGCTTTATGTGGTGAATGGCAGGGTTATCATGCTAGCAGGAACTGATTGAAGAAAGAACAGGTTTGTTCCTAACCTGCAAAAGCCATTTAATTTTGCAAATCAAAGTCGGGGGAAAACCAGGAATTTTAATCCACCACTTGATGACAGAAAAATATGTTATTGAGTCATATCTGAATAGATTGTGAGTTAATCGTTTCGAGTTCTTACTGGAAGTTTGGAGGATTGGGAATTCTTCAGTCACTTGAGTTAGCATTACTGTATGGGTCATTTGCATGCTTGCCCTAAACATATTTTTATTGTCAATCCAAGTGTGCAGGCAATCAGATTGGTCATGTTGAATGTTACCCTTAGTTCACTCCATATTGGCATCTTTTTTTGGTGGATGATTGGATGATGGGGAAAAGCAGTCACACTGTACCATAACAATGTCTCTGACATGTGATCTCAGTAAATATAAGCGAAAACTAATAAAGCTTTCCTTCCTCAGTTCTTCTTTTGATATATAAATTTATTGTGATAAATCTTTTCTCATTCAGAACATAGCATTAAGCATTATCATCAGTAGTAATGTCCAAAATTCACCTTTGTAGTGAATTTCACTATCAGACCTAATTATGTAGAAATTTACCAGGTGTTGGGGTAATTTTCAATGCAGAATCCCATGTTCTGGGTGTTCTTGACAATGACAGCATTAAATATACAGTTCACTGTTAGTTTATATTGAAAGTAGATGTTGGGGCACCAACCAGACATAAGCAGGGCTCAGGAAAACAACTCATCATCTGGCCTGAAAACATAATAATTGACTCTGCCAAAGAAAATTGTACTACTTGTCCCTGACTGTTATGGTGGCCTAGTGCTTAAAGTGTCCGCCTCGGATGCAGGAGGTCATGGGCTTGATTCCCAGTCGAGTCATACCAAAGACTTATAAAAATGGTAATAACAGCTGCCTCGCTTGGCACTCGACATTAAGAGATTAGTGTTATGACTGGTCAGACTGGTGTCAGGATAATGTGACTGGTTTGGACATCATGCTACACATCTGCGGCATGATGCCCCAGTGCTAGACATCACTATAAACTGCCACACTGCAGACATCATAGCGATATGACTGAACAATTGTTAAAGTTACGTTAAAAATCCAAATCATACACACTACTTGTCCCTGGTCGAGTGATTGCAGATTTGCACCTTGAGAATATCTCTGTGCATTTTCTTATACCCTTAACTAACTCTGAAGCTCATCATTGCTTAACATGTGTGTCATTATGTCAAATTTGAGAGTGAGTCTATTTTATCATCAGTGGGTCAAAACAATTAATTTGCTGGATAGTGAGAAAAGTAGTCACATTGTCACAGCAGAAATGGGCGTTGCCATTTCTGCCCATGTGACAGATATCATTTAATATCTTCGTTCATTTGAGTTGCATGTGAATTATACCTGTCTCTGATGAAAAACAGTTAATCTTTGAGAGATTTGAGTCAGATCACTTTTCATCAGGGTCAGGGGTCATTCAATTTTTACAAAACATGTTGTAAAGCCAGACAAAGTTTCTAGTATGGTGTTATAATAGCCACATTAAACTTTTTTTCATTCCATATTCATCACAGGCCTCTCACATGTTAGCTGTCTTTTGACCTCAGCATGTTGAACATCTTGTAAATCCAGATATTGCTTTAAGTGTGAACAGTTGTTTCTAAGCCTAATTATAAAAGTTGGCTAAACAAAGGGGCACTGTTTGACTTTGCACACATCTCACCTTGAGACATGACATATTCATAATGATTCTGAACTAAAGGTCAAAGGTCATTGCCAAAAGTGTCAGGTAGAAAACCTTGTGAATTTGATTGTCTCCCTTATTTCCATTACTAAATAGTGATCAAACTTTGTACTCTAGTGTAGAGGGTGAACATCTCATGAATTGAAAGGGGTGTGTCAGGGTTGGAGCAAAATATAACATTTCAGGGTCACATAAAATTTTCAGTAATGGCTTTAAAGTTTAACTAGAGTCAGGAAAATGTTTAACCATGTTGGACAATACCTCAAAGAATCTTGGATTGTTAAAATGTGTACGATTTTGTATATGGTTGTATGATCTGTTATCTTTGGCAAAGATGCATCAGGCTTTGCACATATAATTTAACTTGGGACACAGAGAAACATTCAAAAAGGGCAAAAAGTAAACATTGTGGATTGTCAGCATTTTTTACAAGTTTTATATCAAGCCAAGATTCTCACATGAGAACATGTTAGAAGAGATCAAAGTCAAAGTCGTGTGGGTTGTAAAGAAACTCTTGTTTAGCAGTTTTACATTTGTTGATTTCCATGAAAGAAAGTTACAATTTGTAACAAAGTGAAATGTTCATATATTTTGCTATGTTCACTTGACATTTTGTATTTAGTGAATTGGTGTTGTTTACAGAGGCTTTTAATCCAGGTTTAGTCAATTGCAGCATACTGGTCCCCAAGAATTTAGAAAGCTGAGTTTGTTTCCCCAGAATGTTAAGGTTTGCATATATTAGGTAATATCTGAAGAACTTTTGAAGAATTGTTATAGTGTGAGAGGCATGAGGAGCAGGTGAGACCTCCTAATCTCAAGGAATTTTCTCCATGGTAACAGTGGGAACCATTGGAGTAACTGTGGGAACCGGTGGTGTAACAGTGGGAACCAGTGGGGTTACAGTAGGCACAAATGTGTTGCAACTTTCTGATTTTCTTTGGTTTGTCTAATTCTTAGAGAGTGCAGCAAAAGTCTGGCCCAGAAGAAATGGCAGTCAGAGGCTCAGAGAATGCATTTTGAAAGTGGAGTCCGGATGAGTGTTGGCTCCCTTAACTTGTTAATTTGTAGAGTCAGACATTATTGATTCATAAATATTAAATCACTATACACCAATAAACCTGCATGCTACAGTGTTGGCAGGTTTAAAAATGCAGATTATTTTTATGTTATTTATTATTGGATTTTACCAAATGTTGCATGTGTAACAGGTTTAGGATCTTATCCATTAGTTACGGTCTTGGGTTTGGTGGTGGATGGGTGGGTAGGTGGGTGGCTTTTGAGGGGAGGTAATAAATAGTACAGAGCAATTAGATTTGCCATATGGCAGGCCATGTATGAGTAGTAGCTTTATTGTGTAACCTGCCTTGGCAGAACTTCAAAATAATGATCACTTTAGTATCTATGTGCATATCTGTCTTAATGTGCATTTATCAGTGTCTCCATCTGTCCACAATCTGTGTTAAAATGTATTATGTTGTCGGTTTGTCAGTTCAAGTTGGCCATAGAGTCATGTTATTTGGTATATAGAAACATCTTGATGCGTACAACACTATTACATGCAAGTCTTGGTGGTCTAATGCTTGACAGGCAGTCCATAGCCAGCTTAATATTTTATTGTGTTAGAAAACTAAATTATAAAAAAATTCTGCCAAATTCGCCAGCTAAAAATTACTTAAGTGTTGCTTTTCTTATAAAGTTTTTGCTGTCAGATTTATATATGATACCCACAACATTATGCCTACATTAAATCTATCAACTTTTATTATCTTTGGTATTTTACCTTAATATTTCAACTTATCACATACAGGATATTTGCTACAAATGAGTAAATAACATGTATTTCATCAAGTGGGTGAAAAACTCTGATTTTCACAAGTGGTGAAGTCACAAGTGAAAACACTTGAATTTTACACCCACGAAGTGAAATATGTCTGTTACTCACTCAGAGCAAGCAAGTTTTTTTTTTATCTAATGCTTTAAAAGTTTTTGCCATCAAAGTTATTTGTGATACCAAGAACATTATTTTGATAATAAATCTATGAACCTTGCTGTTCTAGTGAAATATTTAATCTTATCAGACTGTTTCTTTTATTCATTATTATTGAACAGTAATTTTCTTGATTCATTACCTAATGTTATGGTAGTCATTAACTTTAGGAGAAAGATGTATCATCAAAATTTAAAAACCCCAGATCAATGTAAACCACTCTGATGCATGCATTGGACCAAATATTGTATGTGTTGTATGTAGTTACATTCTCAGGCAGCTGTCCTATATGGTAATGTTTAAAAAAAATTGTTTGGATTAAATGATATCTTGTGACATTGCATTTTTTCTCTTTTTAGCTGATTTCTCTTCTACCTGACAAAGTATCAAAGCTGTTAGAATTTGTTGGTTTCTCAGGAAATAAGGTAACAATTTGTAGAGTTCTCAGGAAATATTACAGTTTGTAGATTTATTGGGATTATTTCAGTACTCTGTGGTAATTGTGTATGTAGCTAGTGTTTCATGCGTCAAGCAATAGTTCCAGTATTTCACATTCGTGTTGTTCATTGTTATTAAGATGCATTGACAAAACGAGATATGCTTTCATGAGAATAAATCTGAATAAGTATCAGATCTGATTTTCTGTTATTTATTCTTTTATTTTTGGTAATACTAGTGTTTTAGTATCTAATATACATTTCTCTCTGTCTATGCTTGTGTCACATGATGTTTTAATGCAGCATTTAGAGATTACAGCTATGAGATATCATAAGAATATTTTTTTTATAGAGTAACTTGTTTAGTCAATGATTATTCTCCCATGAGGCCTTTTTAATTAGAAAGCATAATAATATTACATCATACAAAATATAATAGTAATTACTATTTATGTTAACATATTTGTAGTATTATAAATGTGTTTTATAGAAACACATATATATTAATGATATTTCTTCTTTAAGTCTTATATAAAAACACCCACATGTGTCTTTGTATCCGAGCTGCCAAACGAGAGGTTGTGAGTTCAAAACTCATGGCAGAATACCAAATATATTTTTACTTCTTCTGTATTTTATATTCAAACTTTCTTTTAAACTTGCTCATCTGAATTTTTTTATATTTTTTAAAATACTTTTTGTTGTTGTTGAAACTTTCCTTTATCATTCACATTCATGGATGGGCAATTTGGCTGCCAAACAAAAGGTTATCGGTTTAAAACTCATAGCAGGATCACCAATTTATTTTCCTGTTTTTGTATAATTATCTTCACATTTTTTGAAATTTGTATTTACAGATATTATCAATAGTTGACCTTAACTATCAAAACCATAAAGAGTATATATATATCCAACAACATAATGCATTTTAACACAGAGTGTGGACAGATGGAGAGACTGATAAATGCACATAGATACTAAAGTGATCATTATGTTGAAGTTCTGCCAAGGCAGGTTCCACAGGAGTTTGTGTCTCAAATAAGTTAGTCCTTATTAAATCTTTACGCCCGGAATTTTTACAAATACGAAGCCTGGAGTACGTTTAAATTACGGGTGAAAAATTTCATACAGGCTTGTCCATCTGTCATACTTTGGTTAGGATTTGCATCTAGGTAAATTTTCAAGCACCATGATGGGTCATCCATGTTATGTGACTACATGCTTTTTCCTATTAAGTCAAGACTAAATGTGTAACAAAATAAAGCAGTCACTTTTACAGTAGGGTAGTCATGTTCAGGATTTTGATTTAAGACATTTTGAGTGAATACAATCTCTATAGCATGTTTTGCATGTATATTGGGAGGAGTTTGTATAATTAGTTCACCTGGTCAAAGATCAAGTGAGCCATCCATCCATCTATCCTTGCATCCATCCACATTTGCTTGTGAACTAGAGCTTTCATTTCTGGTAAGATATCATTCGGATATGGCATGTATTAACTTCATTCAGCAAAAACATTGGATGAACTTTGGTGTGTTTGACTATGACCTACATACATGTATATTAATGTAGTCATCTTGCATTAGATAACTTGGTTAAAACAGGTAACATAGGTGCCCCATGTGGCCGAGTGGTCTGAAGTGCTCACTATTACAGATCACTGCCATCTCACCTCTGTCTGTGTAGGTTCGAGTCTCAGGCTCAGCCAATGTGGGTACATGAGAAAGCTTGCCAGTAGCTTCTCATGGGTTGGTGGCTCTTTTCGGGAGTTTTCCCAGGTTCTTCCTTCACCATTTATACTGGCCTCCATGTGTAGCCTATTTTGTGCTAAAGATGGCGTTAAACCCTATAACAGCAACAACAACAAAACAAGTAATGTTAAATCCATGACATATCAGTTACATTAGTTAGGATGCAAGTAATGTTAAATCAATGATATAGAACTTACATACACTTAACAATCTGATACTCATGGGTTGTAAGTAATGTAAATCTATAACATCATGTAATGATCATTTCATTTGCAAAGTCAATTTAATAAAGGATAATTTGTAAAATGGTTCAGATTTTTCAAGGTCATGTTTACTTTTCACTGACTTTCATTTGCCTGACTATTATTGCCATTACTAAAATTGTATAGTCAATTTTTGTTTCACATTGTTTATAAGATACATTAGTCATAACCACGTCCTTTACTGTAAAATCACTGCCAGAGTTTGTAGCAATATGACACACTTAGTGGACAGGTGATGTCATATCAGTGACATCATAATGCAATGACCACATTATTTTGTACACTGAGGTAAATATTCATTTTTTTCACAAGCGGTTATCCTTAATGCAGATGAATTTTGGGGTGATATCAAGGTCACACACATATGCTAATTAAAGAAATATGAGTCACAATAAAATATGGAGTTACAGTAGGAACAAATGTGTTGGAACTTTCTGATTTTCTTTGGTTTGTCTAATTCTTAGAGAGTGCAGCAAAAGTCTGGCCCAGAAGAAATGGCAGTCAGAGGCTCAGAGAATGCATTTTGAAAGTGGAGTCCGGATGGGTGTTGGCTCCTTTAACTTGGCAATTTGTAGAGTCAGACATTATTGATTCTTAAATACTAAATCACTATACACCAAAAAACATGCATGCTACAGTGTTGGCAGGTTTAAAAATGCAAATCATTTTTATGTTATTTATTATTGGATTTTACCAAATGTTGCATTTGTAAAAGGTTTAGGATCTGATCCATTAGTTAGGGTCTTGGTTTTTGGTGGTGGATGTGTGGGTAGGTGGATGGCTTTTGAGGGGAGGTAATAAATAGTACAGAGCAATTAGATTTGCCATATGGCAGGCCGTGTATGAGTAGTAGCTTTATTGTGGAACCTGCCTTGGCAGAACTTCAACATAATGATCACTTTAGTATCTATGTGCATTTATCAGTCTCTCCATCTGTCCACACTCTGTGTTAAAATGCATTATGTTGTTGGTTTGTCAGTTCCAGTTGTCCATAGAGTCATGTTATTTGGTATATAGAAACATCTTGATGCGTACAACACTATTACACTCAAATCTTGGTGGTCTAATGCTTGACTGGCAGTCCATAGCCAGCTAAATATTTTAATCTGTAAGAAAACTAAATTATAAAAAAATTCTGCCAAAATTGCCAGCTAAAAATTACTTAAGTGTTGCTTTTCTTTTAAAGATTTTGCTGTCAGATTTATCTATGATACCCACAACATTATGCATACATTAAATCTATCAACTTTTATTATCTTTGGTATTTTACCTTAATATTTCAACTTATCACATACAGGATATTTGCTAGAAATGAGCAAATAACATGTGTTTCATCAAGTGGGTGAAAAACTCTGTATTTTCACAAGTGTTGAAGTCACAAGTGAAAACACTTGAATTTTACACCCACAAAGTGAAACATGTCTATTACTCACTCAGAGTAAGCAAGTTTTATTTGTATCTAATGCTTTAAAAGTTTTTGCCATCAAAGTTATTTGTGATACCGAGAACATTATTTTGATAATAAATCTATGAACTTTGCTGTTCTAGTGAAATATTTAATCCTATCAGACTGTTTCTTTTAATCACTATTATTGAACAGTAATTTTCTTGATTCATGACCTACTGTTATGGTAGTCATTAACTTTAGGAGAAAGATGGATCATCAAAATTTAAAAACCCCAGATCAATGTAAACCACTCTGATGCATACATAGGACCAACTATCGTATGCGATGTATGTAGTTACATTCTCAGGCGGCTGTCCCATATGGTAATGTTTAAAAAAAATTGTTTGGATTAAATGATATTTTGTGACATTGCATTTTTTCTCTTTTAAGCTGATTTCTCTTCTTCCTGCCAAAATATCAAAGCTATTAGAATTTGTTGGTTTCTCAGAAAATAACGTAGCAGTTTGTAGAGTTATTGGGATTATTTCAGTACACTGTGGTAATTGTGTATGTAGCTAGTTTCATGCGTCAAGCAATAGTTCCAGTATTTCACATTCGTGTTGTTCATTGTGTCTATTGTAATTGTGTATATATCCAGTGTTTCATGCGTCAAGCAATAGTTCCAGTATTTCACATTTGTGTTGTTCATTGTGATTAGGCATGCAATGACAAAACGAGATATGCTTTCATGAGAATCAATCTGAATAAATATCAAATCTGATTTTCAGTTATTTATTCTTTTATTTTTGGTAATACTAGTGTTTGAGAGTCTAATATACATTTTTTTCTGTCTATGCTTGTGTCACAACATGATGTTTTAATGCAGCGTCTAGACATTACAGCTACCAGATATCATAAGAATATTTTATTTATATAGTGTAACTTGTTTAGTCAATGATTATTCTCCCTTTTAATTAGAAAGCATAATAATATACATCATACAACATATAATAGTAATTACTATTTATGTTAACATATATGTAGTATTATGAATGTGTTTTATAGAAACACATATATATTAATGATATTTCTTCTTTAAGTCTAATATATAAACACCCACATGTGTCTTTGTGTCTAAGCTGCCAAACGAGAGGCTGTGAGTTCAAAACTCATGGCAGAATACCAAATATATTTTTACTTCTTCTGTATTTTTATCTTCAAACTTTCTTTTAAACTTGCTTATCTGAATTTTTTATATTTTTTAAAATATTTTTTGCTGTTGTTGAAACTTTCTTTTATCATTCACATTCATGGATGGGCAATTTGGCTGCCAAACAAAAGGTCATCAGTTCAAAATTCATGGCAGGATCCCCAATTTATTTTCCTATTTTTGTATAATTATCTTCAAATTTTTTTTTCAAACTCATTCATCAAGAAAAGATTAAATTGTTTATATCTTTTATTTATAAAAAAATATTTGTATTCCCTTCCTTGGATGGGCAATTAACCCTAGTTCTGTAATAGTTTACATGAAGTGGAAGCTTGTTTTATAGAACTGTACCAGAGTATTGGAAGCTTTTCTTAAATTGCTCTGTTCTTGGTTTTGGTTGATAAAGGTTTCCATATGACTTTAAACTGCTTTATGAAAGTCAATTCTTTGATATTTTGTAAACCATTTCAGTTCTGTAAACATGCTCTTGATGAATAATCGTTTGATTCACCTTAAATAATGCATGCTGTCCATTTCTGAAGTTTATAAATCCTGTTAAGCTGAGTGTGGGCCTAGTTTCCTGAAACAGTTGAACAGTAATTGATTGTTGGGAGAATATATATATATATATATTATGCAAATTTCTAAAAGTAACTAATTCTTGATTCTACTAAGACAATTTCAGATGACACTGCTTTGCAAAGCTTGTACAATGCATAATATACAATACAGTTGGTCTCAATGAATAAAGCAAATGGTACAATGCATAATATACAATACAGTTAATTTCAATGAATAAAGCAAATGGTACGATGCATAATATACAATACAGTTGGTCTCAAGTAAATTAAACAATTTGTTCAATCCAACCATTTTAAGATTAAATAGGCATCCAGTAGATGCATTTACCAATTTGGTGCCATTTTCAGCCAGATTACATCAAAGTTGTATAGAGGTACGCCAAAACTCTCCTTTGTACATGTTGCAATGCAAACAACATAACATTACACCTATCACTATGTCAAAAGTACATAATATCTGCGGAGTATCCCCATAAAGACCACATAAGTACTACATTTGTACTATCCAGTGATTCTTGTATTGCTGAAACATTTAAGTTTCAAGCATGTAAACAGTCCTAAGTATGAATACTTATTATGCAATTCTTTCACTGAACAACTATTTTCTAGTAGGAAAGTCAATATAGTCAAAAGTTGCAGCCTCCCCATGATAAAACATGAGATATATCAAAAATACACATTGAAGTTTCTCAACATAGTAACTAATGATATGATAAATGACAGGAACATGAAACTTATCACAATTATTCATGTGATGTCACTAATATGTTTTACAATCTCAAAAGGGAAATAAAAGATCAGATTTACATAGTTCAAAGGTTAACAATTTCGCTAATTTTTAGAACTAGTATATAGCTAATCTTTTCTTTCATCACTATTCCTTTATTTGTCTACCAAAAAATGAAAAGAAACATTTTTTGAAACAATTGGCCAATTTGTTAAGACAGTAAATGGTTTTGAGTGTGTATAAACTTTTCTTCCATTTCAAATTGTCATCCCTTGTCCCCTTGCATATTTATTGATTTGAGTGTGTATAAACTCATCTTCTATTTAAAATTGTCATCCCTGTCTTCTTTGCATATTTATTGAGATTTTTGTCTGTTGATATTTACTGTTCTTATTTATCTAGCATTTATATATACAGTAAAGGTCAAAACGAGAATGTATGTTTGCAATTTAAATGTATATTGTGTATAAAAGGGAACAACTTATTTTTCCATTTCTTTCGTGGATTGACTAAATTATAAAAACTAAATTCTTTGTCAGTCTTAGCAGAGCTTTTAAGTACTATTTTAATTAGTTGTAATGTACTTTGAAGATAATTTATAATGATGTACTTGTAAAGCTCCATGTTGGTGCTTCACATCAGTACACAACATACATGTAATTGCTATATCCATATTTTTTGCACCCAAAGTCTTCCTATATAATTACCAGTAAAATAAAGAAAATGATAAAACGGAAATGAATTGCCCTTTCTGCTCTTTCTTAAGCAAGGTTTCACTGTACATCACACATAAAGAACATTAGATTTACACATAATAACTATGAAATCAATACATTTTGCCACAATGTTTAGGAGGATTGTAGTGAGAGTCTTAGTCAAGGGAGGTAATGTAGTCAGTACTGTAAGACAGTATATGTCTTCCTTTAGTTCAGCTCTATTTTTCAGATCTTTGTGAGATCAAATTTTGCTGGGAAAGTAGATTTTGTTTCATATTTTGATCCACAAACAAGTTTGAAATTTGTATTTACAGATATTATCAATATTTGTCCTTGACTATCAAAACCATAAAGAGTATATATATATATATATATATATATATATATATATATATATATATATATATATATATATATATATATATATATATATAACCAGGAGCAAGAACATCAATAAATTTGACCAGTGCTTTATTAAATAGTTCAAAACTAGCATTGAAAGTTTAGAAAATATACACCTTAGGATATGGGTCAGAGGGAGATATTCAAAATAAATGAACACTGAAAAGTTGACTAAGAATCTTTTTTCTCTCCCTTTTTTCCTATTGATTTGCACTGATCTAGAAATAAAATTAACTTTTTCAAGTTTAGGTTTAGTTGAGTCAGAGTTTGATGACACAACAACCCAAGTAGGTTATTTAGCGTCAACTGGAGTAAAGCCCAAGGAGACCAAGGCTTAGTCTATAGGACCGTTTATACTTTAATTGTATCCAGCATCATTACAAGCACAGTACACCAGTACTGATTTATTTCTATAATTTGTTGCTTTTGCAATAAATCTTGACATCAGAAGACATTTTGTTTTCTTGCAGAACCGTCCATTCAATGTGACTTCAATTATTGTATGCTTGCAACCACACCTGTATATATGTCAATTTCACATAACCATCTTAAGTATAACAACAGGTAAGTGTGTTTTATATTTTTTGTTGCAAGGGAGGGGAAATTTCTCATTTAATAACTTGCATGTTTGGTTGCAGGTGAGGGGAAATAACTCATTTGATATGGTATATGCTTTGATGCATTTGGGAGAAATAACTTATTTGATATAGTGTATGTATTGTTGCAAGGTAGTGGAAATAACTCATTTGATATGTATATGTTTTGGTTCAAGTGATGAGAAAGAACTCATTTGATATGGTATATAGTTTGGTTCAAGCGATGGAAAAGAGTTAATTTGATATGGTATATGTTTTGTTGCAAGTGAGGGGAAATAACTCATTTGATAAGGTAAAGATTTTGTTGTTAGTGAGGGGAATGAACTCATCTGACATTTTATATGTTTTGTTGCAAGTGACGGGAAGAAAATCATTTGATATGGTATATGAATATGTTGAGGTTTCAAGCTGAGACAAATATTATCCCTGTGTCAGATCAACCAAGTCTAGCCCATTCTGCCAAAGCATAAGAAAACAGGCAGTACTCTGTATTTGTTACTTAATGTCTGAAAACAAAGGTTCTTGTCAAGTTTCCTTACTAATGAACAAATGAGTCCAATAAATAGTTCCATTGGAAAATGTAATGGTGTACTCACATGAAAATTTAAATACAGTTTGGCACTCCTTTTTATCCAGCTATTTCATCAGGACGTTCTTCTTCAATATATCTCTTTTGTTTAGCCTGTAATAGAATTGGGCAAGAAAAGGTGTTGATAGAATGGAGACCACGAGGCGAGCGACACATATAAGCACGCACATGTTTATATAGCAAGAAGTGGAATAGTGAATCTACGTAGTATCATAGATTTTGGTGAGACACTTTAATTACTAATACCCTATGTATTTCTTTTGACACTGTATTTAATCATATTTTTGTCTTGATTTTGTCTTCTGCATCTTTAATCCCAGCTGGGATTAGCAAGCAGTCAACGAGACTGAGATATACTCATAGCCGTTTAAACACTGTGGCTTAGACTTTTGTGCTAAAATAACATAGCTTACACTTAGGAAACAGCAAATATTTCTTAAGAAAGCTTTAAAATAATTCTTTTGTCAAAAGCTTAGGAACATTGATTGCCTAAATTTCCCAAAGAACCAAGGTTTTAGTAATATAAACATAGATATAGTAGTGTGCAACTTGTAATCTCTGAATACAACTCAAGCACCAATCTGACGTGGAAAAAGGAATCTGGAACAATGCCAGCAAGATCAGTGCCACGGGGATTGAAACTGAAACAATACTTTGAGACAATAGTTGAGGATGGAAGACTCATTGTTTGCCACCCAGAGGGATGTCAGATGCTAGATTTTGGGGACACTCAAACCATGCCGAGGCAAGGGGAAGTGCTGATGGCATTAAATACCATAGGCATAGAATAGGGAAAATTGATGCCCTACAAAATGGAGGAATCAACAAGTTTGTACTCTATCCCAAACAGAACACCCTTCTAATTGAGACAGACACCATACAAATCAAAGGAATGCAGGTCAAGGTTACAAATACTCCGCCCTTTATCAGAGAAATTGACCCAAGGGCAACCGAAATTCACATTATGGGACTCCCAGTGGAAGTAGAAAACAGTGAACTAATTCAAAAGATTGAAAAAAAGTTTGGGGCAAATGTTATCACACACAAGATAGCAACTGTGTGGGGCTTTGCCCCCATTAAATCTTGGATTAGACTAATTTATGTGAATAAAGAAGATGCCAAGAAAGTACCAGTCTACTTTTATGTGCTAGGATTAAGGCTCAAATCCTGGTTTAAAGGGTGAAAAAGGGACAGAATGTACTGCCCTAGATGTCACCAGACAGGACACAGCCCCAGAAATTTTCAGGGGACAAATATACCAGAAGCAGCAACTTATGCAAGCAAAGCTGCCGCAAACAAACCTCTGCAGCATCAACAACAACAACAAAAACAACAACAACAACAACAACAAACAGAGTACCCAGAACAAATTTTGGAACTAATCAGACAAATAAGAGAAGAGAAACAAGCAGAGAACACGATATGAACACTACCGGAAATTGATATAACAAACATTGAAGAAGGACAGAAAACCCTAGAATGGGAGGAAAGTCCAAATAAAACTGGAAAAATTTCCACACCGGCAAAAGAGAGCAACATATGTACAAAGAATAGAATTGAAGGATGGAGATTGAATCAGTACAAGAAGAGGAGGAAAATGAAATCATGGGGATCCAACTATTAATGTTGACACCTTTACCTAGAAGGAATAGACACAAAAGGAAAGCGAATTCAGTATCACCGCAAGAAAAAATCACATCACCAAGAAAAGAAACCACCCAGCAAAGGAAAAGTAAACCCAAAAAGATAAGAGAAGATGAGGAAACAGATGAGGAAACTGACAATGAGAGTGATAAAGGGAAAAATGAGAATGAAGAAGAGGAGGAAATGACAGAGATGGAGACATAGCCTGAAACAGAAACAGAATATGATAGCAATGAAGAAACAAAGGAAACAAAGGAAACCGAAATTACCAGAACAATGAGTGAATCCAACAGCACACAGAAAATGAAACCACACCCAACTCATTTGAGGGGGGGGGGGAACCAGTGCCCCCATTTAATTCAATAAAATAAAATCCATAAATCACAATATTTATATAGAGGTATAACCTACAAAGCGACACACTGGGAAGAGACAGGAATGAAAGGAATGAACTTACATCTCCTGTCCAATTAAATGTTAATGGAATAGACAAAAATAAAATACTCAAATTTCCAAAAGATATAAATTATGATATTATGTTTTTCCAAGAAACACATAACGGTTTTAAAAATGAAACTAAAGCACTATGTGAAAGCCATTTAAATGGTATTCTTTTAACTAATGACTATACAGGAGGTGATATAATGGGGGGAGTAGCCATTTTGATTAAAAATAAAAGGGATATTTTTTGGGAAAAAATAAATGAAGATAAATATTTTAAAGGAAGGCTTTTACATATTATTGGAAAAACTCATTTTATCAACCTATATAAGCCAGCCTTTAGGGATCTAGAAAAGTATTTCTTAGAGAAACTAACACGTATTTAGAAAAGTATACAATGGAGAATGTTATTATAGGGGGAGATTTCAATTGGATAGGAGTAAACATTGACACAGAAGGGGAATTAACACCAACAAATTTAAGAATTAAACCTGAGATGGAATAATTTTTAAGAAAACATAAACTGGTAGATGTATATAGAAGATTAAATATTTTAAGGAAACAAACACATATGAATATAAAATCAATAAAGGAAGCAAACTACATAAATTTTATTGTACAAATTTTGATGGAAAAATACATAAAGAAGCAGGGATATCAAACATAAATATTTTGGATCACAGACTTATAGTCATGACCATAGATATAAAAAATAAAAAAGATGGGGAAAAGGAAAATGGATGATTAATAATTCACTTTTAAAAGATATTAAGTTTGTAAATGAAATAAAAAAGAAATAGAAGATTTTAAACAAAAAGAGAATATATACATTATTATGGAATGGGAAATTTTAAAAAAGAAATTCATAGAAATATCGATTACATTTTCAAATATTAAAAGTAGGAAATTTAAATTGGAAAAAGAATCTATTAAATTTCAACTTCAAGAAACAAATAGTAATGAATTAAAAACAAAACAAAAAAGAGATTAGATTAAATTATAGAGGAAATGAGAGGTAAGGAAATTAGGGTTGGAAAATTTACTCAGATTTATAAAAAGGCAGAAGGTTTCTACAAAAGAGAAGAGAAAAGAAAAGCAGGGGAAAAACATTGGATAAACTAAAAATAGCTGAGAATAAAGTAACAACAGATCAGAGGGAAATTATGAATTAAATTAAAGGTTTTTATTCAAATTTATATAAAACACATAATATAGCAGAAAAAAACAATTGTTGAATATTTGGAAGGTATCTTCTGCGAGGTGATATCATCAGAACATAAAGACATGTGATGATTTCATCTCGCAAGAGGAAATAAAAGGAAGTATACAAACTACAAATAACGGGAAATCACCAGGAGGAGATGGACTCTTCGCAGATTTCTATATGAAATTCTGTGGGGAGTTGTTGCCCATACTTGAATGTTTATACAATAATATTCTACTTAGAAATAATAAGATGTCTGAAACTATGAGGGAGGAAGTTATAACTTTAATATATAAAGGAAAAGAATAAAGAGAAGACCTTAAAAATTGGAGGCCCATCTCCCTCCTAAATATGGATTATAAGATTTTAAGTAAGATATTAGCAGACAGAATAAAAAAGGTATGGACCAGATTATTAATATACACCAGACACGCAAAAAGAGAAATATACAAAATAATATCCTTAATATAAAAACAATTATAGACTATCTAAAAGAAAATAACAGAAAAGCTGCAATGGTACTTTTTGATCAAGAAAAAGCTTTTGATAGATTAGAACATAACTATATACAAAAGGTTCTAAAAAAATTTGGTTTCGGAGATAATTTCCGAAAATGTACTAAAATACTGTACAATAACATAACATCTAGAGTACAGGTTAATGGGATCATGACTGATAAATTTGAAATTCAAAGATCAGTGAGGCAAGGATGCCCACTATCTATGCTATGATACGTAATAGCAATTGAAATGCTAAGCATCAGCATAAAACTCAACAAAGAAATAGTTGGTATAAAAGTTCCGAATTTAAAAGATGATGTGAAAACGCTACAACATGCAGATGACTGTACCAACTTTATAGAAGATCAAAATTCCTTTAAACACTTAATAAAGGAATTTGAAAAATTTGGTAAAGCATCAGGATCACAAATTAATCAGGACAAAACAGAAATCTAATAAATAGGCAACTGGCGAGGTAAACACTCAGTTTTACCAGCACATATATTTAAAAATACAGTTAAAGCCCTATGTGTATACTTTTGATTAAATGAAGAAAAAGAAAACTGTAAAAAAATAGACAATGGAATAAAAAAAAAATGTTGATACCTGGGCACTAACGCCCTATGCATCATGGAACGAACTCAAGTGGCAAAAACATATATGTATGCTAATATCAATTAATTCATGAAGTCTATTGACGTAAATAACCTTACTTTAAATAATATAGATAATCAGATTATAAAATACATATGGAATTTTAAAATGCACTATACTAATAAGGAAACCTTATATAGGGTCAAAGAAAGGGATGGGATAGGAATACTTAGTCTGGTACTTTTAAAAATAAAAAAATTTTTAAATAGGTTCAAAAAAATAAATGCAGACCCCAAATTACCGTGGGAGGGAATATATATATATATATATATATATATATATATATATATATATATATATATATATATATATATTGGTTTGGTTTTATTTTAAGCAATACTAGTCTGGTTTGATATTTATAAAAACAATAATCTTACCAAATTGGTCGAAAGCCCTAGAAAATTTAGAAGTATTAAAGAGTTATTATTTAAATATAGAGATTGGAATGATTTATGGTAAATTGATGAAAAACTTACTTATACATGGATAAGAGAGGAAATAACAGAAAAAATACCATGTAAAATAGAAAAAGAGCATATGCATGTTAATTGGAAAAGAGCATGGGGGCACTTTTCAAAACTAGGTTCCCTAAAAATTCAAAGCCTCTGCTTCAAATACCTGCATGATGCTTGGTTGACGGGAGAGGCTGCAGCGAGACGGCATATGGTCAGAGCACCGCCCAAATGTCCGCTGTGTAAAAAAGGCCCCTTTAATAAAAAACATGCATTGCTGCAATGCACACAAACAAAAGATAACAGAGAAAATAGTAACAGAAATACAAAAAAAAAACCAATACATACAAACAACAAAATATATTATATCTAGATGGAAACTTCAACAAAAAGACACTTTACAAAATAACAAATTTTGTAGTCACAACAATGAAAGCATGCGGTCAAGTAATAATGATAGATAAAAAGTGATAAAGTCCACCATGAGGAAAAGGACAGATAAGGATGTTATGGGGAAATGTCACATGACGCTACGCGAAGTGAACAGGCCCATAAAAGAGTCTGGAAAAGGAACCCTTATGGAATGGACATTTAAACAAAATTACACATTTTATTTAATTAATTTAGGCTCCCCTTATATCTTCATGTAGAAATATTCTGGCTCTTTCATATAAAATTCAAATAAAAGAAAGACCTGCTTGAGATGGCAGACATACATAAAATATAGAAAGTATAAACCCCACCTGGAGCACAGTTTAATCTGATGTTATATGCGAGAGTGATAAATTTAGTACACACATATAAACCAATAAGGTTTCAAATTTATACATATAATAACACTCTTCGTCAAAATTCAAATATTAATGAACACTCCCGATGTAAATATAAACATGGGAGAAGATAAGACAACTGGGTTTTTTGTTCAGATTTGGCATAGTTTGCTGTCCCAACATGGAGACAAAAATAGCACCACTATGTATTTAGTGGTACTATTATGTTATGTATATTTAATTTGCATTGTCTATGGCTTTTGTCTATGACTGTTTATAACATATAGCTGTATTAAAGTCAGACCTTTGTCCAAAATGAGGTAATTGGTCTACAAGACTAGTAACATTTATTTTGTAAACAGCATAATACATAGCTAATATTTATCTGTTATGATATATTACACATTTAGATCAATATTATTGGACATAAACATGTTTATTTGAATCTGGGTCCAGATCATTAATTGTTCAGTTGGAAATTCCTAAAATTGTTGAAAACCTTTTGTTTTTGAAAGGAAACTGATCTACATCCTGGATCTATGATTGGGTCTTAACTTTTTATATTAATGTGATTTAACTTGAACAATTACTCATTCCTACCTTAACATCCAAGATATAATCAGTCTTATTGTTGCATTCTGTTTTTGTTTCGATGGTTTTGCTGATTTAAATTATTCACCTTAATTACAAAGTGCTCATTGATACTTCTTGGACTATATCATTAACTTGCATTGTTTGAGAATTCAGTCAAGGACATTTTTTATTTTATTATTGTGACAACTCAAAATACTGCTATTGGCATGATTACATTTCTGGTAATTGGTACATTAGCAAAACTGAGACTACAGTCACATCAATAGTCTCATTATTAGAATTTATTTGGAACATGAATGGAATTCAGTTGGAACTACACATCTAGATTTGTGTTTGGTTTTTGCTCTTTACTGCTACTTAGTCTAAGACCATAAAGTGATAACAATTGCTTCAAATGAACATCATAGACCCTTACCTTCCATCACATGATGCACCAATAGGTCAGTGTACCGGTATATAGTGTTTGTTATTATGATTTCAAATGAATATCATAAACCCAGAACTACCATTGCACAATGTGCCAGCAGGTCAGGGTCAGTGCTGTTTGATTTTGGAGCTTGATGTAGTGCATGACTGATCTTGCAAACTCCAAAATATCTAATTGTTTGCAGTGGACCACCATTAGTACATGGTATGGACATATGAGGATGCACATGTTGATAAATTATGTTTGTGGTCAGAGTTATTGCCATTTAGGTCTTGCCACTCATTAATATGAATACAATTCATTGCAGTGTTTTGACAGATTAATATTATGGTCATCATATGAAGATCACATATTGTCAAATTATAGTTTTTGTCAGAAATATTGATATTTTTCTCTTGTCACTGCATATTATTAATGCAATTTGTCTCAGTGTTTTGACAGATTGATGCTAATGTCAGTATCAGGAGTTAAGGTTCCAATGTCAATACGAGTTTCCATTTTCTCACAGACAGTTTCCAATGTCAATACAACTTTCCATTTTATCACAGACAGGTTTCATTGTCAATATAACGTGCCATTTTATAACAGACAGGTTCCAATATCAATATGGCTTTCCATTTTATCAGACAGGTTCCAATATCAATATGGCTTTCCATTTTATCAGACAGGTTCCAATATCAATATGGCTTTCCATTTTATCAGACAGGTTCCAATGTCAATATGGCTTTCCATTTTATCACAGACAGGTTCCAATGTCATTATGCATTTCCATTGTATCACAGACAGGTTCCAAGTCAATAAAACTTTCCATTTTATCATAGGTTCCAATGTTGAAACAGATCATCTAAGTAATTTGAGTAACTAAAGACACTTTGTATGATTTATTTCCCATTAGGCTATTGATATTTTTTCTACATTCAGATTGCATGAGTCACTTGTGATGGCACTCATTTCAGCATCTGTGCTTATGGTTGTTGTCCATCACTAAGTTGTGAGTAACATTAAGTTATTTCTTATAAAATGATGTCATTTTGTACTGTCTTGTTTGCTTAAAGTGCATTTTCAAATATTACTGCCTCCTGGAAAGTGCTATGTTTGTAATGGCACCATTGTTCCCAGCATTCTTTGTTAATGAGCATGATTTGATAGCATTCCAATTTCTAATACCAGTGACAGTGAATCTTGCTTGTCTCCATCAAGTGTAATTGTAACATATGGTATAACGGTACCAATTGCGCAAGTCCAGGTTGGCAGAGCTTAAGGTGTATCGACCATTGTATTCAGAATTAAAGAACAACACTAGCTGTGATTGGTGCATTATGTAAGAGTTGTACTTTCTGTTTGGCTTTTAAAAAAGTTGAGCCTCTTGGCAACATGTGAGTTTGTGTTAATTTCTATCTAGATCATATTTTGTATTTTTTATGATTTTTTTAAAATATGGTACACATGGCTGAAAATGGGCTTGTTGTGACTAGATAACTCTTACCACTGTCTAGTTCCAGTAGAGTTATCTATCTTAAATGCAATGGAGTACCTGGTTATGTCATTGTCAAATTGACAATCTAGCATTGTTCTCTATGACAGTGTGTGACATGCATGCTCAAGTAGGACAGAAAGTATATTTATTTCACAAAACATTACCATTGAGGTATATGGAAAAACAATTGGTACCGTGATACCATATAAGGTGCCTTAAGCATGCAGAGAGAATAAATAGGATCCAGTCATTACGCCATCAGTCATCTGTTCTATTCTGCACCATCAATGTAAGTAAGTGCTTCTGCTATCTGGTGATTTACAATCCAAATTTCGATATTACACCACTGAACTCAAAGGTAAGATCTGTACGTTAAACCGAACAAAAGCATTTCAAACATTTGGTACTATTACTTTCATATTTTGACTCAATATTGACATTCTAGCTATTATCTCTTGATTGTAATTTAATCTAAGTTCATTTTTTGTAAACGAAGATGTTTTAATGTGTTTATGCAAAACAGAAAATTGACAATGCTTGTTGGAACACTTTCATTGTCAAATGCTAAGATTTTCTGGTGCATATTTTTGCACATTGTTAAACTCTAAAATTCTGGAGGTAAGTCTTGCATGTATCCCTCAATAACAAATTAATGCCTATATATAAGTTGTCAACTTTAAAAAACATGAAAACATGTGAACTTTGTCATACATTCCTCTTAAATTATAAATTGTGTCTGTAATTCAAAATTTTGGAAACGCAACCTTATTTAGATCATTACCTCCTGAGAATTTAACAATTAAGACAAATTTAAATGAGATAAAATCATTACAGAAATTGTTATTTTCAAAGTTGTCATAATTTATTATAAATCCAGATTTTTGGTGAATCCCAATTTTATAATTTTGTCCAGATTTTGAGTCACCACAACTTCTTAGATGGGCACAATCATTTTAAGAAATTATATATATATATATATATATATATATATATATATATATATATATATATATATATATATATATATATATATATATTAGAATATGTCAGTTACATATCTTTTATACGTCACCTTGACAGGATTTTAATATTTCTTATTGTACCAAATTTTACATTCCCAGATTCTGACATGATCTTGGAAGCTCTAAAAACCTAGTTTTTATTGTCTTCCTATATGAAGTGCAAGTCTCCACATAGTGATAATATAAGCAATATTATTCATTTCACAAATTAATTTACAAAACATAAATTAGGTATTTGTTTTGTTAACCTTTTTTTTAATCGCCTCAGAAAAATTATAATAATATTATATGTCATTTTAAGAACACATGAAACTGCATTTTGTTTTATGAAGAGTGTAATAATGGTTAAGACTTAGAATCAATAATATTGTGTGTAAATGAAACTAGAATTATCTAAATAAGGAAAGAAATAAATGACAATGAAAGGCAAAACAAAATATAGTCTTTATTTATTTTTAAGATCATAATAGTACATATTTCTTCTTCCTTCCCTGTGATCCCTAGTTTCATCTGGTATTTATTATACAAACAAAATATCAGTGACAACACCACTTGCACATTCCTACCCTCTTTTGAGCTCAGGCCCATACCAAGCAGCCATGAGTGTGTTATGACTGGAAGAACCTTGTCAAACAGTCATAACACATGGTATCTGATGTTGGATCCTGAAAAATAAAATTAGAACAAAATGGTGCAAACTAAAAAGGGTTAAACTTACTTAGCTGAATTTAGAATTGTTACTTGTAAACCTGATATTGGTTTTTGTGTGAATTTGTGTGTGGCACTATCAACAAGCATAATTCCAATATTCCTCCAATCCATTTTCTCAGTTCCACTCCTGCCCTTGGGAGGGGGCCATGGAATCAGAACTTTTGATAGGGGCACATTTTAGTGAAGTATTAGTTTGCAGTTGTTTTCTTCACTTGTATCTCTATTATTTCTTTACTTAATGAGTACTTCTCTTTCTATGTGTACAAAGTTTGTCCCAGAGGTATGTCCCTGTACCAATTTTCCCCTAGAGTTATGTCCCTGTACATGGTGTTGGACCATGTAATCCAGAAGTTGGATTATTTTATTATTATTTTATTATTTTTTTATTACATCCTTTTTCATGAATAGTTGTCCATATGTCTGTACTAGTGTAATGTTCTTTAGCCATCAAACACTGTTACAATGCTGCTCTTAGACATGATACTCTGGTCAGTGGTAGCTGTGAAGATTGTGTAAAAATTTCCAGAAGATTCACCATTTTCCTGGGGATCTGACCAGGGGATACGATTTGTTCCAAATACGTTTAAAATAATTCCATATAAATTAGTGAGAACCCTGCCCAATAACCATATATTATTATTATTATTATTATTATTAATATTTTTATTACTGCCTTTACAATTCATTGAATATTTTTAATACAATACAAGGTACGTTATGCACACAAAAATATGTGTTTCTGGTTGGCTATCAACCATGTTTGTAAGTGTCAACACTAGCATTCTTTCCATCCATGGTAAAAAACAATGGAATTTTTTTTTAAATTCCCCAGACTGATTTGTTTGTATAATTGAGATAGGGTTTTTTTTTTGCTCATACTTTGAAACACTTAGTACATTACAATGCATGTACTTACAAAAATAATAAACTCTACAACATAAACAACATCATTATGCCCCCACTATAAATAATGCAAGTATTATATTATCAATTATATATTCCATCCACCCTATAAGGGATCAAAGCATTATATTTTCTCTTATATATAATGCACCTTGTGTACAGTACATTTATCACCAAAATATAAAAAATCAGGGTTTCAATTTCCCTTATGTAGTACCCCTCATTATAAAGGGTATCTTATGACCTTATGTTACATACATGCCAATTCTTATGCTGTTGTTACAAAAACATTTGTTACCTTTGATGTATTTTTGTAATTCATTCATTGCATTTTAGTAGCTGGCATAATTGCCTACTCAGTAAGAATATTATTTTCGCTAGCAAAAATGGAAATACAAAGTTTACAAGAGAAGAAAATTATACCTGCTGAATATAGTGGATCTTTGTTTAATTTCTGGATGATTTGATTTATTGCAATTTGATTTGAAGATAATTTGCACTGAAATACTTGTAAATATCCAATGTTATACATTCTACCAGAACACAGCATAAATTGTAAACTTATATTTTATGCATCATTCTTTCTATACATTTTTTTTTTCATAAAGAAAAGAAAACTATAGCAAAAGAAATGAATTGCCCATTCTTTTGATTTTATCACAGGTTGTAACTTATAACTATTAAAACAAAAAGGACAATTATATTCATTTGAAATGACTATTTATTTTACCAACATGACGAATTCTCTTCTTGTGGTAGTCTTGTCCAAAGGAGGTAATGCAGGCTGTCCTGTAGGACACTTCAATTCTTCATTAGGTTGAAGCAAATGTTGCCAGGAAAGTGAATTGTTTTGTTTCACACATATTGTTCTTCAAACAAATTTAAAAGTTTTATTTTACAGATGTTATCAGTATTTGAACTTTAATATCAGAACCTTAAAGTTAGTCTTTACTTTGTGAATACAATAGGACTTGTAATGAAAGTGTAGGTGATGCAGGCATTTGTCCATGTTTGGTTGTACAATTTGTAAATGTTTCTGGAAGGAGAAAATTGATTTCAGGCCCGTATACCTTAAAATATTAACAATTCAAGTAGCAGAATTTTACTGAAGATTTTGAGTTATTACTAACCATTGAAATTACTCAGACACTCCTACTCCAGACTTGGAGTTCTTACTCAGCACCAGAATTACTCATACACTGTTATGCCAAACCTGGAGTTATTACTCAGCACTGGAATTACTCATACACTCTTATGCCAGACTTGGAGTTATTAGCTGAAATTGAAACTACTAAAACTTTTACTCCATACCAGGAGGTTTCACTTAAATTTTCAGAGTTATCAATATACAGGTATTTAAAACAAGTGAAAAGAGAGTGTTGAGTATTCGACTAGAATGACAGTATTGAGTATTCAAGTGTAATGACTGTGTTAAGTATTTAAATGGGACCATAGTGTTTACTCAAGTGGAAGGATAATGTTGAGTATTCAAGTGGAATGATTGCATTGAGTATTCAAGTGGAATGGCATTGCTGGATATTCAAGAAAAATGTTGAGCATTCAAGAAGAATGACTGTGTTGAGCATTTAATAAGAGTGACTGTGTTGAGCATTCAAGAAGTGTGACTGTGTTGAGCATTCAAGAAGAGTCATGGTGTTTAGTACTTAAGTGTAATGACAATGTTGAATTTTGGTATGTCATGATATTGTTGAGTATTCAAGAATAATCATACTACAGTACACCCTCATAAGAGGCAATAATGGTAACCACCTTATACGTGAAGTTACCTTTGTTTTTAGGTCTTTATGTACAATATTTATATTGATTAGTGAAATGAAATCTTGCATAAATATACATACTATATTATATATCAAAATTGTCTTAGATAATGAAATGGTATCCACGATTATTCATAATGTTTTATACAGATAATATTATTTAATGAAATGACATTCTTGTCTTATAAACATGTCTATGTTATTCTGAGCTGTCTTACAGGGAGGGTATACTGTATTTTGTACTGGTAAACATGTTTATAGTAATCACTGTGCTAATGTCCAAAAGTGACCTATATAGATAAGTGGCATTTATTACAATGTCAATAAAGGAAACAATCAATCTGTTTTGTTTATATGCTGCACTGAAACCCATAAACATATTAATATTGCTACCACAGCTACACCTAAACAAAGTAAGGTATGTCATATTACTTCTACTACTTAAATGGTATAATCAACTAAAATTAAAGCATCTGTTTTAGACTAAAATTAAAAATCCTATATCAATCTGATTAAAATCAGATCTCCACCATTATACATGGAGATCTGACAGTGACCAATTAGAGGTCATGTTCTGGTAATTGCTAATTGTGTCAACCAATCAGATTAAGTCTTATACCATTGCAGTGTGGATGAAGAGCATGAATGTGTACTGAACAATTTGATTCACTTTCTTATTTTGAAAGCTGCATTGCCGTTGGAAAATTCAAAGGTCACCAGAACATGACCCTTAACGGGCATCATCAGATCTTCATGTAAGACAGAGTAGATGTGATTTTAGTCAGATTCAATCCTATTTTAGACTAAAAGAGTCCAGCCTCGGCTAATGTTGGTACGTGAGAAAGCCTGCCAGTAGCTTCTCGTGGGTCGGTGGTTCTTCCCTGGGTTTTCCAGGGTTCTTCCTCCACCAATTATACTGTCCGCCATGTATAGCCTATCTTGTGCTGAAAATGGCATTAAACCCTACAACAACAACAAAAAATTAGACTAAAATAAATAATTTTAAAGTTTATGAAAATGTAAATAATTCATTATTAAACAAGAATTAAGATTGATATAATAGACTAAAATTTTAAAAAAATGATTAGACTAAAATTAAAAATCCCATATTGGACTCAAAAGTCAAAACTTGGTAACCAGTAAATGACTAAAATTAAAAATTAGATATTAGACTAAAATAATATAAAACAACATCTAATTAACTAAAATTATAAATTCTATATTAGCATAAATTATAAACTCTTTTTTGACTAATATTAAAATGCTGTATTGGTCAAATTAAAAATGCTTTAGTAGACTAAATAAAAATTATCTATTGGACTAAAATTTATTATGTTTTATTAGGTTAATATTAAAATGTTGATATTAGAGTATAATTAAATATTGTATATTAGACTAATTTTATAAATTCTATGCTGGACTAAATTTAAAATTATATATTTATTAGATTAAACTTTAAAAATCTGTATTTGACATAAATTAAAAATTATATATATGACTGATTTCTTTAATATATTATGCTCAAATTATAAAATCTGTATTAGACTAAACTATAAATTATATAATAAACTAAATTAAAAATGCCATACATAATAGACTAAAAATTAAAAATCTATATTACACTAATATTAAAAATTATAAATTAGACTAAATTAAACATCTTTAAAGGAAAAAAAATAAAACATTATGTTAAGACTATTTTTAAAAAGTATAAATTCTATATCAGACTAAAATATAAAGTTATATAATACACTAAAATGTAAATCTATATATTGAACTACAGTTTAAATTCTGTATTAGACTAAGAAAATCTTATTTCATAATTACTAAAAACCAGTTCAAACTAGTAAAATCTTATTTCAGAAATAAACATAATAGCTAAAACCAAATGAAACTAGTAAACTCTAAATAAATAATTGAACATATCCCTAGAAACCAAATTAAACAAGTAATGCACCATTGTACTCTGTGCTGTTTTGCTACTAAATGTGTCTTAATAGTCAGTTCAAAAAGACTTATATCTAATGTTCATGATAAACTAGGCAATATGTTCCAATCTTATATTGCCTGATATAACAAGCGTTTGAAGCTATTCTTCTAACACATGGTGTAACAATATAATGATATTAGCTAAATAGAACTGGACCTCATATAATATGTATCCTTTCTTTTTATAAGCAGCATTCAGTGACATTCCATATAGTAGCTTAGTTGAAAGATATCTAATTAGCAATACATATCATTATTTTGGTTGAAGAACAAAAATGTGATGAAAAAGACCAAGCAATTTGCTGATTAAAACTATAATTGGCTAATATCCATGAAGGAGAACTATTTTGGTCAAGATTAAGTTGTTATCTGACTAGCTATAAACTGTGCTCAATGAGCAGTGGTTGTCTGACTAGATACAAACTGTGCTCAAGGATAAGGTGTTGTATAACTACATAGAAACTGTGCTCAAGGAGAAGTGATTGTCTGACTACAAATGAACTGTGCTTATGACAAGGAGAAGTACCGGTAGCTATCTGGCTACATAGAAATTGTGCTCAAGGAGAAATAATTATATGACTTCATACAAACTTTGCTCAAGGAAAAGTGGTTGTCTAACTACACATAAACTGTGCTCAAGGAGAAGTGGTTTTCTGAATAAATATATCCTGTTCTCATGGAGAAGTAGTTTCTGACTACATATAAACTGTGCTCAATGAGAAGGGGCTGTCTGACTACATAAATCTGTGCTCAAGGATAAATGGTTATTTGACTATATAGAAAATGTGCTCAATGAAAAGTGGTTTTCTGAGTATATAAAAACTGTGCTCAAGGAGAAATAGTTGTCTGACTACAAAGAAAATGTGCTTAATAAGAAGTGGTTATCTGCCTATATAGAAAAGGTTATCAATGATAAGTGGTGTTTTAACTACATATAAACTGTGCTCAAGGAGAAGTGGTTGTGTGACTATGTATAAACTGCTAAAGGAGAAGTGGTTATCTGACTACATAGAAACCGTGCTCAAGGAGAAGTGGTTGTCTGACTATATAGAAACTGTCCTCAAGGAGAAGTGGTTGTCGGACTACATATAAACCGTGCTCAAGGAGAAGTGGCTGAATGACTACATATAAACTGTGCTCAATGAGAAGTGGTTGTCAGACTACATATAAACTGTCCTCAAGGAGAATTGATTGTCTGACTACATATAAACTGTGCTCAGTGAGAAGTGGTTTTCTGACTACATATAAACCGTGCTCAAGGAGAAGTGGTTGTATGACTACAAAGAAACTGTGCTCAATGAGAAGTGGTTGTCTGACTATATAGAAACTGTCCACAAGGAGAATTGATTGTCTGACTACATATAAACTGTGCTCAATGAGAAGTGGTTGTCTGACTATATAGAAACTGTCCACAAGGAGAATTGATTGTCTGACTACATATAAACTGTGCTCAATGAGAAGTGGTTGTCGGACTACATATAAACTGTCCTCAAGGAGAATTGATTGTCTGACTACATATAAACTGTGCTCAGTGAGAAGTGGTTTTCTGACTACATATAAACCGTGCTCAAGGAGAATTGGTTGTATGACTACATAGAAACTGTGCTCAATGAGAAGTGGTTGTCTGACTACATATAAACTGTGCTCAATGAGAAGTGGTTGTCTGACTATATAGAAACTGTCCACAGGGAGAATTGATTGTCTGACTACATATAAACTGTGATCAAGGATAATTGATTTTCTGACTACATAGAAACTATGCTCAAATAGAAGTGCTTGTCATATTACATAGAAGCGGTGCTCAAGGAGAAGTGATTTTATGACTACCTATAATCTGTGCTCAATGAGAAGTGGTTTTCGTAGTACATATAAACTGTGCTCAAGGAGAAATGGTTATCTGACTGCATATAAACTGTGCTCAAGAAGTGGTTTCATGACTACATAGATAGTGTGCTCAAGGAGAAGTGGTTGTCTGATTACATGGATTTTTAAAAGCAAACTTGTGAACATAACAATTGTAATCCATACCTCTTATAACTGTAATGAAAACAACACAAAGTGTTTCAAACCTTAGTATTGCTGACCAGTTTTCATATAGTAAGAGAAAGACTTGTTATTTATGTGTTTTGTTGATCCAGAATATACAGAAACACAATGGAAAATGATACCATTATTTGGTTTATAAAATGGGTTATAAGACCCTAAAAAGTATATAAATTTCAGTTTTTGATCATAAAGTTAGCGTTGTACTTAAGGGCTTTACAGAAAGGTGTCACATGACCATATCCATGATATGATATAGATATAGTTATTCTGATGGGCTTCACAGTGAGAAATCACATTACCATGTCCATGTTATAATAGAGACAGCAGTATCCTGATATGCTGTACAGTGAGGTATCACATGACCATATCCATGCTATAATAGAGACAGCCATATCATGCTATGCTGTACATTGAGGTATCGCATGACCATATCCATACTATAATAGAGACAGTACAATACTAATGGGCCTTACAAAGTGGCATCGTGCCACCATATCCATGTTATAATAGAGACATCATTATACTGATGGACTGTATAATGAGTTATCACATGACCATGTCATGTTATATGCGAGACAGTAGGTTACTAATATGCTTTACAGAGAGGTATTGTGCTGTCATATCCATGTTATAATGGAGACTGCATTATACTGATGGGCTGTACAGTGAGTTACCACATGACTATAATGACAACAGCATACTGGTAGAATTGACAGTGAATTATCACTGCACATATTGTTAATATTTATATCCTCATTGACCAAAATATACAGGGCAGTCATTGCAGGTTATATATCAATTTGGCCACTTGTATTAATTGTATTCAGCTATGCATTGTATTATTAGTATGATGCATATGACCTGAAGAAATTATAAAAAAATTATATATCACCCCACCTGAATATCCAGAGTGCATACAAATAAAATTGCATACATGAAGTAGTCTGTTTATAAAACGCATATTGTCTTATGTGAGTATTGTCATTATGTATACAGATTGATGACAATTTCTCATAATTTCCCTCTTTCATCTTGTAACCAACTTGGCTCCATGATATGATGGCATCATTGGTTTGTTATCAGTCTAGTCCCATGACAGTGCCATCTAGTGACCATTATAGCTCCATGACTTTGCCAGCCTGTGACTAGTCAAGCTCCATGACTTTGCCAGCCTGTGACCAGTACAGCTCCCTGACAGCTTCAAAACCAATATGGCTCAATATCCGTGCCAACTTGTGATCAGTATGGCCTAATGATAGTATCAGCATGTGACCAGCATCACATCAGTAATCACTGTAACAAGGCCTGGAAGCAGGGGCCCTGAGGGGCCGAGTGGTCTAAGGTGCTCTCTGTTACAGCTCACTGCCATCTCACCTATGTCTGCATGGGTTCGGGTCTCAGATACAGCCAATTTGGGTATGTCAGATAGCTTGCCAGTAGCTTCTCGAGGGTCGGTGGTTCTCTATGGTAATTTCCCGGGTTCTTCATCCACCATTTATACTGGCCGCCATGTATAGTCTGTCAAGCAGCGGGGGGGGGGGGGAACAGACCACTTAAGGGAACGGTCACCTTGTGTTTGGACCAAAAAAAATAATGACCCTTCATAGAGGTCAATACCACGTCTACGATTATTGTTTGTCCCCAAAATAATTGTAGACGAGCCCCCTCTGTTGTTCAGTAATCCTGGGAATCTTCATCTTAATCTTGGGAATCTTCATCTGAATCCTGGGATTTTGTTCTATGTTTCAAGTAATATTCAAGTTCTGATGGTGGTTTTTCTATTTTTGGATTTATGTTTTTTCTTTTTCTGTAATATATCATTAAACTTCTGTATCGATCTCCACCGCAATTTGTGCAAATCTGATATAATCCTCTAACGCCGTTGTTACATCCAACACATCTTCGTGGACCAGCATGAGGATTTTTCTTTATAAGATAATTACGTTTTTTTGCAATATTCTCCACGACATTTTTTATCACATTTATTCGTGGTTCCTTGACGCAGCCACGCACAATTGTTCATTATCTTAATGATATCTTTTTAATTCAGTTTAATTTTATCATCACCCCTGTTATCCAAATATTTTATCAAGTCCAATACGATATCTTGTTCTTGGATCGTGTAAATTTATTGTTATAAACCCTTGCGGAGTAGCTTGCGCTCGTAAAAAGAAATTTCTGAATTTAATTATATCCATGTCACCGCTGCACCAGGTTTGATGAATATTTCGCAACGTATGTGTGTCTACGCCATTAAACACAACTAAAATATTACAGTTATCTCTGATCACTTTTGGTATCTGTGTGTATCGTTGAGTAACATAAATAACGTCGGTATTTTTATGTCTACCTCGAGAAAAAATCCTGGCTGGGTTTGATTGTTTGTCCAGCATTACATCGTCGTATACAACTAAATTATTAATAAGTCCGTCTATGGAATCAACTGATGGTACTTCATCAATATCGGTTATAAACTCGATAACGTCGTTAGCGTTTTCATTAAAATCCTTAAGTACAGTATAACATCGCTGATGATCAACTGACGGGGCTACCAAATATAATTTATCCCATTTTAACCATCTCATTATAAGATTAAGTAACAACTGTGTCTTTCCACTTCCAGATGGTCCTATTATTATCATTCTGATGGAATTTGGTAACGCAGGATGGTGCTTGACAGGTTTTTGTTTTCTTGTCGCTGAGAAATCAATTATATCCATGTTGTATAAAATATATATGGATTTATATTGCTTACGCTGTAAAGTTAAAACTCCAACCACTGATTTAGCTACGGTTATAACAAAAAATAAAAAAATAGCATATGGTGGAAAATGTTCTATATGCGGTAGAAAGAAATTTTCTTTTTTACCTAATAGGCGCGGTGGTGATATTGCTAATTTGATGTCAAAGTTTCCAGGTGCTCCATGGGCTAAATACAGCGGAGAAAAACATCTACCAGGATATAATTATTGCGGTCCTGGTACTCGACTCGATATCAGGCTTGATAATCAGGATCAACCAAAACCAGGCGATGAACCAGTAAACGCTATTGATCGAGCTTGTCATGTTCATGATGTAGCTTATAAGAGTAAAAATCTACAAAATAGGCATATTGCAGATGTGAAATTAATTCATGCGTTAAATGCTATAAAAAATAATAATATCAAAGAAAAATTAGCTAATTGGTTAGTAAAATCCGCGATGAAAGGTAAATTAGCGCTTGGGGCTGGTAATTAATAATGGAATCGATTTATTATTCACCAGTTGGATACTGGAAGGGTAAAGCAGCAATTAGTAAACTCGCTGATGCAGCAGCGGTTAAACATTCTACTGCTAAAGCGTGGTTATCCAGGCAGGCAATATGGCAAATTTATCTACCACGTCCTAAGCAAATTCGATTTGCTCATTTTAGTGTCAGTGTTCCTAATGAGGTTCATCAAGCTGATATTCTGTTTTTACCACATGATACTGTACGTAGGAAAACGTACAAATACGCGCTAACTGTTGTTGATGTTGCAAGTAGATATAAAGATGTAGAACCGTTAACGACTTAAACAGCAACTGAGGTAGCCGACGCGTTTAAACGAATTTATCAACGAGGTGGTGGATCACAAGGTGGTCTACGATGGCCACAGCTACTACAGGTTGATCCTGGCAAGGAATTTCTTGGTCCAGTATCATCGTTGATGAAACAACATAATACCAAAATACGACGAGGACATACTGCAATTCATCGTGATCAGGCAACTGTTGAGCGATTTAATCGAACACTTGCTGAGCGGTTATTTGGATATCAGTACGCAAAGGAATTTATTCAGGATACAAGATCTCGTGAATGGGTGGCAAGATTACCAAATGTGATAGCTGCATTAAATAATGAGATTACTCGAACGACCAACATGAAACCTATTAATGCAATTACAAGCGCGCACATACCTACACAACAACGTGATTTTTCAGCACAACCATTATTAGGTAATATCACTGTTAGGTATTTATACGAGCCCGGTGAACTTGAAGGCGGTAAAAAAAGAGCAACTGATCCTATTTGGAGCGTTACCAGCGTTACCACACATAAGGTATCCACCGTGACAAGATCCTCAGGTAGACCCGCAATCTACAGACTGGATTCGGCTGCTCCTCAACGTGGATTTGTGCGTGAACAATTACAGATAATTCCCTATAACACACAATCACCACCAAAATCACTTCGGTGATTTCGATCACTTAACTAGCACCCAAGGCGCTGGCGCCTCTACGTCGATTACATTCAAGACAGGTCAACATTATATTGTCTCGTGTATGACCAGGATTGTTATTTTTTCTATCTACGGTAAATTGTCTTGGATCATTTTTCAGATACCGCCATAGCATTACACAATTACAACTTGCGCAATGATTATCCTGTTGTTGTTTCAGCGCATTAATAAAATCAACATCAAGTTCAAAATTGCGTTTATTTTTTTTTTATCACACTGTTCATAACCATATAATTTTTTTCTTATTATATCATCGTCAGCAACATCATCACTAATCACTGACGAGTCCATGACGATTCGTCTCAATTGAGATATTTTTCTAACTCGAGACACTGCGAGATAAACCAAGTTCGACCATTCGATGTGATCATCAACGATCCAAACAACTGTATCAGTAATAGTTAATCCCTGAGATGAATGAATCGTCATCGCGTATCCAAGCGTCCACGGGGATTATCAGCACGTAGAGCATCTTCAACAACATCAACATCAACTGCAACAATATCATTCAATACAAGATTCTGTTTCCTTTTTGACTCTCCTGGTATATCAACGTCGATATTTTGCCGTCGCGTATCTGCTGGTCGATAACATAACGGAACTGACAACGTTGGAAACTTTTCTCGTTGTAACTGAAACAATTCCCGTTGAAGTTTATCACGAACTATCTTTCTGCTTGCAACTATCAAATCGTTTGGTCGCCACGTTTGCAGAAAGTCTTTCATGGGTGTTTCTGAAATTATTTCACGCATTATTTCACATTGAATTTTATTCGGTTGTAGTCTGATTAATTTTTTAAATTCCTTCAACGCTGCATCAAGTGCTCTATGATCATCAGATACTTCTTCAGCATGGTCAACGAAATTTTTCAGCCAATCATGTGGAGATGGTCCAGCTACGGGTGGTGGTTGACCATGATCGCCGCACATTATCACGGCAGTATTTCTTGTTAACAACCAATCAAGAAATGTTTTTAATGTTTCTAGCGGTACAGTGCATATCTCATCCCATATTATGATCCTTGGAATGTATTTCTCTCCCATCCTTAAAGATGTCCATGTATCACCCTTCCATCGGACAAAGCTGTGATAAGTACAGGAATTAACACCGCGTTGTTTCATCTCTCTCGCTAGTCTATGTGTAGGTGTTAGTACAATCATATCTGAATTCTGAAATAGTTCGATAGCTCGAGTGGTTTTACCAGAACCGCCAGGTTCGTTTAGATAAACCGTTTTGTGTCTAGTTATTGGATCGTATACCGATGGTAACAACGAAGTTGTCAACGTTTGACATGTTTTACAGTAAATATCTTTAACCGCAACATCAGCGGATTCGGAAAAATCGAGCATATATTCATTTTTTATTCTCCAAGAACCCCACGATGTATGAGTGCCTATGTTTAATCCTTCTAACAGTGTTGAATGTTTTTTATTTATATTAAACGAATCAGTAGCAACTCTGACGGCATGCGTAGAAACCTTATTTATCATCGATAATAGATTTATTGAAACATACGCGAGCATCGATGATCTTAAATGAGGATACTGAGGTGACTCACCGTCCATGTAGCTCACAATTGTACCTAGTTTATTTCCATTTGACAAGAAAACTGTTTCTCGACTTATAAACGTGTTCTTGTTCGTTGTATCAACGATTATAAAATCTAACTCAGTATCGTCCATGATCAATCTTGCACAATGTCGTCTGTGATCATATGCTGCTCCTTGTGTAAACTTGCCAATTATTTTTCTACCAAGATCCTTCGAATCGGTTTCGTCCGAATGTGGTAACCAAACCTCGGTTTGTTTTCGATATGATATAATTGCTTCACTTACAATCAACCGTGTTAATATCGTATAATCAAGCATATACCGTAATAGTACTATTGGTGTCCACATTTTTTCTGAAAAATGTTTTCCAAACCAAACATAACAAATTGGATGAAGTCCTTTAGACATTTCGAATGATTCGATACGAGCGAATCCAGTTAGGTCAAAATCCGGTAATGGTCCATTTATCGATACTCGCGTCATTTCGTGCGTCGGATGACCGAATCGCTCAAAATACACAGAACAATCTCCGTATCCAAGAAAGCTTCCGGGATAACACGCAACCATATCAACTGAAATAACATCTCTGTGATCGTATTTAGTATTCCACAATCCGCCGTGTCCATATTCGACACAACTAGATACTATGTCATTGAGAAAATCAAACCGAGTTGGTTTCCACGAATTTTTCTTTCTAGCAAAATGAGCCGCAACTGACGGAACAGTAAAGCAGCTGCTCAATAATTCGTCAGCGTCATCAGTATATTGCAGTGCAAGATTTTTCATTTTTTCGTGAAGAGGATTTGTTCGATAAATAACGCCATTTGGTCTCACAAACTGATCAAATTTCATATCTGATTCGTCGTTAGAACTCTGAAATAACCATACTGACACAGGATCGTTTTTACTTATTTCGTTAATAAAATCAAACATACCTCCATCAGAATTATCTGGGGGATAACATTTAACAGTTCGATTTCGTGGAAACACTGTTACTGCGTTAGTCCACGCGTGTGCGTTATGATCAATAATTGTAATTGAGGCTCCTTTTGATTTATATTTTGATTCATACAAAATCTCCCTTGTTATCGTCGCTACGGTTATTGGAAATTTTAATATTTTTCCTAACCCATTTACATCTTTGATAGACGCACTGGTATCTTTAACCATATCTCCCCACGTGTTTATTATTTTACGTCTTTTATCCGTCAGACCGTTTCCACGGACCGCGTTTGTAAAATGTTCTGTTACTCGTTCAGCCACACAATTTATTTTTGAAAGTTTCATCGGTGATAGTTTATCAACGCTGGGTTTTTCATTTATCACATAGATTCCATAAATAACCGCGGTCACAGGATATGCTCGTTCATAATACGGTTTGTCAATGCCAGTCAATAAACCTGGTTTGGAATTTCTACTTAGCACGACAGTTTTTTTATTACCGTGGACAGGATCATATTTGTCACGGATAATCCAATCATCTGTTTCTGTCAACACGACGAATTTTATTCTGAAAAGATACTTGAGATTATCAAGATAGTTAATGATAGTTGCTGCTCGTTTGTCGTTCATCATAGCGTTAATGATATTTTTGTTGCGTATAATTTTGAACGTTGACCAGACATGAGATGCACCATCTGTGTGAAATTCTTTCTTGGCGTCGTGAATTTTATTAATCAAACCTCTGTTTTTCGGATCAAGCAAATATTTCATCGGTAGTCCAGGAGATATTCTGTCAAGATTAAATCTATTTCCACTTAAGGGTTTTATTTGGGATAATCTATCGAATTCGTTCATATATTTCAAACAAATATTTAAATAAAGAATATATGTATACAATGTCTCAATGCAAATGGCTCATGGTGGGTTCACTAACTCGTTGTAATAAATCTTGCAAAAAGGAATTTTGCGGACAACACATGCAGTTCGTTAACCGTGGAAGCTTAGGACCAATACCATGTCTGCGATGTGGTGCTGGAGTGCGAGGAAAAACAGAATTATGTGGAAAGTGTGGTGGTAAACGATACAGAGAGCTTAAAAGATATTATGACAAAAAAAATAATAATAGTGAAAATGCTATAAAATCCGTGGAGGATTATATATCAAGATTTCAGACAAACAATGATTTAAACAAATAATATTATTATAATGGAGCAAAATAAATTTGTCCCACATCCTGTCATAACAAACTATGAATCAAATATTAACGGTGTCATTAGACACTGTAAGTTAAAAAAACCGGTTGGTTATATTACTAATGCTGGTTATCTAATGTTTACTGTTGGGAAGAGAAAACATTATCATTGTCATCGTTTCATATACGAATGTTTCTTTGGAGTAATCAAAGACGATCTTGTGATCGATCATACTGACGGGGATCCTCAAAACAATAATTTATCCAACCTTCAGGTTATTACATATAGCGAAAACTGTGCACGTGGTAATACTGGAAGATGTAAGACAGTTTCTAGAAGAGTGGTAAATTCTGCGAACATAGAAACTGGTGAAGAAATTATATTTCGTTCCATGTGTTCTGCTGCGAAATACTTTGATATTAATCCGTCTTCAGTACAAAAAGTAGCAGAAAATATAACCAGATCTGCTTTCTCGAAAAAATATAAACAGAAAATCACCTTTCAGTATCAATAATTATCATCTACTTCGAATTAGATCTATTTTTTGGGGGGGGTCAGAAATTATCATTATTATACTACTTATTTTTTGATTCATGAAGGGAGGTAATCATATACAACATCCAAGGTCTGTGATGCCTACCCGTTTATGATTTCTAACTTACAAAAATGTACAGTTCGTGTATTTTTCTGTTCTTTTCGTGAAATATTTAGAACAGCGCAGCACGTAGAATACATGTGCATGTATATTCCAGCTTACTGAGTGCAGAATCCAACGTCTAGTCTGTATCGATCGTGGGGTTAATTTTAGATCTACAGTACAGCACAGGGATCCTGCGTGCATTTACTCGATTACAAATACGTGCATATAGTATTTGGAATTAAAAATCAGTAGCATTTTCCTTGTTCAGTGCAGAAATATAATGCGAGATTGTGTACGTGTGTATGTATGCGTATGTGTGGTTCGAGTAATATTAGCAACTAAATACTCCCTTGACTATGACACGGATTTACGAGTGGGAAATCTCGTAAATATATTTCTCCATTGAACAGTTACAGAGAGGACTGAAAATCTCGTATAGTCACAGGAAGGATGAAAACATCTAACAGTTATATTATAGGAAGGATGAAAACATCTAACAGTTAGATGGCGTGGTATAGTAAATAATCCAGCTTTTATAAATTAACTTGTTCGGTGAAAACGTATTTCTTGAACTCAGAATTGTATTGGTTCCTTAGCTATATATTAACTTCCGAAACATATGTTCGTAACAAGGTTCGATAGCTCAGTCAGTATGGTATTGGACTGTGATGCTCGCGGTCCAGGATCGAATCCCCATGGCTGACAATTTGTCGGTGGTGCGCATAATTGCGATTTTTATAATAATGGGGGAACCGCAAAAATCCGCCGCTCAGCAAAATTCAACCACAATATTGACTGGTGGTTGATACATTTTCGTATCACCCACTGGATTAATTATTGTGGGTGGGATTTTGCTGAGCGTATATGTTTGTACCGTCCTTCATTCATTGTATATATCCATTTCATTATATATATATATCATTGTATATATTCATTTCCTTAATTAAGTTATATGTTTGTGCCGTCCAATGCATAATCTGAGCTCGCTAATACACTCGATAGGGGCTCTTCATTCATAATCTGAGCTCTCTAATACACTCGATAGGAGCTCTTCATTCATTGTTGTCCTTGAAACATCCCGACGAACTCGCTAAAGACTCGATAGGGGTTCTAGGGATAATTTATTTTTATTTTAAAGATTTATATACTAAATAATGAACCATGAAAATATCAATGATGTAATTGTTGCTATCAAAATACTAGAGGAAAACGGAGTTAATATATCTAATGAACTAAATCCTGAAAAAATAGTTTATGATTTTGAGATTTTACAAGAACGTAAAAACCAAGGAATACACACACTATCATCTAAATACAAGCTCATGAAACGGATTCAGGCGGCAATGTTTCAGTCGCTAGCTACCGTAGAAGACAATCAGGTGAAGGAATTCATTCCTCTCTCTGCCGCGGTAGAAAGAATTAGATCGTTGTTATCCCACGAGTACGAGGAAAAGAAAACAATTTATACTCGCATAAGACTATTAAGAAAAATTATGTTAGCGAGCAACCCCGTCCAAAGTAATAATTCTGGTGAAAATAACTCGCTCTGACCACGTGCAGATTATATGTATTTCTGAGATTATATTTATTTCTGAAATTATATTTATTTCTGAAATTATTTTTATTTTCTGAAATTATATTTATTTCTGAAATTATATTTATTTCTGAAATTATATTTTTTCTGAAATTATATTTATTTCTGAAATTATATTTTTTCTGAAATTATATTTATTTCTGAAATTATATTTATTTCTGAAATTTTGATGGGTTAGTTGGTACTTAGATTTATGTGAAATGATCAAATTTGTAATTTTGATGGGTTAGTTGGTACTTAGATTTATGCAAATCAATCAAATTTGTAATTTTGATGGGTTAGTTGGTACTTAGATTTGTGCAAATCAATCAGATTTGTAATTTTGATGGGTTAGTTGGTACTTAGATTTATGTGAAATGATCAAATTTGTAACTTTGATGGGTTAGTTGGTACTTAGATTTATGTGAAATGATCAAATTTGTAATTTTGATGGGTTAGTTGGTACTTAGATTTATGCAAATCAATCAAATTTGTAATTTTGATGGGTTAGTTGGTACTTAGATTTATTATTTTTTCTGAATTATTATTTAATTATTCTGAATTATTATTTATTTATTTCTGAATTATTGTCTATTTTTGAATTATTATTTATTTCTGAATTATTATTTATTTCTGAATTATTATTTATTTATTCTAAATTATTATTTATTTCTGAATTATTATTTATTTATTCTGAATTATTATTTATTTACGTAAAATGATCAAATGTATAACTCTGATGGGCTAGTTGGTACTTAGATTTATGCAAATCAATCAAATTTATAACTCTGATGGGTTAGTTGGTACTCAGATTTATGCAAATCAATCAAATTTGTAATTTTGATGGGTTAGTTGGTAGTCAGATTTATTATTTATTCTGAATTTGATGTGTTAGTTGATGACTCAGATTTATTATTTATTATTAGTTATTTTGAACTATTATTTATTTCTGAAATTGATGGACTAGTTGGTACTCAGATTTATTATTTATTTGTTGGTACTTAGAATCGAAGATTCTTATTTATGTAAAATGATCAAATTTATAACTCTGATGGGCTAGTTGATACTTAGATTTATTTCTGAATTATTATTATTTATTTCTGAATTATTATTATTTATTTCTGAATTATTATTTATTTCTGAATTATTATTATTTATTTATAATTCTGATGGGTTAGTTGGTACTTAGATTTACGCAAATCAATCAAATTTGTAATTCTGATGGGTTATTTGGTACTTAGAATCGAAGATTCTTATTTATGTAAAATGATCAAATTTATAACTCTGATGGGCTAGTTGGTACTTAGATTTATTATTTATTCTGAATTTGATGTGTTAGTTGATGACTCAGATTTATGTGAAATGATCAAATTTTCAGAAAAAAATATAAAATATTCAAAAAAGATGAATTTTTCAACACAGTTACCTCATCAGATATATTTTGCACCAATATTTTTATTTATTTATTATTTTTTTTAAGTTGATCGACTTTAATACAGGAGTGTGCATAATTTAGAATCTGATCTCTGTCACAAATGATCTCGATAATATGTTCTCGACGGAGTTCATCTAACTGTTCTTGTGTTAATAAGAAATCCTCGCTTCCATATTCATCAATAACTAAATTAACGTTAAATTGTTCTGTGTTTTGTGAAAACCATGTTCTGATGGCGTTTTCAAGTGCTTCTTTGTCATGTATAAAAACCCTCACGTGCTGGTACATTATATAATATTTATTGGATTAATTTAGAATCGAAGATTCTTGATCAAAGATCTAAGACTTTACATATAAATTTCTCACAAACTCTTCTCCACGTAGGTCAATTAAGCGATTAAGGTGGTCTGTGAGTTTGAAATTTATTCGTGACAAATGCTGATTATGCGTGCGTAAATAAACAGGATTGGTTGGTACTTGCACGATCAAATCCGCAGGGGGAACTTGTGGTGTAAATGTATATAAAATATATCCTTGTTGAGCTTGATTTGATTTTCCAAGATCTATTTGATAACTGCCTTCTATTACGTCACAAACTAGATTAACCGCGATTGTCGATGTTATATTAACGATTCCCGGAGATACGTGTCTTCCACCGCCGAGTGGATCATTATTATATCTAAGAACAGTTGGAGATGAGGCTAGTTTTCTCCACGCATCGAGTATTTCAGAAAAACTTTTCGTGATAAGATCCTTGAGCGTTTTTCTTAATTCGCCGGTTTCAAATACTGGTAGTGTAAATTTTAATAATTCTGCTTCAGTTATTTTATAATGATCAATATATGCTTGTTTGATACTATTTTTTTCTCCTGTATCTATATAATCATTAGCATTTACTATCTCAATAATGCTCTGATTAAAATATTTAAGATCTAATACAATTTGATTTAAATGTTGTATCGTTACAATGATCTGATGTTTTAGATCGTCATTAGGATACTCCAGGATATAGGTTTTAAACAACTGTGCTAGTGTCGTTAATGTAGTTGTGTATTCAATTCTAATTCTGTTAGCATGTAATCTGAGATATCCTTCATAAACGATATTAGTTGCAGTTTTTGCATCAAAATCATAGATAGAAAACGGTGGTAAAGGATATCTTTTATCATCTTTCAAAATGTAATAATTACCCACCCACCCCCATGGATACGAATCTCGGTATTCTGGAGTTGTTATAAAACTGGCTTCGTCAGTAAGAAATTCAATTAATTTTGGTTCTGGTGGTCCTTCATGTACCGGGGAAACATCAGGCCAACCTAGTACGGATCTGATTGAAGATTGGTGAATATCAACGGCATAATCAGGAGAATATATCTCTACCGTCGAGGACAGCGTCGGCTCATGAATATTAATCGATATTTTTGCTTCCTTTCCTGTTATTGATTTTATTCTACATTGAAATTCATCATTGATCTCCTCGATCGCATAACTACCAGTGGGTATTCCAACAACAACCCAGTCAGGTGTTCCATCGGGTTTGTTTTTATTAGCAAATACGAGCGAATTATTTGCTGGTGTACCATTAAATGATTTTGATTTGATATTTGGCCAGCTGTAATATACCCGTAATTGCGCTAGTGCAATTTCATTAGCGTGAATTGCAGTTGGAAAATCGATATTAAATTCAGGATTAATCGAGCTTACCGAGATCATCGTTGTCTTGTGCGGGGTTGTGTTAGTCACGATCTGCTGGAGTAATTCCGTCATTATTAATACTTGTATCTTTAATACCGATACCTTCGTCGTATATTTTAGTTATCATTGAAAACTCGAAATCAGATATAATTCCATCACTGAGACTTGCTGATAACAACGAGGATAATTTCGAGTATGCTACCGTCGCTGTGTGTAATTTTATTATGTAATAGGATAATTTTTCGTTCGTGCAAGTACATATTTTTTTTGCGATGATATTAAGCACACCTGCAATCGTTGTTGCTGCACAAACAGAAATGGTCACAGCTACTGGTGCCATCATTGTTACCGTGGATAATATTATTCCAGCTCCAGCAACAACAGCGGATACTGAATAAACAATCACGTCGACGATAACTAATCGTCGTCGATATTTTTTTACTTTTACTGTATATTGTTCGATTTGATCTTTTAGCGCCGCCTGCCATTCACGCGCTTGATTGTACCTGTATTGTGCACCGTCCATATATTTTTATGCAGTAACCAATTGAGGTGTTTCAGCTACAAATTACAAACACCACCAGTAAGATGTTGCGGTTAATTTCTTATCAGCTGCTTCCAGAATAAATATTTCTTCAGTTCCGTTATTTAATATAACAGATACAACCTCAGAAAACCTGTCGGTGGAATGAAGCCATGGATACGTTGTGAAGATCTCAAATCGCGCAGCACTAAACACAGACAGCCTGTACACGCCAGTGACTGTTGCGGTATATTTGATAGTATTATTTTGCTGCGACCATGTTGCAAATCCCGATGATACCGTGCATACGATGTTTGTGATATGTCCGGGAGTTATTCCGGCTGAGATTTTAATCAGACTGGTTTTATTGACGATCTCAGGAATCCCCGCTACGATGTCTTGCTGTGTTTGTTTAATCGTGTCTAGGTTAGTTTTGATATCAACGAGTTTCATGTCAATGGCGTGCGGAGTGCCGAAGAATTTATCTATGGCATCATCGGTTTTTTGAAAATTTCTTCGAAATCTTCCAAAAGCGCCTGCGTGAACATCATACTCGGCCCGTAACGTGGATAATTTACCGTCTACGGTGTCGACGTATTTTTGTGTTGCTGCGTCTTCGTCGGATGTTGGATCTCTTAAAACTACTATTTTATTTCCGTTCATGCTAAGTTCACCTGTCATTACGTCACCGGTATTTTTTACGCGATTAGCAACACTTTTTGCAATTTCATCTCTGATGGTTTTAAGTGACATACTTGAATCCCTGATTTTGCCGTTGTCAGTAAACACAGGAATATCATCCGTAACTGCACCAAGTACTCGTCGAATTATATCATTCCATTTGATATTGCTTATTTTTAGTTTACCATGTCGATCTTGAAAAATAACAACCTCATCTGGGTCAACTCCAGCCAGGTTCATAACGTCAGCGAGGTCATCCTTAGTCGCGTACTTTGACAAATCAACATCGCCGGATTTTCTCTTAACGCGTGAAGAAGATCTTCCATAAATATCAACCATTATAATAAGACCTGTTGTTTCAAACGCTTTACGCGCAACGAATCGGTTGCTTATATAATCATGCACGATTTTATGTGGCGGTTTGGATGATTTTGATATAGCGTTAAGTACATTAATTACTTCACGGCCGCATATTGGCGGATCTGTCAGTGTTTGTGTGGGTAACGTTGAATACCAAACTTTACAACCAGAGGTTGCTGCGTGGAGTGGTGCAACATACTTGATAAATTCAACAGGTGGAGCTAACCCGTATGAATCAAAATAAACGATTCCACGTGGATCAACCGCGTATGATACCCAATGAGTACCAGGTCCAGAACGTTCATCGAGATTAATAATACCTGTTTCTAGTTTGTTTGGTTGTTTTGGTAATTGATCTCGCATGAAAACACCTCTGAAGTTTTTTATTTTTAATCGTTTAGCAGCATCAAGTAAATCAAAATTTGATGCTGGAGCGTCTAACGTGGAAGCCTCAGACCCTTTCCCCAACGAGATCCTGGCAATCTTATGCCGCGTCCCTTTTTTTTGTATCCTTGCCCTGTTGCTTTCTTTAGTGCCATTCCAGCAGCTGTTCCAACAGCACCTAACGCGGCTGCTTTTGCTACGGCTGGAGCAGCAGCAGCTATTAACGCTGGAATAGCCGCAAGAAGTGGAAATATACCACCGGTTTTAACCATGTCTTTGATGGCGCTCGGGGAAAGATGAAATTGAACTCCAGTTTTTGATTCCAGGGCTTTATTGAAATGTTTAATCCGATTATTTGTCAACGATAATTTGTTTGGACCACCACCAATTTGATCTCGTTTTAGTGATATTTTAGTTCCACATTTGTTGGTGGTTTTTGATTGAAATTTTTTGACCTGACCAGGAGTCAGAGTAACATTAACATGACCATACGACATTTTTATATAAAATATATTTTTCTAAATAACACGATTAAAGATTTTCCACCGGTGCATCAACGACCCTCATTCGACCACTACCACCTTCACGTAACATGGCTTTATCGCTAAGTATGACCGCGATTGCTCTGTAGAAGGCACCAGCACCTGGTGGGTTAGTAACACGAGCTCGAAAGTGTATATCAACGACAGATTGTTTGGATAAATCAAGATGCTCCAGCGAAAAATAATAAATCGGATATAGACTTGTAAAATCTAACTGTGATATTTGCAAACCAGTATCTATATTTTGATCACGTCCCATGAATGACATTAAACGATGATATGCGCGCTACATGATTTTGATCAAAATTTTACAATATATCCTCGGCTGGTTCTTGATGTCCATTTATCCGTAAGAAAACTTCATTAACTCCAAGATTGTCAAATATCATATGTGAATGTTCTTGATTATTCGTGCGGTCATTATTTTGCAGCGCAATAAAAATATGTCGTGGTGAAGAAACACCCTGTTGTGATGCTATATGCCATGTAAATAAACCATTAACATTACTTTGAATAGCATCTGTGGTTACTGTTAACCATGATAGCAATGATTTACCGCCTTGATCCATAAAAGAAAGTAATTTGTGTTCCTCAATAATAGATGGAGTCATTACTGGCATCCACAGTGAAAGTTTTGATATATTCACTTTACCATTAGCAACACCAGCACCTCGCCAGATTGCATCATTATCATCACCTTTTCTTATGAGCACAATTGTGTGTTTAGCTCCAAAGATGACCTTTCTAACATTTCTGCAAAATCCAAAGATGTGAGATAATGGAATTGCACACGAAAAATTTATGTCATTTCCTAACAGCGCTGCACGGCGTGTTGCAAATCCTAGGTTGTAAGTCGCATTAACGCTTCCTATAATATCAAAAACATCAGCTGGTCTGTCTGCGTGTTCAAAATCAACTGGTTGTGGATCAGATGCAGTGTTTCGTGGTGTTCGTATTTTGGTATACTGAACATGATCAGCGTTGTTGGTAATATCCTTGGCAAACATCATTGTTGGACCGGCTGATCTTGTAAATTCGTCAGAATATCTCGCTAGACCAATTATTGTTGTGGCAACATCAACATCCTTCTGAATTGATTCAATATTTTTTCCATCAATCATGTATGTGGCGCTATCAAACAACGCCATAATCCCGTTGTTGACAAAACCAACACGTAAATTAGCAGCATATGGCGTATTAGCTACAACATTCGTTACAAGTCTACCTTCTACTTCAGTAAATGCCTCAGCGGGCAAGAAATATCTACTTGTGTCATGAACCTGTAATTCGATTCTCCCCCGCTGATTTGGTTGTATTGCGTCATAAGAATAAAACTGATAATCACGTATAGATTCATACTTAAGGACAGGTGCCTCCATATCAAATGCTGGGTCTGATTCGCGCCTGAACATTTTTATTATAATTACCATTTTTCCAAATGATGATCATCGTCCACGAAGCCCGCTTCCTGCTATTAAATTTGCTGTTATATTTTTTTCTGCTTCTTCAGATATCGCCGCTAGTTTTTGATTTGCAGCCTGATTTATTATTCTGCTGACATCTGCTGGCATAATTTCAGTACTTGCCAGTTTTACTGGTGGTTGTTGTTTTCGTCGCAATAATCGTGCTAGTCTTTCTTTGATTGCCGAAAACGCCTTACCATTGCTCCAGGAGCTTTATCACGAACAATATCGATAGCTTTCATCGATAATTGTTTTGCAATAGGTGCTGCTTTTGGAGCTATCCTTGTAAATAATCTCCGCACAACATCACCAAGTCCATCTCCGTAAGTAGCTCTGTAGATTGGTAATCGTGAGTTCACCGCTCTGACCGATACGGATTTACGATGATTATTGTGTATGATCATCTTATTTTATTTACCATTTATCTAATCGCGGTGACTAATCATCAACGAGCTCATCAATAAGCTCTCGGTAAACGCCAATATCCATGATACCACCTTGAAATAATTGCCGACAAATATCAGCTGCTTCATTGGTTATTTCTGGCGAATTATTTCCGGCACGTTTTCCTCCTATGAGAACCTCTAACCGTGACACATCATTAATGATATTATCAGGACATAAACCAGATCCTGTTTTAGGTTCATCTTGAGGTGTTTTAAATACTGGTGGTTGCATTACCGGAGAAAGTACTTCAGTGGTGACCGGGGGGTCACTTTTTTGAAATCCACGTGGTGATTCTACCGGTGAATATGTCATTGTCGGCGCAGAAATTTGTTTACGTTGTAAAGGTGGAGGAAGCTGATACTGGGAGAGTTGTTCTTGTTGTTTCAGTACTCCTCTAAGTTTTTCTACTTCTTCTTTAATAATTTCATATTTTTGACCTCTAGGTTGTTTTTTGTTGTAATATAAGCGATATATATATTTAATAAGATTATCATCATTTATCTTTTCATGACGGGGTTTTAAAATACTAGATTTATTAAATATGATATTTAATATTGCCTCGGGTAATTGTTCTTCTTTAGTATTTCTAATTTCTTCAATAACTCCTTCCCTAAATTTTGCAATCAATTCCACGTTTACTTCTACTTCGGGTTTACGTGCACGCTCTTTTTGCACGCCGGCGACTTCAGTACGAAGTTTTCCAATGCCTTCAAGTATTTCTTCACCGACATGTGGAGGTTGAGCTGCAGCTATTTCCCTGGCTATGTCAGGTGGAAGATCTCGTAAAATCTTCTTTGTTTTTTTAGTTCTCGCTGCTATTTTTTCGGTTTGTTCTGCTGTTTGTTTTGATACCGGAAGAAGATCTTCCTTGATGACTGTTGTAACTTTCTCAGTAGCTGCAGTAACGGGCTTAAACAGTTTTTTAGTGTCTTCTTCGTACTCAGTTTGTGCTTCTTGCTGCGCTTGTAGATTTTTTCTAAATGAATCTCTAACAGGAAGAAATTTTTTGATTGCTTCTAATCGTTCTCGAGCTATTCTTGCAGTATGAGATTCCGGATGTACCATTTTATTATAACATAATGATTTAATTATTATAGCAGCAGAGGGGACTCGTCTACAATTATTTTGGGGACAAACAATAATCGTAGACGTGGTATTGACCTCTATGAAGGGTCATTATTTTTATTGGTCCAAACACAAGGTGACCGTTCCCTTAAGTGGTCTGTTCCCCCCCTCTGCTGCTTGTCATGAGATGACAAATGTCGTTAACCTCTACAACAACAACAACAAAAAGGCCTGGAAGCATTATATTGTAGGTAGATAGGAGGAAGAGAGAGATCACTCACTGTACTGTTATGTGTCTGCTGACTTTTGTCAATGACACACACATACACACTGTACCAGCATGTGGAGGAATGACATGAACATAATGGATATTATATGATAAATAAGTAGAACGTTAATGTTAATTACTATAAGATTAGCAAAACTTTGTGTAAACAAATGTGAAAAATCTAATTTCTTTATTTAAATTGATTTTATATTTTTTCTCGTCAATGTCATCATTATCATCATAAAATCCTGTCTGTGTTAAATCACTTCAACGCGATCATTAGCCAGTGGGGATTGCATTGTCATATATATTGACTGATTATATTATAGTCGATACAATTGTTTACAATGATGACACGATTATTATGGGTCGGGATTGATGTAACTATTCGTTGCAGGAAGCCGTTTTTAGTTATCGCGAATTAATACCAAAGGGGTTAGGAAGCGTTTAATATTATGAAAGAGCCTGTCATTTAGCATTAGCTCAGTTACCAACGTCTGATTCAGGAGTTGTAATGTCACACTCTAACTATGAAATCTATCCACTTACACTTTCAATGAATACTTATAATGTAACTTAGTGTGTTTTGCCTGTAAAAGGCAGTGTTACCAAATAATGACAGGGACTACGCAAATTTATGTTTCATATTCTAAAGATACTGTAAATACAAGGGAAATCAATGTGTGTAATCGTTGTTTTGTAATCGCATAATTTGTCCGTATATATATTGTCAAAAAGAAAATTCATAAAGGGTCAAAAAATCAAATTGCGCTTATAGCATTTACAAACATAATTGCCTACAGACGATTATATAGCGATCCAGGACCACATCATAGTATCTTCCACAAAAAAAAAAAATATTGTTACGCCGCCTGGACAACCACCGTATATGTCTTTAAAGATACTATTGAAATGTTTCTGTATTGTATAAAAGTTGAATATGTCAATGGAAGGGTGGGGGAGAATCTCTCGACCAGAGCCGACATATTATAAGGGAACACTAACAGTAAACATATTCTCTGCCACTGAGACAATGATACATACCTATCGTTAAACAAATATTTCGGGTGATTTTTTGGAGTATATATATACTTTTCATATTGTCAAAACCGATTATTACAATCAAGAGATTTATAATATAGTAAAGCCATATATATCAGCTCATCAAATTGGACTTTGACGAGTTTGTGGCTTTGAATATATAACGATTTCATAATGAGGTCATCACCTTAGTCAATGCCGGTAGCGTGCCCGTAATAGAGGGAATGGAGATAGCTTGATACACCAAATGCAAACTTTAAAGTAGATCATAAGATCGCCATTATATTTAATCGTAAAACTGTTGAAACCGACGAAAGAGTTGAATATTTCAAAAATGTCCCGGCAGAGCAAGCGTAGTTTATATTATTCTCTCTCTCTCTCTCTCTATATATATATATATATATATCTTTCTCTATCTCTCTCTCTCGCAGGGTAACATAGTGGCCGAGTGATCTAAAACGCTTAACGTTCCGGATCGCTGCCATCTTACCTCTGTCTGCGTGGGTTCAAGTCTCGGTATCGGTTAACGTGGGTACGTGAGAAAGCTTGCCAGTAGCTTCTCGTAGGTCGATGGTTCTTCAAGGGGTTTTCCGGAGTTCTTCCTCCACCAGTTATTCTGACCGCCATGTATAGCCTATCTTTTGATGAAAAATGACGTTAAAGCCAACAATGTATTTTATTTGACTTTGAACATTGTATAGCTCCTAAGCCTATGTCATCAGTATAAAAAACATATTGAAAGTGGTTCCCTTCCTGCCAATGTTCAAGACATAACACTCATTTGAAAAACTGTTATGTCACTTCCATGTGTCAGTTGTTTACAATTATTTATTGATAAAATGAGTCTAAAAACCCAAATAGTTTCTTTTTAAGTTCACAACATAAGTATCGAGTGCCCCTCTATTCACTTTGTTAAAGTTCAAACGATTCCGTAACTATTATATGCGTCATCAAGATAACTAGCTTGTCTCAATTTATGTAACAGATTGTATCGGTTTGAAAGATAACTAAAGTGCGTTCTTGCCTAATTTCAAATGTTTTATGTACACCAATATAGTTAATCATCATACACATGGTATTTACTAATAAGCAAGCAAATGTACTTAATAATGTTATTATTTATTAGCGAGTTTGTCAGTGTCACTTTATGTACGATACGTATGATGATGATGCGGGAGAGGGGGGAGTGACCATGCAAAGCATTTCGGATTCGCAACCACGTGTTTATATTGCAGTCATCAGTCGCCCTTTCCCCAGGTGATCCGATCGACAGGGGATTGTGATTGGAAACTACAGAGTATATCAGGATATAAAACAACTTACAACTTGACGTGTTAATACGTGACAGGTACTGCTATCTATACGAAGATCACATCGAAGTGAGACTCTCATCTTTGTACTTAGATTGCCCCGCTGGTATCCTCCATGTCATAATCTGTGATAAATATGTAGCCGATATCTAGATGGTTTGTGAGATTCTACAACACCTATGACATTTGACATTTGCAAATAGGCAACATCGTAACTGTTTCAATAATTTCATCTGCTAGGAACCAATTATATAAGACTGATCTGAATTTAAACCACATCCGATTTCATCGCATTGTTTGTAATTTCATTCCGAACAAGCAGCATATAATTGTGTCTATAATATGTAATGGGGAATCTGTTTTAACACACTTAGGAGCAGATATTTAACCTGACCAAAACATAACCAAATTGCTACATTTAAATATAAATGAATACGGAAAATAATATGGGTCTTTATATAAGCACATGCTTGTTGAAATGCAGTTCCCAGTTTTACAGCTGAGGTTGCAACCCCATGTACAATATAACACACTATAGATTTCCCCATATACAATATAACACACTATAGATTTCCCCATGTAAAGAAGGGTATGAACATACATAATTTATGTCTTAAAATGATGTATTCTTGTTCGAAAATCTGTATAGGAATACCAACTGGACTAACCAGATATTTTAATTGCCTTGTCGGAACAGAACAATGAGGTGTTCTAAGCCCAATTATTTTATTTCTATTTTATTGATGATTTTGATCAAATGTTGCGAACCAATTTAGAAGGGGTATTTTCATCACAGATAATATAACATAATTGTGCTTTTATTGTAAGCGAAAAATGTGACTAATTATGCTTCATTTGTACGGCTCTTAAAACTACAAATTAATGCCATAAATGCATTTTTAAAAATTAAAACACGAATAACAATTAATCTAGAAGAACAAAATAATAATTGTTTTTCGAAATGCTGGCTTTGTGAAAAAGTATGGGCGTCGATATAATAGAGCCAAACCAAATGAAACAGTGTCATTTTATGATTGCAAGGAGTTACTTTTCACACCAAGGATGAGGTATGTACCAAATATATGTTGACATTATCAGCGTTAGAAACAACATCTAAAATATGTAGGTATCAACACGCTTTGGAAGATTACACGTACATATCACATACATACAGACAAATTCACACACACATACACACACGCACACATATATGTCATTATATTTATTGGATTTCATTATCGTATTCTGTAAACATCTAAAACACAGCTAAGTATTATTTCTGTATGGGTTTACTATCAGGATAATTATTAATAGACGTTACCATGTTTATTTTGATCTAGATCTAGGTTGTTGTAATGTCCCTACAATTTGCCTGGTGCATATGATTTAGTCCAGCTACTGTATTATAATTTAGCAATACGGTTCTACTTATAACTAAGAATTACTTTGCAAACACGGAAGTTTCTAGAAGGTTATTTTCCACTAGGTATGTTAAGGCTATCTATCTAGCCAATTAGCAATCTTCTGTTTGATCGGCATCCTATATAGTAGCAATGGAAATATCCCTAAGACCACTTGACCACGCAAGTCCACTTGTATAATCTCACTCATGTTTGTGCCTAAGAAACTCATTTGATTACGATGACAAATACCTGTTTTGGTAAATAATAAGAAATCCTGCAGTGTAATATATATGTTGTAATATTGCCATAGATTTACGCTTCTGCATCACACTTGTATTATATGTGCTGTGCCGAACAAACATTAGGGTAGGGTCTTTCAATACGGATGCCACCGATGACCAATATGAATAATTCTGATCTAGGTTGTTACCCTGTCCATTCCCACTATGGTTCTCTCCATTACAATGACAGACGACAAAATGTCATGCGAAATAAGAGTATGTCGGATCATAAAGAGACTAATGTATCGTACTATTCTAATGAATAAGCCAAACGATATCCGTCTAATTAATTGTTATGAAATAGAATAAGTAGCATATGTGTGTATCAGAGCACTGGTTCCTAACACATATCGTTTTGGTTATATTTTGCTGTATATATACACACTTCTTACATTCAAAGACCTTATCTGTTATCTTTGCAAACTGGTGCTACCAAACAGTTGAAACAAAGTTACTTCGAATCATTTCCATGAAACATGTATCCAGTTGAAATAACTACCCGTTTGATTGTTGTTGTTATAGGGTTTAACACTATTTTTCAGCACAATATAGGATATTCATGGAGACCAATAACAATGATGGAGGAAGTACCCGGGAAAACTCCGGAAAGAACCACCGACATTCGAGAAGCTACAGGCAAGCTTTCTCACATACCCGCATTGGCCGAGCCCGATAATCGAACCCACGCGGAAGTAAGATGTCAATGATCCGTAACGGTGAGCGCTTTTGACAACAAGACCACTCGGGGCCCACCCCTTTTGGTTGTGTGGTACTTAATACAGGTGTCAGTGAATGACCATTATTTGAGAAGTGGCGGCTAGGATCTGCATTGATCTGGGTTTTCTGTAATTCTTCTTTTACATCAAGATAATGTCCGTACTTTCAAATAATGTAATAAATATAATTGGTAGTGTGGTTGTGGCTGTAAAGCAGAGCGGAAATATTGTTTTCCAAACTATCTGGGAGCAATAATTAATGTCCCTCAAATTCAGTCCACACACTCCTACCACCGGGGGGAAATGGAAATAAAATATTCGCCCCTAAGCAACATTCAAGGACTTGACTCTTTGATCCAGTATCCCAATGACCCAGGTTCATATCTAGGCAAGATATCTTTAAAAGTCACAAGTGCATTGGTATTGGCTCAAGTAAATTTTTATGAAGTCCCTTTTTGACATAGTTCCAGGATACTATCATAATAGTTTGAATGATATGGGGAAAAATGTTATCCAATAGGCTTATTTCCATTGTGATAAGCATGTATGTAAGTATGTATGTTTGTATGCATGTATATATGTATGTATGTATGTATGTATGTATGTATGTATGTATGTATGTATGTACGTATCGGCCTGTCTATCTATCTCTCTATCACCACCCACCCACATCCTTACAATCTGTCCTCTTATAAATGGAATCAAAATTGAATAAAGGCAGTTGAACCATTGTTCTAATTTCATAACTTTCGTTAAACGTTGGGTATAAATTAGCCTCCTAGGCAGACCTCACATACAATTTTAGTCCTTTCACGACTCCTATCAATGACATTATATATGTACATACACACCGATATAACAATGTTACCATGGAACTTCGCTGGTGTTAACGTCTAGTCAGCACATAATTAAATTTAATATATAAGTATGCATTTACTTCACATTTAAATGTACGTTTTCGACTCTAGATTTATAGTTTGAAGGTGGATATTGTCATGGGGTATTTTGGGGTAAAATTGCATTATATTTATCGCAACGTCATTTTCAAATTTATGTTCGATTCAAGACCAAAGCAGATTGATGCCTTTCTAGTTTACGTCAGTCATTGGACACATTAGTTATTTTAGCAAAAGACCAATCTTTAAAGTGTGTGCCCTTCTTTCTCTCATGCTCACTGTCAATATTAGAACGTCGTAATTCAATCGTTGGGCAGTTGTGTTTACATCTTAATGAAAATGTATTGTGTGTTACAGAGAACGTCAATGACCTTGAATCACTAAATGGTAAGGGGGAAATGTATGCATCGCTGGACAGCCTAAACATGATTAAAGACACTGATATGTATTATTTAGGCATGTACTGTTTGTGCTATAACTGCTTATATTAACACGTATTAACAGAAGCAGTATAAGGAAATTGCTGAGAACTTCATGATTCATTCCATCGGTATTAAATCAGTTAGAAAAATCATGTTCAACACAAGAAGAACTTCCATGTATATCTGTCTGATTGACTGACTCTCTCTCTCTCTCTCTCTCTTTATATATATATATATATATATATATATATATATATATATATATATATATATATATATATATATTAAAATAACATGACTTTTAAAGTGCTGGTATAAAGCAAATTGATATACCAAGTCTACTGACACAATAATACGCATACATTCATGCAACTTTGACAATAGATCAATGATGTATTTCTGTTCCTTAAGAAGTAGTGACGTAAGAAAATTACGACATAATGATTAATATTCCCCTTATTCTAACTGATTTTAACATGGTACACAATTTTATCGCACTCACTTTTATTTTTCTTCATTCCCTCTCATGCATAAGGGACAAAATGCACAGAAATCTGGAGTTAGAGTGAGCAAAATTTGGGCTGGATAAAAACCCGAATACTGGTGGTCTAGTGGTTAGAGCGTCCGCCTTGAATGCGGGAGGTCGTGGGTTCGATCCCCGGTCGAGTCATACCAAAGGCTTACAAACATGGTACTAACAGCTGCCTCGCTTGGCGCTCAGCATTAAGAGGTTAGTGTTAGGACTGGTCGGCCCGGTGTCAGGATAATGTGACTGGGTGGGACATCATGCCACATGTCTGCGGCATGATGCCCCAGTGCTAGATATCACTAAAAACTGCCACACTGCAGACATCGTAGCGATATGACTGAAAAATTGTTAAAGCTACGTTACAAATCCAATTCACACACACACACACACACTTAATGGACATGACTGTGTGATGTATTAATAGTCTTGTTCCACAACATATTGTTACACAAAAAGAATGATAAGAAGGAAATAGTAATATTGCTTTACAAATTAAGGACTAGGGACATATCTTGATTCAGTTTATTGTGTCTCATTTTGTAGTGTAAGCTAAATTTCCTCACATATCATAGAAAGGTCTTAGCAATGGTGTGAGCTTTTCTCTGCATCCATTCCACTTATATGTGCAAAACCTGTCTTAAATATGGAGTTTCACAAAATTTGGTATACTGCTGCTAACAATTGGCGAGACACTGAGTTTGATTGGCCGATCTTTGGATTGTTAAGCAAGATTGTATATATTGTGCATTACCACTGTGCTATCAGTAGATAATGTAGATCCCTAGTCCATTTAGTCAGTTATTTAACAGATGCGAAGTTAAAAGTAAGTGAGTTATCGTTACTTCATTCATTCATCTATTTAACAGATGCCAAATTAAAAGCAAGTGAGTTATTATTACTTCATTTATTCATTTATTCGCTGGGGCCTTGGATCGATGAGTGGTCAAATGCACGTTACACTCACTGCAACTCACTTCTATCCTTGTGGGTTAGAGTCTTGGATCTCTGCGGCATGGAATGAGAAAGTTTGATGTAGCGTCATTTGGGCCTGGCCTCCTCCACTAGTTTCACTTGCCAACATGTATTGCTTATCTTGCAGTGAAAAATGTCATTAAACTACAAAAACAAGAACTACAACATTCATTAAAATATTATTTCATCGAAAAAAGAATATATATATATATATATATATATATATATATATATATATATATATATATATATATATATATATATATATATATATATATATATATATATATATTGTTATGTATATCTATATTTGTTGTAACTCCCGGTACATAAATGTACTTAATTTTCATAAATATCACTCATGGTTGTAAACTGTATATGATATATGTTGTTATACATTGTGTATGTAGCCTTGCTATGTTATGAACATAAATTGCAAAGGATCTATAAGTCGATGTTTACGTACATGTTGACAATTATTAATAAAAATCTTGATAATAAGACGTAACTGGCACATATGGCATAGTTTCTCACTGACTTGGAATTACTATGTTTTCAGAATAATTATGTAGCTTTCCATTAGTTGCTCGAGGTAAAGTGAACGTTCTTAATTAGACGCAAAACTAATAATATTTATGACATGAAGGAAACCTTCTATTTCTAGCTTTAAAGTGTAAAACTGTCTTCTCACACAATAATGAAACTTGTATACGAGTTATGTGGACCCAAATATTGCAAATATCTTGGATTGGAGATTAAACGTAACACCTATTGAGTTTATGCTGAAAAGGAAAAATCTCAAAGCCATAAATACTATAATAGAAAACAGCTTTCTTAGGATACCATTAGGTACGTAGCACCTATTGTAAGCAAACATCATTAATGACAATCATTATATACAAGAAAATTAATTGTTACTTTTTTTGTCAAATTATTTTAAAAAATGAATAAAGAAACTATGCTTTATATTTAACAACATCCTTATTACAAGTCTTGACTAAATTGAGAGGCAAGCAAGATCCTGCTGATCTCAGATTAAAGTAAAACGGTCAGAAGCAGAGGGACTCTAACAAGGGAAACATTAACATAAAATAATCAGACACTATATCACAAAATGTGACCTCCTTTGTGGATGGCTTGCATTTGATATAAGACAGGAAATATTAAATCTGATGTAAATAAGTCAGTAGTCAGGATCAAATAGGTTGAAAGAAAGATGTTTGTCTTGCAATATAACTGTCCGTTCCTTCATTTACCTTGCACACGTTTTGTGGAAATCTTGCATTTTATAGCAAACAAACATATATTGATTCTGTATTCACAGCAGGTGTATAATGTAACGTTAACGGTATTCATGTTCATGTGTGTGGTTTAACTTGACTAACTGTGCAAACATAGATATTGCATAATCAAAATATATGATTTTTGAGAGTAATTTGCGTTAGTTTAGCTCGGATGTTAGTATGTCAGATGTGCTTATAAGATGATGTGCATAGTATTTATAATTATACCTCTCAGTGTACGTGTGCTATCACTACTAAACAACTTCGAAGATCGCCACATCGTGAAAATCTTGTGATCCTAAATAGAAAGAATGTCATTCTGCCACGCATTATGACAAGAATGGTGGCAACCTTAGGAAAAGAAAACATGAGTTGCTGTCACAAAGCCTTCTTGATAGATGGTTGTACTGAAATGCACATTTTCTCCAATACAATTCCTATTATATGTTCTTGGTCCTCAATAAATCCATTAATAAATTTGATCCATTATGACCACTATGACACTTTTTGTTGAAAATCTTGCTATGATCATCCCTCAAAGATGGTCATATTGACATAAGTATTTTCATCACAATATTTCATATGATGTCTAATTTGTTCTAAGTGTTGATCTGACACCAATATGACTAACACTGCAGACATTTGTTGTATCATTAATTCTAAAAAAAATGGTTTTGATGGTGTCTGGTTAGTTCAAATATAAATGGTGCTGATCTGATATTCAATATGGCCACCATTACAGCCACCTTGAAAATAATATTACTTCTATTCGACCTTAATGAATTTGATACACGATATGATCATTATGGTTATCCGACGTCTAAGTCACGTAGTAAAGTTTTGGTGTTTCTTTTTTTTAACAAAGACTTGTTAAGAATGGTTTGTGCACATTCAACATGTAGCAGATTTTATATCCAATATGGCCATAATAGTATCCATGGTGAAACAGTGTTTTTGTTACTCAGAGAGAGTCATATTTACACTGGCTTTTACTACTGTTGACTCTGTGAGTTTATTACACATCATGTTACCAGCTACCTGCTGATAACCATTATTCTGGCAAACCAAATGCCGCCATCAGTTAACATTTATTGACTCAGTTGGCTAGTGAAATATCATCACCTCTACCTACAAGATAGCTGTTGTAATCAATGCAATTGTTATTATTCGCGGTTTTGAACATCTATACAGACATGAACACAATTAATTTGGTTATCCCTCTTTTAAAGGAAATAAAGTATGGGTTGATGGAAAAACTACTTTAAGAATAAGCGTTTCAAGTACTTTTATACTTTGAACACACCGATTTATTTATATTTTACTTGTATGAAACTTGATGTATATAATATTAATGTGAAGAATAAATATTTGTACGTCCATTTGCTCATGCAACTTTGCTCAGTTTATCGGAAGCTTGTTTCAAAGTTTCATACCATCAGAAATCTAGTTATATATCATAACATTTTAATATTTCCTCCTCAACTGAACAATACTTGTTTGTGGATTGCCACTGGAAAAATATATGTACCTCTTCACTTTTGCTTATATATAGTAGTAAGCCATTAAAGTGGTAAAATAATTGTTGTACAGCTTTTTGTGGGTCAGTACCACATTTCAGCAAACGATGTGCTATACATGGTAGCAAAACATCCAGCCCATGAAAATATATGGAAAATCAGTCAGTTCGGTTCTCCTGAGTTAGTGTTTTTTCAGGACATTTACACAACCCCAAGAAAGTGTTGACGTTATTTTTCACATGTCCATTTAGTATTGTTGTCAAGAGTAGTTTTGTGCGTTTTGAGCCCAAAAACTTCAATATTTCGCAAGCAAGCAAACCAAACAGGTTTTACTCAGTAGCTTTAAGATCAGAAGATCAAGGTGTATTTGGGTGTCAACCCACGTTTGACCTGTAATTGAGTAGATCAGTGATACATTATCAATCAAAGCACATTAAGCACGTGGCTGCTATTGTGAAACTGGTCAATTCGCGTTGTTTGCTGTTCCTATGGTAATGACAAACACGTGTATTATATGCACATAAGAACCACAATAACAAATATTACCCTTTTTCATTGAAATGTAAATTTTACAAAATAAACATGATCGCAAGTGTCATTTTAATTCAACTCTAGTAAATTTGAATATGGTGTTAATTTAACCCCAACATTTCAACTGTTCTAATTTCTATTTTGTGGCTTAGTTAATGAATGTTATATTTGTAGCTTGTTATAGGTGACAAATATCAGACGGCTTTAGTTCCGTTTGTTGAACACATATTACCTCCTCTTCCTCCATATATATATATGTCAACATTATACGTACTTTTATTGTTTACCAGGCCCTCATACTGTACTGTATGTAATGTTTCTTTTCTTTGACCTGTAATAAGGTTATAAGAGCCGATTAATAATTAAACATGAAAATGTCAGAAAATGTTAGAAAAAGAACCACCCACCCCCTGCCCTCACTGTGTTTGATATCAAACAGCAGACTAATCGACACATTGAAAAAGATAGGTGTTGACAATAACAAAAATACCCGTATAATATTTATCATTTTAACCCACAAAATACATCTCTCTCTCTCTCTCTCTCGTTTGTTTTTTTTTTTTTGTATGTCAACATATTAGTTTTACTACATTTGCTATGGCGATCTCATTATATCAAACTTACCACAGCCTTTCCACAGTTCTCAATCTCGAGCATCCTAGCAAGATAAATCCTTGAAAAACGAACGTAAATTAGTATCGCCTGTGTTATGCGAGGAAATCTCAATACTTATAAATGATCGTAAAAGTTGATTCAAACTGACCAAGAGAGAGAGAGAGAGAGAGAGAGAGAGAGAGAGAGAGAGACAGAGAGGTGGGGTGGGGTGGGAGGAGAGGATAACAGCACAATTATGATATATCGTATTGTCAAGTGAAGCAGAATAATGGCATAAATGAGCTGTAATTAATGATAAATGTTCGAATAACCTCTTCCTGGTTTGTCATTTCGCTTCGATTATATTCCACGCTCATTTCTATAATTCCTCGGCAGGTGAATAGCAGAATGTAAATTGTACAAAAATAAATCATTTAGTTGAAGTGCTCCACTTGCAACATTAAAACCGCATTTTAAATTTAAATCATTTGTGAGTCTTATATTTATTTAATTAATATGAACTAAAATCGATTTATATAGAGAACTAAATGCAACTCTTTTCAATTTGCAAAGGGATTTTGAATTGCCTCAAAAGGCACATAGCTATATTTTGTTGCGGAAATACAGTTGACCATAGTCCATCTAATATCCCTTCAATAACCAGTATGTGCATTTTTATGTGATATAATTGAAAAATATGTTTATTTTTTCCTTTCTCGTGCGAAAGTACATTATATATATAATTTAATCTTTTATATTTGAAAGGCTAAGTAAAATGGATATTCAAAACACAGATCTGACTAGAACGTTATAGGTGGGAATGACCTACAGTGGCTTCCCCACTCACCCTCACCACTACCGAAGATAAATGTCTTGCTACTTGAACTAATTTGCTTGTAATTTCAGCTGCAATTTAATAATAATAATAATAATAATAACAATAATACAGATAATAATAAAACTACTACCAATACTAATAATGTTATACTACTAGTACTATTTAAATATATATATATTACATACTTTCATCAGACGAATACCTTTGTTCACCGTACAGATGTCATATTATATGCATGTTCATGACATCAGATGGATACCCGATTTGTTCACTGCACATATGTCATATTATATGTATGTTCATGACATCAGATGGATACCCGTTTTGTTGATCGTACAGATGTCGTATTATATGTATGTTAATGACAGCTACATATAGTGGAGATGTACATGAACGTAATTTATTACATTAATATACATATGTCGTTAATATGTATGACTGTATGGAAAGATAAACGAGACGATTTGAGTCATGTCATCAGCGGTATTTCCCTTTCAAACTAGTTTTATCGCACATGTATATAATGCAGATATAATCTAGGTCAGTATGTGGAACTGTATCATACACTATCATTCATTCGTCGCTTGTATAATTATACTATGACGGTTGTAATGAAAAGACGAGGTAGCATGCTCGAGTACGTTTTATTCTGAGGCTTTACTTTTGTAGTATGTCAGACTAAAATGGAAAATATGACTGTAAACCCTAAATGGAACTGATCCTTCACTTGACTAAACTGGCGTAGCAATATCTATATTCGTCAAACCAAAGGAAAGTACTCATCCAAAATGGCAGCTATACGACAGGAGTGTAGTATATGTATGGACAGCTTTAAGAATCCTAAGTTAATATCCTGTCATCATAGTTTTTGTTGTAAGTGTTTGGAGGATTATGTACGGGCCAACCTTCACGACGGTCGATTCGATTGTCCACTGTGTAGGACAAGTGTGGAGCTACCGAAGGGTGGGGTTTCGGACTTTCAAACAAACTTTTACATCGAAACTGACGTTGTTGTGAATCTTTCGTGTGATATTTGTGGTCCAAAAAGCCT
>JAPYKE020000559.1:0-119295 GCA_028554795.2 Sinohyriopsis cumingii
ATCAATGAGGTCTTCATATATTACCTGCTCAAATGAAATGCTGCAATTTCACCATTGTGTCTGTCCTCTCCTGAATATGGGCTCCCTTCTATTACATGAGTTCGGTCAAATCTGAAAAATTATTAATAGTACAAGCTCTTGGGAACATTTTCAACTTAGTAATGCACATAATACAAAAAATTTCTTGTCCCTCAGTTTTTTAAAAATTATAATAAAGTTTTGAATTCCACGAATGTATCAATATATAATTTCTTAATTATTCATTCACATCATTCCTTTGTAAAGGAAATTTTTTTGTGTTAGATTTAGAAAATTGTGGAAAATGAATTAAAAGAATTGCCCAACACAATGTATACAGAAAAACAAGCATCATTACAAATCTAAGGTACATTTTCATCTGACCTTGAATCCATTACACTGAAAGGATTATGTCTAGGCTGCATATCATCATGTATTAGGATTCACAGCCTACAATATCAATATACATGAACAATAAAGAACCCAAATATAGATTAATTATTCATAGCTGCAGAAGATTATAAATAATTTGTATAAGGTAATACCATTTTGAATCAATGCTCCATCTAGTGTGCATACTGAAATGGCAAAATTATTGATGCAACAATACATCAGTGAATTGTTTTACTCCTAGAATCCATTTATCTGGTTATCACATTTGGAATGGGCCATGAAGGAAAAACCTGACTTTATCTCCCTGATGACAACCTGATGATTCTGATACAAATGCAGGATTGGATCAATAGGAACAAACATGTAATAAACAGGACTGGTTTGATCGGGTGTTTAATGGTACAGATATAATAATAATAATAATAATGAGGACTTTGTATAGTGCCTAATCTTTAGAAGCTCTAAGCGCTTTACAACATTAGACAACACCTATAAGATAAAAAAACATATATAGTGATATGATTACAAACACAAACACCATGAAATTAGAAAACAGAGAAAAAAACATGCTGAGAATATTTAAGGTGGGAAACATTATTAGGTCTTTAAGTTTGTTCTTGCAGTCAAAAAAAGTGAGTTTTGTGAGCCCTCTTGAATGTGATCACTGTGTCTTTGTGCCTAAGGTCAGTGGGCAATTCATTAAACGTTGCTGGGCCCTGGTATGCAAAAGAACGCTGTCCATATGATTTTGTTTTCATAGTGGGAATAATGAGAATACGATTGTCAGAAGAGGAGTGTAAGCATCTTGCTGGTGTGTACACATGGGTAAGGTCGGATAGGTATGTTGGACTAGAGTCCGTCAGTGAAACGTAGCACAGAGAACAAATTTTGTGTTTGATTCTGGATTGAATGGATAGCCAGTGTAGGGTACAGAGCAGCGGGGAGGTGTGCTCTGATCGTGGTACTCTAAGTATGATCCGAGCAGCTGTGTTTTGAACTTTTTGAAGTTTCTGGAGTAGATACTGAGATGAACCAGACATAATTGAGTTACAATAGTCCAGTCTTGAAAGTACTAATGAACACACAAGTGTTTTAGTGGCATCAACTGAAAGATATTTGCGAATGGAGCTGATGCGTCTCAGCTCAAGATACGCAGCCTTGCATATGTTCATGACATGTTGGTGCAATGTGAGAGTACTGTCCAGAGTAACACCTAGGTTTTGTACTGATTGTGTGAATTTAATGTTGGTGTTGCTGATATTTATTGTTTGAGGTAAAGGATGTGAATGAGAAAGTCTTGGTGTTGTAATCAGAATGGCCTCAGTTTTATCATCATTCATCTGCAGCTTGTTACATGTCATCCATGATTTCACATTAGAAATGTACCTCTCTACACCTTGGATGGTAGCATCAATTTCAGTTGGGTGGCTAGATTTGTATATTTGGATGTCATCAGCGTACAATTGGTGAGACACTGGATGATGATCTATGACACTTGAGAGTGGCTGAGTGTATAGAATGAAAAGAACAGGTCCAAGAACAGACCCCTGTAGAACACCACAACATAGATCAACTGGAGTGTATTCCATTTGCAGATACAATTTGTGTCCTGTTCACCAAGTAGGACAAATCATGAATGCCAAATACATGCTGGAGACAGTGAAGTAATATATCATGGTCTATTTTGTCAAATGCTGCAGACAAATCAAGGAGGATGAGGACTGTAATCTTTCCGCTATCCAACGCAGAGAGAATGTCATTAACTACTTTTAGAAGAGTAGTTTCAGTACTGTGGCAAGGGCAATATGCAGATTATACATTGCTAAAAAGACTTTGAATTCAGATGAGATACAAGCTGGGATAGAACAACTGTTTCTAAGATTTTTGATATGACTGGGAGATTAGAAACTGGGTGGTAGTTCTTTAAATCATTATGGTCTAGTGTTGGTTTCTTCAGCTGAGGCTTTACAATGGCAGTTTTGAAAAATGATGGGAATTCCCCAGATGAGAGAGAGATATTAATAACATCAGTTAGCGAAGGCAATACTGGATCTAAGCACTCAAGCAGCAGTGATGTTGGAATTGGATCAAGTTCACATGACTTTGGTGCACTCTTCATCAGGATAGTATGTATGAAATCCATAGAGACAGGTCCAAATGCTGCTAATGGTTGCTGCTCAAATTCTGTATCCCAACTGTATGGTGATGATGAGTCAATTGAAATTGTGGTGTCAAGCTTATCTCTAATGGTTTGTACTTTGTCATGGAAGAAATTTGCAAACATGTCTGGAAGGTCGACTGGAGAGAAGGTAGTTGGCAGTGGGGTAGATTTGTTCCTTGACATTAGCTTGTTAGTAATCTCGAAGAGCTCTTTGCAGCTGGAACTTTCCATGTTCTTAGTAGTGTAGTGGGCTGATTTCGCTGCATGGACTATATTTGTGACATTCTTCTTAGCGGCTTCATAGATTTGCTTAGGAATAGTGAGTCTGGTGGAAAGCCAAAGCCTTTCAGGTTTATGGCGATGTTTTTTAGCAGTGAGAAGCTGGTCCCTAACACTGCTCTACCATGGAGAACGCTTTTGAATGGATACTCTGCACTTGGTAGCTGGGACATGTTTGTCAAGCAATGAATGCAGGAAGTTATCGAGTTGTTCTGCTGTAGGAGGTAAGCAAGTTGTTTACTTTTCTTGGATGTCATGCATTAGTTTGGTTCTATTTATCATACAGAGGTTTCTCTTAGCAGCAGATAAAGGTGGATGGTTAGGGACTTATACGTCAAGATGGCATATAATGCAGAGGTGATCTGATGCAAGGTCATGGGATGCTGACACCTATCAAATTTCCATATTCCAGGAGATCTGGAAACTGCTCCAAAAAGAGATTCAGTCAGCTGGTTTTTTCTACTAGGAGGAGGGCGGTATAGGCAGAAAAAATGGACTGACCTTTTCTCCAGTGTGAGTGTGGTTTGGACTAGTTCAAATGATGTGTGGTCGAAACTGAATGTTGTGGTGTGGTTAAGACGTTTGATCATGGAGTTCTCTGTGATGACAGCAATTCCACCTCTGCGAGAGTTACAGGGGAATGACTTGATGGAGTAACCAGTGGGTTTTAGATCCGCACACTTGGGCTCATCGCCTAATGTTTTTAGCCATGTTTCTGTCAGGAAAAAGACGTCAATTTTCTGGTCGTTGATAAAATTAACTATATAATATAAATAGATTATTTAGTGATGATGCAATTAGAGTAAAGTGCCTTTTCCAAGGACACACCACACTGATCCATCCTGATCTAAATTTTTGGTAGGATTTGAAGCCACGCCTTTCAGTTCTAAGTCAAGCACGCAGCATCAGAACTAAATCTAACATGTTCAAGGCAATGCCTGCTAAGTGGTCTACCAGTATTTTTCTCAGAAAACTTGAAGAACATAAAATGTGTTCTTACTCCTGTGATTAATGTGGTTATACAAATTTCCTGGTTTGATGCCAGCTTAATGTCATCATTCCTTTCTTAGAATAACAATCTTACTGAATATATTATTCATTCTGGTTGACAGGAGTCCCCCATTTTTTAAAATCAGAGCCTCAGTTTTGAAAGCATACTTTGGTTTTACTCAGACTGAACCCCCAGTTTGACATCAAGGAGATATTTTACTAAGTCTTACATGCCCTAGGTGATATACACTGCATAACTATAGATAGATAGTCAAACAGACAGACAGACATATTAAAAGATTGAGAAGATACAGTAATACAGCAATAAATATATATGCTTACTGTACAGATAGATAGACAGACAGACAGACAGACAGATAGACAGACAGATAGATAGATAGATAGATAGATAGATAGAGATGTTGCTTAATAACACAATAAAAAGGTTTGATAAAACCACCTTAATTAAGAAAGGTTGCAACTTTAAAACAGAAAACACAAGCAGGCTACTTTCTCACTCTCATGTAATCATAAGGTATTCAGGATTGCAACAGAGTGTGGAGCCTGGCGTTGACCTTGTGTACCTTGTAACTGTTGATCATTTGTAGCAACATAATGCTCAACCATACATTACCACAACTCCCCTAAAACGAAGCTTTGTGCGTTTTTAAAAATAATAATTATTCATAAAGTCATTTCTCCTTTTGTTTCTCGTATGAATTTGGTAGACATATTCAAACTTTATAAAGTTCTGTTACACACATAAATATGTATTTCAAAAAGTTCCTGGTTGAGTTGGTTGTTGTTGTTGTTGTTGTAGGGTTAAATGCCATTTTCAGCACAAGATAGGTTATTCAAGGCAGCCAGTATAAATGGTTGAGGAAGAACCTGGGAAATTCCCGGAAAGAACCAACAACCCACGAGAAGCTACTGGCAAGCTTTTTCACATACCCACATTGGCCAAACCCTAGACTCGAACCCATGCAGACAGAGGTGAGACCCTGGTTGAGTTGAAAAAGTTCTACTAAATGTAATTAAAATTAAGTTCTTGTCCTAAAACAGTCACAATCATTACCACTCCAGTGGCCTAGTGGTTAGAGCATCTGTCTCGGAAGTGGGAGGTTGTGGGTTTGATCCCTGGCAGAGTCATACCAAAGACTTACAAAAATGGTACTAACAGCTGCCTCGCTTGGTGTTCAGCATTAAGAGGTTAGTGTTAGGGCTGGTCGGCCTGGTGTCAGGATAATGTGACTGGGTGGGACATCATGCTACATGTCTGTGGCATGATGCCCTAGTGCTGGACATCACTATAAACTGCCACACTGCAGACATCATAGTGATATGACTGATTTTTATATATAAAGATATGTTAAAAATCCTAATCACACACACACTCAAAATCATCATGTAAACAAAACACATGATGACAGACTGGAATTGCCACTAAGACTGAACAGTCCTATTTTCATTTTTCTAAAATTCAGATCTTATCACGTCGTAATCTGGTAATATAACAGAAGTATTATTATGCCCTTTACCACTTCCAGCTTCTAATGTTCACAAGACACAATGTAATTCTGGAAAATTATCAAATTCACATAATAAAATCTCTGTATCTTACAGTTTTTTTTTAATTAGATGCCCACTCCTTGTTTGAATCTCCCCTTCCTGGTTTGTTTATGAGATAAAAATTCAAGTTCTAAATTCATGCAGTACAGTTTCCATTTGCCTATGATGATTAGTTTCTGACCAGAGCAGATTGTCAAGACAGGTCTTGGTTGGTTTTACTTCAATATTGTCAATATTTATTGTCTCAAAAATGTGATCTGGAATGATGCTAACTTGTGAGCTTGCATCTATCTTAAATTTGACATAAGCAACATTAACCTGTTTTGACTTGCAGCATTTCAGAAAATGATGCTGTTTTCTATACCTGTACTGTAACACAGGCTAGACATCTACGTCCTGCATGTAGATTGCCACATTTACCACAGCTGGATAATCTGGAGTCTGATTCCATGTTTGTCAATTCTGCTTTGTGCTTTGATTGTGCCTTTCAGTTTCCTTTTCTTAATTTTCACACTATGAACTTCAGATGTTGCTGCTTCATTTTGCAATATATTCTGAATCTGCCTTTTGCATTCTTCATCTGTTCTGCATTATACTGGTAGCCAGTGCTTTCTGGAGTGTCAGCTAATTTCGAAGACCTTGTAAAAGTCTTTCTTCTACATTTTCAGAATTAGTCCCATTGACAATTCTGTTTTCCTCCTGTAGATTTTCAAATTTGCAGTTCTTGGCAGTCAAAGTCACATATTGATCAATGGTTTCATGCTATTGTTGGATTCTTGCATTGAATATGTACCTTTCTAACATAATGATCTGCTTGGGATTGCAATAGTCGTCGAATTATTGATAACTGGATCAAATGTTTCAGCTTTAATGGGCTGAAACGTAAATGTCTGTACCATTATGACCAATAATCAATAGGTAAGAACTGAGTTTTTCTTTGTCTTCTTTATCTGTAAGCACAATGTCTAAGTGAAACCATAAAGTCTCAGTGAAATGGTGTGAATTTCACTTCAGATGAAATGTGGATTTCATGTGAAGACGATTGCTTTTTTTGTTGAGTTTTTCCATGATGTCAAAATTAGCGCATAAACTTGTGTATCCAAATTTCAGTATTGCTTTGAAGATATAATTCTTACTGGTATAACTCCAAGTCATTCCAAAATTTTAACTTGTGACACAAAGTTAAATTGTTCTGAACAACACAACACAACACAAAGGTTTGGTCTAACTACTTTAATGGCTAGATTACAACTCTAAAACAGAAAATGCAAGCACATAAGTTTTTCACCCTAGTGTAATCATAAGGCATACAGGACTACAATTGAGTGTGGAGCCTGGAGCTGACCTAGTATGACCTTTTAACGGTCAACATAATGCTCAACCATATCTTACCACTGACAGACAGACCGACAGATGGATGGATGGACAGACTGACAGACAGAGTGACAGATGGATGGATGGACAGACTGACAAAGACAGCTAGAGAGTAAGATCATCATAGCTACATAGAGCAACTAAAATACACAAACATATACATATTTTACATATGAGAGAGAGGGAGAGATATAGAGATATTACTAAAAAAATACCTTCTAGGTTTGAACACAACTTTCTGCCCCCCTTCAAGAACTAATGTCATTTTGAGTTGTGTCCCTTTGTGTCCAATGTCTGCTGATATGATCTTTCTTGTAATCAATGCCTTCAATATGCCACCTGGATTTAAATCACTTCAATTAGTATGCATGTTATATGAAAAATAATAACAGATTTTATTAACCTGATGCAAACTCATCTCTTTCTGAAAAGGACTTCACCAGTGTTGGATATTCTGGACACAATTTTAGTGACATGCATTCAATGCAGTTTCACTTGATTTACAAGGAAAGAAGTTATCACATCTCTACTCCAGATGAAACCATTATTTTTAAATAAACATAAATACATACCTAACTGTTAAACATGTATAATTGGTAATGCCTTACATACTGCAATGTATGTATGTATTTATGTATGTATGTATGTATGTCTCTGTGTGTGTGTGTGTGTGTGTGTGTGTACACAAATGTATGTACATGTACATACAAATGTATATATGGCAAGTCACCACAATAATGCCATATGGCACTGATTATTAATTTTTAGGCATCAATTTTCACTACAGTAAAGAAACACGGACTTTCAAATGCTGCCTCCATATACACATAAAAAACACAGAATTGAACACACATTTTTACTGAAACTTTTTGCTAAACATTTACATCAGTAAATGGTACACACCCTAATGGTACACATATTTGTTAATGACAGAAATAAACATGTTAGGGTTTTCTTGGTGACTATAGAAAAATCAATGAACAGTTATACACTCATCTACTTTGCTTACTCTGGCAACATCAATAACTATCAAAGATCAATTATATGTCAGGATGGGTTGGATTGGTATTTCATATTAGCACAAAGGCTATATTGTGCCAAGGCTAACAGACTACCATGAATCAACTGTGGCTTTCAGATGTCCCTTAATTTATGTCATGAAACAATGTTTCAGTTTCAACTTGAGCCAAAGCAATGTTGTCCAGTCTTAGAGCTATTTGGGGAAGCTGCAATCAGATTACAAGTCCTGATTATCAAAACAACAAATTAGTCTTGTTCTGATTGCCTGCATGTGGAAATCAAAGAATAATACCGTATGTACTTGCTTATAGGACAAATCCACCTGTAAACTTCACAACCCTCACATAATGCACCAACAAATCTGGGTCTATGCAGTTGTTAGAAGTACTCAGTAGAAGAAACAACAATGAGCCTGATCTACAGATGCATTATGCTAAGGCAGATCAGGATATTTGTTGTTTGCAGTCTGACTCAACTTGTAAGTGGGTATAGATGGAACTTGCAAGTAAATGCATTACATAATAAAGGCAATTGGATACATTTTGGGAAAACACAATGGGGATACAGCCTTACTGAATTCCCATTAACACTAAAACATTAGAAGAGTATTACATAAATTTTCACTTTTGTTAGCTACTTATTGATTTTTCCCTGTGTTTACTATTAAAGCCTACACTCATTTGCAGACCTTTATGGTTATGTAGACTATGAATCGGTTATGTGAAAATTAGCTTGTATTGGACTACTAACTGCTGCTGCTGCCAACAGATTCTAATGTACATGTAGGTATCAGCACTAGATTTTTTTGTAGCATAACACAACTGTACATGTAAATATCAGCACTATATTTTTTGTAGCACAACACAACTGTACATGTAAGTATCGGCACTATATTTTTTTGTAGCACAACACAACTGTACATGTAAGTATCAGCACTAGATTTTTTGTAGCACAACACAACTGAACATGTAGGTATCAGCACTAGATTTTTTGTTGCACAACACAACTGTCAACAAAGCTGTTTACATAGATCTAGTACACTATCTTTCCAAATGCAGCTTGAAATTCTGATGTAGAGCTAGGAGATTCATGTCACATTCTAACACAGATTTGTTGAGGTAAGCATTTGAGCTAGATTTAAAAAAAACCAACTATATGTAAAGCATTAAGTAAGAAAGTAGATGCAGGAAAGGGTACCTATATGCTCATAGTTTTAGTTTCTGTATTAAAAATCCTGTCTAGAGACACACAATGAAACTTTTAGGAAGCCCAAAGATCTCTTGCAGTCTACAAATAATCTCTTGCAGTCTACCTATAATCTCTTGTAGTCATACAATAGTCTAATGCAGTCTACCAGTAATCTCTTGCAGACTCTACCAACAATCTCTTGCAGTCTACCAATAATATATAGCAGTTTATCAGTAATCTCTTGCAGTCTATCAATAATCTTTTGCAGTCTACAAATAATCTCTTGCAGTCTACCAGTAATCTCTTCAGACTCTACCAATAATCTCTTGCAGTCTACCAATAATATATTGCAATCTATCAGTAATTTCTTGCAGTCTTCTAGTAATCTCTTGCAGTCTACTATTACCATCTTGCAGTCTACCAGTAATCTCTTGCAGTCTGCCAATAATCTCATGCAGTCTACCAGTAATTGTTTGCAGTCTACTCATAATAATCTCTTGCAGTCTACTATTACAATCTTGCAGTCTACCAGTAATCTCTTGCAGTATGCTGACAATCTCATGCAGTCTACCAGTAATCATTTACAGTCTACTGATAATCTCTTGCAGTCTACAAGTAATTTATTGCAGTCTACTGATAATCTCTTACTAATATCTTATTGAGACAATCTGTCACCTTTTATAAAAAAATCTTTTCTATCAAAACGATGCATATGCAATTATCCAAGAACTCTCCCAAAAGATCTTAAAACTTAGGATGTCACTTGAAAAAGGCATTAGAAAATTATCCTTCTCCAAGTACACATGTAAGAAGATCAGTTTTCACCCAGGCAAGTCAAAATATCTTTCTCCCAGTACACATGTAAGAGGATCCATTTTAACCCAGGCAAGTCAAAATATTCCGATCAGGAATTACAAAATTTGATTTTAGCTTTAACATGCCAAGGATGTGAAAGCAAAACATAAAATGGGTAAGTATTACTAAAGCAAGTCCGCTGTCAAATAATTTCAGATGCCTATAAACAGGTTGTTTCCTCCAAGCTAACCGGTTCTTCCACCTCAGGAAGTCAGGCAGGGAAATTCAACAACAAACTTAATTGTACAGATCAGTAATCAAAAGTAGATGTTACAAGTTGTTGGAACTTGTTGTATAATTAAATTCTGGTAAATAGTTTTAACCACTGCTATATACATGTACACATTTATTAAAGCTTGAAGTGTCAAATGCTTAAAATATTTTAATCTAACAAGACTAAATATAAGACAAAAAAGCAATCATGTGCTTAACACCTACCTGTGCTATCTTATAAAGAAAAACCTCACACAAATTTTGCATCATCCCAGTCCCTGAATTGATTCCTATAGAATAATTATTTTGTAATACTGAAATCATGTACTCTAAGTGTTTTCATAATAGATGACATGCTTTTCAGTAAAACTGTACATTGAATCTTACAAGAATCAGTTGCATAGATAACAATGTGTGCAATATTCCACAATAATACTGAAATCATGTACTCTCAGTGTTTTCATAATAGATGACATGCTTTTCAGTAAAACTGTACATTGGATCTTACAAGAATCAGGTGCATAGATAACAATGTATGCAATATTCCACAATAAATTTTGTGCACTTTATGTACATTACTGTATGGTATAGCAAGAATGGTGTATGTGCCTGGTTGTCTCTTTGGTAGCTTTTTATGTCACTTTAAACACATTATTGGCAATATCATGACAAGGAACAGAGAGCTATGTGCTCTTCTAAGGAAGCCTGAAGGCATCCAACCCAGGCACACCTGGGTGGGTATCAAATGTGTAAACCATGGATTACATGTAAAATGTTCCAAAATTAGTTACCGCCAATGTTGTCTGTATACCAAATCACATTGTAGAGCAAATGCTCACATTAATAATTGTTTCTGAAAGGAAATAAAGATAGAATACTAAGCTTTGAATTTTTTTTCTGTCAACTTATTCTGCAAGTATCTGATGAACTAATTCAAATACAATGGTTTCATTTTCATCATGTAGTCCATAGCTCTCATCATGGGGTCCATAGCTGTTATCATGGGGTCCATAGCTGTCATCATGGGTCTGTAGCTACACTGCATTTATATCCGGAACCAAATTATAATGATGGAGAGCTGTAATCAGTTAATTACAGGATTTTTCTCAAATTAATCAAGCTCAGTGAACAAACCCTTGGAAAGAAGAAAACAACATGTAGGAATGGGAAAACCTTGTACATTTTTACTGGCTTATCACTAGAGCCTTCTTAAATAGAAATGTGCCAAAATTCTGCAAAGCTGGGAGATGGACTTGTCAGATCTCTTATTATCATATGAAAGTTAACAAAGCCAAAGAATTACAATACAGTATTAGCATATGCCAAATTACTGAAATAGAAAATCAGTAGTCTTAAAGGATTCACAATAGAATATGTGTGGTTTTCGTCACTATAAGTTTTTTTTGTGTACCAAAAAAAACACCTTCAACACACACACAGTAGTAACCATGCCCCATTTTTCACCTCAAAACCAGTAACGTTTGTTTCAAAACAGTGACATAAACTCACATGAGCTTGATTTGTCAAAAAAAATATTAAAAAAAGCTTTCCATCCATCTGACACAATTTTGTTTCATTCTTATCACTACCGTACAATTTTAAATAACCAAATCAGAATGTACATAACTTTTCCAGAAAACTTTCTAAGAAAAATGTCACAAAATATAAAAATGTCACAAAATATTTGCTTTTGCTTTTGTCAAGTTCTCCTGCCTTTTTCGAATGTACATGTATGGTAATACATCTGACATACATATCAGTATTTCCATACTACAGAGTATGGTAACAAACTGTTTTAATGTGTCACATTTACCTAAAAAATAAATCTAGTTCTTTGAATACTTGTAAACAAATTCTTTTAAGTCAATTTTATGGTAAAGTGTAGTTTGTAAACTTTATAGACATATGGTTTGAAATATTCCGTAACTGTTCTGTACATGAAATTAAAATATACGTGTAGCTTTTTTCTGATAAACTGATTCAATTTTACAGGTGTACATGTATGTAGCAATTGCCAATGGCACTGAACTCAGCTATTTATGCCTGTGTTTCTTCACAAAATTATCCATCATAGTGGTGTCCATGTTAGCCCTGGAGTATACCACCTTAGACTGCAGCCACCTTATAATAAAGTGCATATGAGTCCAAGAGTATACCACTTTGTAGTGTGGCCCGAGGCCACACCTTATAAGGAAGTACATGTTGGCCATGGAGTAAACCACTTTATAGTATGGCCACCTTATAACAAAGTACATGTTGGCCATCTAATAGTGTGGGAAACCTTATAATGAAGTACATGTTAATCACAGAGTATACAACCTTATAGTGAGGCCACCTTAAGATGAAGTACATGTACATCACAGAGTATACTATTTTATTGTTAAACCACTTTATAATGAAGTATATATAACATAATTTTACTAAAACTTAAATTAAGTTGCAGCAAGTTTTCTTTCATATATAAGTCATGTAATAATTGTGACATTTTCTAACGCAATGAATACTTTTTTCTGATGCCATGAATACTTTGTTCTTTGCTAATGCCAGGAATAATTTGCTCTTTTCTGATGCCATGAATACTTTGTTCTTTTCTGATGCCATGAATACTTTGCTCTTTTCTAATGCCATAAATACTTTGCTCTTTTCTGATGCCATGAATACTTTGCTCTTTTCTGATGCCATGAATACTTTGTTCTTTCTTAATGCCATGAATACTTTGTTCTTTTCTGATGCCATGAATACTTTGCTCTTTTCTGATGCCATAAATACTTTGCTCTTTTCTAATGCAAAGGAATATTCCAATGCAGTGAATACTGTTTCCTCATGCAATGAATAGTCATTTTCCAACGCAGTGAATACTTTGTTGTTTTACAATGTAATCGACAGTTTCAAAAATGATGCAATAAGCATAGAACAATTGTCTCCACTGAAATTACTACAGCTAGTTCAGGTTAGCAGTATACTTTATAACCACCAATGAGTATGGAGCATGTACTGATAACTTTGTCAATCCATCCTGTGGTCTGTCTGTCTGTCTTTTCATCATCAGTATTATTGTTTTTGTATGGTCACATTTTTGTGCATTCTGATATGGTTACATGTTGATGTAATGGCAGATCTGGGTCTATGCAGTTTATTAGGAACAATATGCAGAATAAACAGCACAGATTCTGATATGCTGGCACATTATGCATTTGTAGGTCAGGTACTACTGGTATGCTGTTTCCAGCTGGACTCGACTTGTACATGAGTATACACAGAATGATAACAAAACCATTTCAAAACAAAGACTTGAAGGTTTGGGCTAAAAATTAGTAGAGATACAGTATACTTATTTGTAATCCATCATATCAGATGGTTCTGATCATTAAAAATATATATACAAGGCCATAAGTTAAAAGAACATCACAGATACTACTATAAAACCGTGGATTATTATATCAAGGAACAATGGAAATTCAATTTGATGCAGTAAAAATTATATTTTTCTTAATAAATACACAATATTGATTGTACATACATCATTTGAAATGACCATTATTCAGATACAGTGAAATGCAATGCTATTTAATGCCATAATGTTCTAAAATGTCAATTATGCTTTCAACTACAATTATATTGTCATGTAGTCAATAATGCTATAAATTCTTCAAAGATAAATGTATTCATAATTTATTGTATTTACTTAATACAGTATCTTAGGCATTCTTCAATATCATTATATTTACTTAATACAGTATATTAGGCATTTTTCAATATCAGTGTCTTTACTTAATACAGTATCTTAGGCATTTTTCCAAATCACTGTATTTACTTAATACAGTATCTTAGGCATTTTTCAATATCATTATATTTATTTAATACAGTATCTAAGGCATTTTTCAATATCAATTTATTTACTAAATACATTATCTAAGGCATTCTTCAATATCATTGTATTTACTTCACACAGTATTTTAGGCATTCTTCAATATCATTATATTTACTAATACAAAGAAGAAGTATCACTATGAGTATTTAAAGAAGAAACTGGTTTGGTCAACTCATCAATCTTCTATGGGGTCTTCCACAGTAATTATTACATATATAGGAGAAACAATTTTTAGAATTTGTGGTGTCTTTAGATAACTAAGCTTTTATAAACTAGATAAATGATTTACTACTTCAATAAAATATGTACAAGGCATTGAAGTTGAGCACATACAAGATTCAATTATTGATTAGCAGTGGACCTGTACAATGAGAGAGTACACGAAAGACCATTTTTTTTTAAGAAAGAGTAGAACAGAATTACACAATATCAGTTTTGCATGCTCATAATAAATACCCTGATCAGAACACATACACATGACAAGTGCATGCATTTACTGTGTATGAAGCATGAATCTGACTAAGTCAATTTCAGATTTGTTCATTTTCAAATAACCCACTCCTCCTATCCCTACTGACATATAAACCTTTTTCTGACTTTAAAAAATTAAAAAAATCAAGAAACATTTGATACCCTGCATGCATTTGTCCAATAGTAAATATCCTGATAAAATATCAAATAATCAGTGATAATTCACAAAACTTACTCATGTGTAGTCACAGTACATTACCCTTATGGTGACCATCTATGAGAGTGAGTCATTTGATTTGCTCCCACAACTTGGTTCCTTGCATGAGGTGTTAAATATTAAATGTACATTTTGACTATAAAAAGAACCTAAAGAATTTGGTGACCTTCAGATTTAATGATTATTTCCAGTCACATGATCTTAGCTAAATGTCATTTGACTAAAGTTACAAAGACCTTGATGGCAGATACATTATCAACCTTATGTCTACTGAAAAGATTTTAAATGTTAGATGGATTCTGTAATTAATACTCTCATTGTTATGATTACTTTAATAAGCTGCAAAATTTCCTTAAAGCAATCTGGCAGTGCTGTCAATTGTTGTTAGCAAACACATAACTGACAACAAGAAATGTTATTGTAGAATTTCGTTAAGGCAATCAGGCAGTGCTGTCAGTGGTTGGAAAACACATAACTGACAACAGGAAGTGTTACAGAATTTCTTTAAAACAATCAGGCAGTGCTGTCAATGGTTGGTGAACACATAACTGAAAACAGGGAGTGTTATTGTATAATTTCCTTTAGACAATCAGGCAGTACCGTCAATGGTTGGTTGTTGTTGTTGTTGTGGGGTTTAATGCCATTTTTCAGCACATGATAGGCTATGCATGGCGGCCAGTAATAATGGTGGAGGAGGAACCTGGGAAAACCCTGGGAAGAACCACTGACCCACGAGAAGCTACTGGTAAGCTTTCTCACATACCCACATTGGCCGAATCCTAGACTCAAACCCACGCAGACAGTCAGTGGTTGGTGAACACATAATCGACAACTGCTGATGTAGAATTTCCTTAAGACAATCAGGCAGTGACGTCAAACTCTGCTGTATAATACACAACAAGGACTCTTGATATATAATTTCTTGAGGACAATTAGGTAGTGCTGTCAGTGTGTTGTGTACACATAACTAACGACAGGGACCGTTGATGTATAATTTACTTAAGACAATCAGGTAGTGTTGTAAATTTGTGGTTAACATATACTGACAAAAGGGACTGGTGATGTAGAATTTCCTCAATACAATTAGGCAGTGCTGTCATTATATGGTGATTACATAACAAAGAACATAAGGACTGTTGTTGTAGAATTTGTCAATCAGACAATTCAATGTGGTGTACACATAAATGATAATCAGACCAGTTGTTATAGTACATCCTTATAATAAGAAAATCAGACTGCTGTCAATGTTACTGGTGTACACATAACATTAATCAACAAGGACTGTTATTCAAGGATTTCTTCAAAACAATCATGAAATCTTGTCAATGTATGGAGGGCATATAACTGACAATAAAGAGTTGTCTGACTGGAGTTTTACAGCACAACACATCAACACTTTTAAGGCTATATCATACTGACACAAGAAGAGTAAAGTGCACTGCATAAGAAACGTCATTATATTTTATCTGGGCTGATCCATTGGTGAGAATCTAATCCCATACCTTTCTGGTCATGCATCCAATACCTTAACAAGCAGACTGGGCCAGCAAAGCTCCTCTTGTTTGAAACTTATTTGGATATAATATCAGGAAAGGTATAGGTCAGAACTATTGGTTATACCTTGTATTTCATAAGCAATTTACTACATTCAATGCCAAATCACAGAAGATAGTGTCAATATTCCAGACCTTAAAATAGTCAAATGCAACTTTTCATTAATAAATTTTGATACTGTATGTGTAAAGACTGGGAAATCGAACAACAGTCCAACTGCATCTAAGAAATAAATATATCTTGAAATTTGCAGTTAACTGTTGAAATTATACATTTTCTAAATTCTTCTATTAACTTCATATATGGCTTAAAGAAACAAGATTAATAACTCTGCATTTAGTGACACCTGTAATGTCTATCAAACAAGAAACAAATTAAGATCACATTGAGATACTGTTTGTACTACTGGTAGTTTAGAGTGATTGTAATAATGAATTTATGTATGTATTTTGATGAATGGATTACATAAGCATGAAAATTTGGTCAGTGACCTACATTTTTTATATTATACAGTCATCTATGAGGAGCAAAATTTTATCACTGAAAATTAATAGGGTATAATATGATTAGCAAGTGTGACTATCTTTAAAAAGGCCAAGTATTCACATGTGAAATATTATAATGACCTAAATTCTATTTTTAAAAATACCTGTAATGGTTTAATGTTGATGTGAAATGGTCTATGATAAGGAAGATGTAAAAAAACATCAAAACATAAAAGTTTTTTTGTCATAGTTAATACTGTAGACCTTTGAAGAACCATTATGACAACAAAACATCATATGATCAATATATACATTCATATGCCATTACAAAGGAGCTACGTGAAAAAACTGAACATCATGAAAGATGCAAGAAATAAGGTCAATGTTGCTTAATTTTATTGACAATCATTCAACATGAATGCATATATACAAGTTGAGAATTGAACTGTTATGTACTGTACATGATGACAAATTGTTTCAATAATTACAATATAAAACTAACTTTATATTACGGTCTGCACTATTTGAAAAGTAATGCAAACAAATTTACCTCACCAGAACCCAAACTTCCTGAATATTGCTAATTAAGGATTCAGTTTCAAATGGCTACAGAGAGTTCTGCCAGTATTGTATTGTACTGAGCACATGCATAATTTACTGGACAAGTATTAGGCTGCGAGTAAAATGCATTTGTATCTGAAAGATATTTGAGTCTAACAACATGTAATACATATGTATCAATTGCATTATTAATAACAACCGAGGAACAAATGAGCATGCGTGTAATTATCAACTGTTTTATGACTCTCAAAGGACAATATCTACAGGATAATTCATTTATTTCTCTGTGAATCAATTTTTCTGGTTTTGCCAATAATGGACTACTGTAAATTTATATCTGCAGGCAAATACTTGAAATGTTCTCCAATTTTATATGCTATTATGTAAGGACATGTATATTTTTAGTTGCTGGCATTAATTCTGAGCCATTATGTATGCTCTTTTGGTGTGGGTGTTTTATATACAGTTACTGCATGTCTGACTATCTTTGACAGCATGCAAATTGTAAAAAAAAAAAGCCAATATACATCTTGACTGATGCATGGTGCTTACCTTAGAAAATAAAATAAAAATGGAAAAATCAGATGCTGACTAGATTATAGGTGAATGTTGAAGGTAGGTGGCAGTTATGGGATGTTCAACTGTACAGTAAGATATAAGTATCACTTAATTTAGTTAATTAACTCTCTTTTGCTAAACCAGACACTGTTGGTATCAAGAAATTTGGCTAGTATAATGAAGTTACATCAATATCAAAAGAAAAAAAACACGTTGGGACCTGAATATGTTGTTTTAGGTTTAACGCCATTTCTTAGCTATACATCCATGTAACCTGGGAAAACCTGAGTAAGAACCATCGACCCAGTGGAAGCTACTGGTAAGCTTTCTCACCTACCCACATTGGTTGAGCCTGCGACTCAAACCCACTTTGACAGAGGTGAGATGGCAGTGATCAGTAAAGGTGATCACTTTAGACCAATCAGCCACCTGGGACCTTGGGACCTGAATATACTGTCTGCCAAGAAAATTTGGTCACAGAAGAGCGAGTTCTAATTTTTGTGGACTGATATCTCCATTATCTGACATCTGTTTTATGTGATCAGCAAAATGCTAAAATAACAAAATGAAACTATATACACTTTTTTAAACACTAACAATACTTGAGAAAATGAGTTAGAGTTTTGGTTCCTTCAAATTTCTTGTTCTGAATTTTCTGATGGCATTTGACACTGGGAGTCCTAAGCTGTATGTCACATTAGAATTTTTTTCTTCTCTGTTCATGCAATTACCTTTTATACAATTTATGTTGTATGTAACACGCTTGAAAATATGTACATATATCCATATGATGCATGTTTCACACAAATGAGGGTCCTGTGATAGGGTGTAAGAACAGCTTTTGAAGGTTCAAAATGCACAGGAAGCCCTTGTGAATAACTGTAAAATATAGTGAAAATGAGAGAGTGCACAAAGGGATTCTCTGTACAAGAAAGATTTACAGCTGAATTTTTAATTATCTCTTGTAGATCTGTTCTGATATTCAGAGTCCTAGATGCCAGCTGACTTTAACAATGCCAATTTCTGAAACAGCACAGTACAGGTCTATACCATCGACTGTTGTTCAGCACAAATGGTCATTTGAGAATTCAGATGCTGACACAGATGTCCTTCACACCAACAATCAGAGGTAAGAGTGGAATCACCTCCATGCTTCTGAAAAAGCTTGAGAGATATAGCGATAAACCCCACACTGTATGTTTTGCTTTCTCATCGTAAACTGCAGAGTTGAAATTCCATATACTAACCATGTGATAAAATGGGGTCATTTCTGGCTCCCTCTATACCACATTTACTGTAATTTACCAACATGTCCTAAGTCTCACAAAGATAACCACAATTTCATATACTGTCGATACAATTACTCTGCTGTGAATGTGGTCAAGTTACAAGTGAAATATAGTCAGATTTACATAAGGAATACAGACAAAACAAATGGCAAAATTTCCACCAATGATACATTTTTGAATATTTGATAGCATAAAGGTTAACGTTGCAAAAAAAGGTTGCAGTCTTTAGTATACCACAGTCAACCTGGTCTCCATAAAAAGTCAACTATACATACCGGTATCCCTCAATAAGTCAGGCACCATGGGGTCCAAAAAACACATATCATGGTACAAATGCATGAATTACAGAGTGGCCTCTGGAAAATTAAGAAACTGATGAGCATCAACAGTGAAATGGGGGAGGGGGTCAGTGGTTGTCAGAGTGATTAGGAATCACATTTGGAATAAATGTCAATAAATAATTTTTTTATAATAAAGTTCTTTGCTTTCTTTAAAAAAAATCCTTTTATTATCAATATATTCACTCTCTAAATGATCGTATCAGCAAAACTATTGGTTTCTTGTGCATGTGAGTATGTTTTTGAAACTGCCTCTTCTAGTTCTGTGATACTGTACAAACATATGCCTTGAATGTACATCTCTGATGGTGCTGTAATTTGAAGAAACAAAAATGATAAATTTTGTTCACTGGAAATTTCTCTGCAAAAAGATAAAAATCAAGCTACTGAGATCACCTTCTACAATTGGTCCGACTATAAGTTATGCAGAAAAAAAATATTTGATTATTCTTAAACTTCTTGGTCAACCCTTGTGTAAATAGTTTAAGTGGTCAGAATGGCAGCTATTGACAAACTTTCAAGGGAAGGTCCATAGGATTCACCTCAAAGTTGTGAATCATGTCTGGACACATTCTTTAGAATCTGATTCAGAATTAGACAATATTCTTTATTTTAAAAAGTGATGAAACAACAATGTAAAAATACTGATGATGTGATTTCATTGCAAATCAGAGCAAATATTTCTGCACATCTTTGAAAAACCCTCTGAGTACCAATTTAGGAGTTTTAACTTCACAAGATACTTTTGAACTCACTTTTCCATAACAAACCCTATCTATAAAACTAAGTTTTTCATGCATCTAGTAAGCCTTTCACATTGTTCCTTTGTTTTTGTTAATCACATTTGTGAATAAGTATGATATACCCCTTACTAATTTTTGATACTTTGATTCTCTCATGTACTGACAGTGTTAGATTAGTCAAATGAAATGAGTTGACCAAACACACAGCCATGACTGTTAGATCTTACACATGCTTGACCTGCATGCAGTTAAAACTTTTTTTATATTCTGTCCCTTTTACTTGATTTGATAAAAAAGAATTAAAATACAATGCAGGTCAACTTTTAATTGATTGCAACAACACAAAAAACACCTCCACAATTTGGGATCAAAACACACTGTACTTAGATTTTTACAGAAATGCCTCTGGGTAGCCATGACAGATGATTGGGACTTTTCACATCTGAATAGAAGATGACATATCACATTCAATTTTATGATGATTAATGTGAAACTAGATTAAAAGGTAATCTGAACTTTCAATTGAGAAGATTTCTACAGCAGACATTTTCAATGACTGATATTTCATTATACACTGTTACAGTTTTATTTACATTATACTGAGAATTGTTTCTCTTTGGCCTAAAAAAATGTTTCCAGTCATCTGACTGTCCCTGATTTTTGTTACTGATCCTAGCACTTCCTCACTCCACACCCGTAATTTTTTTGATTAAAATAATATTTTTTAACAAAAAATTTCCTGAAATTGAGTTGTGCATCACCATGTGCTGGTAGAGCCCAGTACATGAAGCTCTTAGTACATTAATAATCACCATCATACATATACAGTAATACCTCGAACATTCGCGAGGTTAGGTTCCAGAACCAGTCAGGAGGAATCGCGAATGTTTGGTACAAGTCACTAAAAATGCTAATAAATGCTTATTTCTAGGGTTTAAACCCTAAATATGACCCAAATCATGCTCCCAAAGCACTTTAATTTCATTTAAAAGTTAGCTTAATACATTACCCTTAAAAAGAGAAATAAATGGTTGACATAAAAATAGAGTACAGTATCGCCTAATGGGTATTTGCCACACTAGCGCATTTACAGTATGGTACATGTATGCTAATATTACCCCTATACTAATTCATTGGCTGCCATTTTCTTTTGCACTCACAGTAAGGTAAAACCAAGTAACGAATGGGACTGTAAACTTAATGACTGACGTTTTCTTTGTCATTGTCAGGAAGGTAAACTAGGTAAACTTCATATGTCACAGAAGTCATTTAACGAAGGTACAATTCAATAAAATAAAGAAAACATGTACGTAGAGGGTACCAATGAAAATTTCGCGAATCTGTGAATTCGTGAATCCAGAAACGCAAATGCACGAGGTATTACTGTAATGTTAAATAAAATACCTACCTACCTATCCTAAGTTTAAAACCAGCAAAATAAGAAAAACATTTTTTTATTAGTCTTTCCATGAATTTAAATTTTTTTATTTAAAGTTACTAAATTTATGATCTTGAATAAAACTTCAAGGCACTATATGCTGATCTGATCAATATAAAAAATGTTTCAGATACAATTCTTATCATTTGTATTCCCATTGGTACATACATGTACAGCCTATTCTGGGGATGCTTCTTGTAAGAAAAAATGGGATCCACAACTACAAGAGCTTGGTACCAAAAACACTTTGTACTGTGGTAAATCACTGTATTTCTGAATGACCATGATACTACCATGAAATACCATAATTATAGTAAGGACCAACTACTCAATGTTCTGGGGCAGGGGAATGCCATTATTTTTTAATTTCCATCTGTCAATAGCTGGAAAAACTATCTTGTTCTGATTTATAGCAAAATACACGTTATATCCTTTATATTATTTGGAAAATTATATTCATTATTTTGAGAAGACAAAGAAATATTTCAGCTCAAATGAAAATCACAGACCCATCACAAAAAATAAATGGCCAGTACCTTAAAGTGTAGATGAATTTGCTATGTGTATCTTACTTGCTGTATATGATGCAGTCTAAAATCTATAACAAAAGTGGATGTACTCTACAACTGATACTGTGAAAGACACTGTACTGACAATAGAGAGCCTATTGACAAAAACTGGAAGTGTTGATAATGAAGTATACAACTTTCAAGCTATACTACTGATACAATAGGCAGAGAAACTTTGAATGGGATGTCAATACCCAGGCAAGATACTTATCAGAGGGTCAGTAAACATAAAACATACAAACAGGAAAGTATTTAGAGGACTTAAGAAATTACACAAGTTTAGACAGAAAACAAACATGTTCCTGAAAAGAGTAGGATGATTTGCTGCCTTACAATGTACATAATTACATGTCTTTAACACATTCACATACGCTTGTAAAAATCTAAAACATGGCATGTGGGATGTGGGGGCAGGGGGTGTACTTCACCCAAATATGTTTGACAACATTCCGTTTGGTCACCAAGCTGACGTATATGACATGTGACAAAATATGTGATTAAAGAATAATAACTATAAATTATATTTGTAATATTCACCATTAATTTACAAAAGATACAAACATATTGTAAAAAAACCCAAAAAACAATAAGATAATCTTCTGAACTATTTTGTCATAAATAATGAGAACACTGTTAATATCAATCAAGTCATAACAAGATTCCTGGGAATATCCATACATTCTGTACTGATTGAAACTACTGATGTACCAGTACAATGAAAAAGAACCAAGGTACATACCACTGGAGAAAACACTGTCACTGTTGGCTGTCAGAATAAAAAAGGAATTGCTTGCTTGTCCTTTTTAAAGGAATTTTAAACTTTGTACACACAATATCAAGTTTAATAAGAAGAAACACAAGAAGTTGTAAAGTGAATCATGTTGTACTAGTAAACATACTAGTAACAATACTACATGGTTAATTCCTAAACATATTTATTAACAATACCCTATTTCCCACCACTGATTTTGTGTTCTCTAAAACCTGATGTAGTAACAAGACTACATAACTCTCCACTAAACCCTCATAGTAAGAATACCCTAATTCTAGGCACTGATTTGTTTTCTTCAAAGTCTGATGTAGTAACAATACTAAATATCTCTCCACCAAACCCATGTAGTAATAATAACCTATTTCTAGGCACTGTATGTGTGATCCCAAAGCCAGCAGCAGAGGGGGCGAATCGGACATTTTGTCCAATCGTTATTTTGCTTAATTATTACTTTCTGCAACTCAACGATCTAGTGTCGTCAGCGCCTGGTAAAAAAAAAACGACGTCGTCGTTGGGGGATCGTCCAAACGTCATTTGGTTTAATTAACACCTTCTGCGCGCCGATCCCCAGCGTCGTCAGCGTCCGGTAAGCACATCGACGACCACGTCGATGTCATTGCCCCTCTGCTGCTAAGTGGTTATTTACAATGATCTTACAAACAGAGTGATCACTAACTCCTCCTCTTGCAGATCAATTAGGTTATTTGACTGATCGGTAAGTCTGAAATTAATTCTCGTTAAAAACCGATCATGGCATCGCATATAGACCGGATTAATCGGACTCTCAATGATCAAAAATCCCGGAGGGGCTGTTGGTGAAAACGAATAAAGGATATACCCCTGTTGAGCTTGATTTGATTGCTTGGTATCTACCTGGTAACTTCCTTCGATAGCATCACACACTAGATTAATCGCTATCACCGATGCAATATTTACGTTGTACGGGGCAATATGCCTACCACCATCTCCGTTATCGTGTCTGAGGATAGTTGATGGGGGGGTGTCCGCGGGTGGATTCTCAGGCCATCCTAGTATGGTTCTTATTGAACTGTTATAAATATCAACCATATACCCCGGTGTGCTTATTTCAATCGTCGACGATAACGTCGGTTCATGAACCGTAATAGCGATTTTTGATTCCTTTCCTGTGATCGATTTTATCCTGCGTTGAAATTCTTTATTGATTTGCTCTATTTGGTATGACCCAGTTGGTATTGTAACCTCCTCCCAGTTTGGGGTCCCATCGGGTTTATTTGTCCGTGCAAAAACCAGCGAGTTATTAGGTTGTTGTCCGTTAAATGCGTCCGCTCGGATATTAGGCCAACTGTGATATACTCGCAATTTTGCCAGTGCTATTTCCTTTACTGGAACCGGTGATGGAAAGTTTACACTGAATTCGGGTTTCGTTGACGTTATTGATATCATATTTGTTTGTACCGGAGTGGTGTTCTCCGCGATCCGCTGAAGTAATTGAAACCCTTCGGGGTTCAGCGACATTATTATTATTCGTTGTCTTTAGTGTCTAATTTCAACAACCAGGTGGTTTCGGCTTCCAGTTGAAAATCCTCGATTTTTGACATCGCGGAGCTATACAACTGGACCATCGTGGAGAATTCAACATCGGATACGAACAAATTATCAATCGATAACGAGATCAACCCGGATAATTTCGAGTATGCGTCGGATACTATTTGATGTTTTACTGTATACTCGTTGAGTTTTTTCTGAAAACACGATGATATCTTCCTAGTGATTGCGTTGGCAATTCCAGCAACTGTTGTCATTGCGGAGACAGCGATTGGAACAGCGATCGGGGTTATCGTGGTCACCGTGGATAAAATAACACCGGCGCCAGCTACTATACCCGACACCGAGTACACGACCGCGTCGATGGCGGTTATTTTACGACGGTATTTTTTTATTTTTACACGGTATTGTTCGGAAAGCGTTTTCAAGTTCGCGGAAAATTCTTTTGCGGTATCGAATCGATATTGATGTGACGTCGGTGATACCTCTGATTCAACTTCCTTGGTGGTCATTTTTATTTTAAAAGGGCTAGTGTTTTTAATTACTTAGATTCGCTGCAAATTCCACATACCATGTAATGTTTGCCCGGGCTAGATTTCTATCAACGGCATAAATTGTAAACTGTTCAGTTGCGTTCCTGTCTATAATTGTTGATATTGTATTGTTAAACCCGGATGAACTCGACGATAATATATTAAACTGCATCATTGAAATCAGTGTCAATCGATAAATGCCCTTAACAGTTGCGGTGATATTTACTGTATTCTGTGTAGGAGTCCAATCGAATGATCCATGCCGAATTGTGTATACTGTGTTGATGATGTTCTCATGAGGGATTTTTATTTTTTCAAATTGCTCTGCTACTCTCGGTAGCCCGTCTTTAATCGCTTCAACATCAGTTTTAATCGTTCCTATTTCCTGTATATGCGTGTCCACATCTTTTTTGTTCGCTGCAACATTAGTTTTGATTGTTTCTATTTCCCGTGTATTCTCGGTTATACTTTTTTTGTTCGCTGCAACATCAAGTTTGATTGTTCCTATTTCATATGTATGAACGTCTATACCTTTTTTGTTCGCTGCAACATCAGTTTTGATTAATCCTATTCCCCGCCAATACGCGTCTACATTTTTTTTGTTCGCTTCGACATCAGTTTTGATTGTTCCTATTTCCTGTGTATGCGCGTCCACACTCTTTTTGTTTGCTTCAATATCAGTTTTGATTGTTCCTATTTCCTGTGTATGCGCGTCCATATTATTTATGATCGTTGTAACATCAGTTTTGATTGTTTCTATTTTCCGTCCATGCGAGTCTACATTATTTATGATCGTTGCAACATTAGCGCCGATTATTTCTATTTCCCGTTCATGCGCGTCTACACTCCTTTTGTTTGTTGCAACATCAGTTTTGATTGTTTTTATTTCCTGTCCATACGCAGTGATATCATTTATAGTTATTGTGATTTCATCCGGCTTGGTATTTTTTTTACCAAGGAATTTATCAAAGTTGTCATCGATCCTGTTAACATTTTTTCGTAACGTGTAAAATTGGCCCGACAGCGTCGTAAACTCCAAAATAGTATTTTTTATTGTTGCAAGATTTGGTTCGAATACTATCGGGTACCCAAAAAATCTATCGATAGTTGTTTTCACATGCCCTTCGAGTTCGATCACGGATTCATTCAACCTTATAGTACCGTCTCGGATTAATTCTATCATTCTCTCTATCTCCACTATATGTTTACCTGGTCTGAGTCGTCCGTCGCTGGTATACAGCGCGATAGTGTTCTCGTCGGCATCACGCTGTCGTATTAAAACATCATTCAGTGACACATTACCGGATTTCAATTTACCCTGGCGGTCTTGAAATACAACTATTTCATCTGGGTCAACACTGGTTAAGTTCAACGTATCAGCGATTTCATCCTCAATTAGTTTTTTTATGTCATCGGTGGCGGCTGTTTCCGTGGATTCTTTCAGCGCCGAAACCGATCGTCCCCAAATATCAATCATTATTATTGTAAATGTTATTCTCTAAAATCCGTTGAACTTCTACGACCCCACTAGTGTATTCGTTTACAACCACATGAGGTGGTTTTCGCGATGATGAAATCGCCGCAAGTACGTTCAATACCTCACGGCCACATATCGGTGGGTCACTTAATCGCTGTGTTGGCAGCGTGGAATAAAAAACCCGGGCTGAACACGCTCGGATATACCGCATGAACTCTTTCGGCGGGGCTAACCCGTATGAATCAAAATAGACGATTGCACGCGGATCAATCGCGTATGCAACCCAATGAGTTCCCGCTCCGGAGGACCCATCGAGGTTAATTATGCCGGTTTCAATATTCCTTGGTACCGCCGGTAATTGATCCCTCATAAAAACACCTCTGAAGTTTTTTATCGCTAACGCGTTTGCGGCGTCTATTAAATCAAAATTAGACATTGGAGTCATTAACTCAGGAGTCATTGACTCCCGAGTTAATAAACGGTTCCCGGTAGTCTTAGACCCTTTCCCGAGTACCATGAATACGGGGTTCCCGGTAGTCTTAGACCCTTTCCGGCCAAGGGTCGTTTTTTTTTGTAGCCTTTCCCGGTTGCCTTCTTCAATGCCATCCCCGCCGCGGTACCAACGGCTCCTAACGCCGCCGCCTTAGCCACTGCTGGTGCGGCCGCGGCAATCAATGCCGGAATCGCAGCTAACAGCGGAAATATCCCACCGGTCTTTTCCATGTTTTTAATTGCTGCGGCTGAAAAATCTATTTGAACACCCTTTTTATTCTTCATCGCATCATTGAAATGTTTTATTTGACGCGCCGTCAACGATATCTTATGATTACCACCTGCCATCTGCGACGGCTTCAGCGTTATTGTGGTCCCGCATTGTTTAGCCGACTTTGATCGTAATTTCTTGACTTGACCATCAGTCAACTCTACACTGACGACACTATACGACATTTTATTGTAAACGCGTTTTGTGCTTTCAATTACATGTTTTCCACTGGCGCATCAACGATTCTCATTCGTCCACCAACGCCTTCCAACAGCATTGATTTATCGCTGAGAATGACAGCAACCGCTCTATAATTAACACCAGCCGGGGCTATACGAGCTCGAAAGTGTATATCAACGACGGATTGTCTCGTTAAATCAAGATGTTCCAGCGAAAAATAATAAATCGGATACAGGTTTTTAAAATCAAGTTGTGATATTTGCAAACCGGTGTCGACGTTTTGATCACGGCTCATATACGACAGCAATCGATGGTATACACGTGCAATATGGTTGTCGCCGTAATTAAGCTGTATATCCTCGGATGGTTCCTGTTGTCCGTTTATTCTCAGCGAAACATCCCTGACTCCTAATTGATCAAATATCATATGGCTGCGTTCTTGACTGCCCAATCGTTCCCTATTCTGCAGCGCTATGAATATATGACGCGGGGCTGAAACACCTTGTTTTGATGCTAGGTGCCATGTAAACGTATCGGCGACGTTATCCTCTTTAGCATCAGTTGTTACCGCTAGCCAACTCAACAACGATTTCCCTCCCTGTTCCATAAATGCTAACAATCGTGCTTCCGTGGTAACTGATGGAGTCAGCACCGGCATCCACAATGCCATTTTAGTTAAAACGACTTTACCGGCAGCGACGCCAGCAGCATGCCATATTGCATTGTTATCATCGCCCCTTCGCGTCAGCGCGATTGTATGCTTAGCCCCATAGACAACTTTTCTGACATTTCTGCAGAATCCAAATATGTGATGGAGTGGAATCGCGCATGAAAACTGTCGGCGTGGTCCTTGCAACATTCCTACTCGTGCTGCGAATCCTAGATTGTAATTATCGTTAAGACTTTTTATAACAGTGAAATTAGCGCCTGGTTTTGCTCTGCGATCTGGATTGGTTGCTTCATCCTGGTCAATTGTGGCATTTTCTTTTATTAGCACGTTAACGTACTGAAGATGGTCAGCGTTATTGGTGGTGTCCTTCGAAAACATCATAGATGGGCCCGCCGATCTTGTATAATCATCCGAGTATCTCGCCAACCCAATTATCGTTGTTGCAACATCAACCTCGCGTTCTATTGATTCAATTTCTCGCCCGTCAATAAGATATCTGGCGCTCTCAAATAACGCCATGATACCGTTGTTGACGAAGCCAACTCGAACACGATGGTCATCTGCGTATGGTGCATTATCGGCGGCATTTGTCACGAGTTCTCCCTCGATTTCGATAAACGCTTCACACGGCAAAAAATATTTACTGGTATCTTGGACTTGAAGTTCAATTCGCGATCGTAGGTCGGGTTGCGCTGCATAATAAGAATAAAATTGATAATCACGGACAGAATCATCCCTGTGCACTGGGGCGTCCATATCAAACGCGGGATCAGCGGTACGCGCAAACATTCTATTATTTATCATGTTGATGTTTTCAATTGAAATCCATCAACGTCGTTTTCGTCGTAAATTCTTTGAATTTAAACCACTCCCCGCTATCGCGTTCATGAGCGCGTTGGTTGCCGCATCGGCGGATGGCGAAGTCGCCAACGACGGAGTCGTCGCCAACGACTGAGTCGTCGCCAACGACTCTAGTTTTTCTTCCACGGCGTTATTTATTACTTTACTGACATTTGCAGGCATCACTGTCGTTGATGGCATTACCGGTGGTTTCTGTTTTCTTTTTGAAAATCTCTTGGATTTCACCAACGACATTAGTTTGTCTCGTGCGGCAGAAAACGCCCTTCCGGCAACATCTCCAATGGCACTAATACCCTTATCACGAATAACATCAATAGCCTTCATTCCTAATTGTTTGGCTAACGGCGCTACTTTTGGAGCCATTCTTGTAAATAACCCCGCAATGGTGCTACCGAGACCATCTCCATAGTACGCGCGGTAAATAGGCAATCGCGAGTTTACCACGTAGACGAGTACTGGTTTATCATGGTTGTAGTGTATGATCATCCTTATTAAAAACACCAGTTTTCCAATTAATCATCCACGAGTTCGTCTATGAGCGTTCGATATGCATTAATGTCCATAATACCGCCTGCAAATAACCGCTTGCAAATATCAGCGGCTTCATTGATTATTTCCGGAGAGTTATTTCCGGCTCGTTTTCCTCCAATTAGTACCTCTAGCCGTGATATATCACTGAGAACACTACCAGGACAGGTAACGCCGTAGGATTCTTTACCAACAGAGTATCCTTTTCCTTTTTTTGGTGTTATACTCTTAACTTCCTTGTGGAATGCGTCGTAATCGGATTTACTACGATGTGGTAATGCATCTTTATGTTTACTCGCTAAATACACTATTCTTGCCCAGTCCTTTAACGACTTTATATTTTTCTCGTAACCGCTATTGATATGCTTCTTATCTCGTATGCTCTTAGCAAAATTGTTGGCAGCAAAATTAATTAATTCTTTCCTGTTGCTGAAGCCTCTAATTTCATCTATTGTGCTCTTCTTGAGTACAATACGGGGTATATTCCCCTCTTTTTCTTCCGGTATTTCTTCTTCTGGTGTTTCTTCGGGTATTTCTTCTTCTGGTTCTTTCGCAGTAGCGCCTAGTTCTTCCTCGTCGGCCATTGTAACATAAGGTTCTTGTGGTTCGGTTATAGCGAGTGGTGGTGGTCTCCGTGTTGTAGCAGCCGCTATTTTTGCAGGGAGTGTTTCTAAAGACCTTTTTGTTTGTTCGGTCTGAGCCGCTATCTTTTCAAGCGCACCAAGAACGGGTACAGTTACCGCCGTAACATCCTTAGTCGCTTTAGTTACCGGGGCAAATAACTGTTCACTTCCAACAGCAAAATCAGTTTGCATTTGTTGTCGCGTTTGAAGTTTCTCTCTCACTCTGTCTCGTAACGGTATAAACTTTCTAAGCGCTGCTAGCCGCTCTCTGGCTAGCCGAGTAGTAAGTGATTCACCTACCATTATTGTAATTGCTCCGTAATTTCTAATTTTCCGCCGAGTGTACCATCGGGGGTTCCACGGAGTTTTCGTCTATAATCCTTCTAATGTTTTTAATTTTATTAGAGATTTCTCGACGTCGTTCATAAACACGCCCGAGTTTTTTTCGTATTATTTCAACGGCAGTAAATAGTCCAATGAATGCATTTGCGTCATTGTGGTACAAGTTTTCATTGATCGTATGTTGTAATCGTTTTATAAAAAAGTACTCGCGGGCCAGGGTAAAACGCCCCCGTTTCGACTGTTCGTTAATAATCTCATAATCGGATAATATTTTTTCACTGTCAAGACCATCAGATAATTCAATTCCTTGATTTTTTAATTTTGAAATCTCGGCTAATATATTATTGATGTCTTCGATATTCATTATTCTTATAAAACATCTTGTTTTTAAATAAAAAAAAATGAAACCCCGTGTATCAATTCCGAAGGTGTGTTAAGTATTAAACAGACAATTTGTCACGGTGACCTTGTCACTCATTGATTTCTGTTATATATGAAAATCGAATTCTGTGATCCGTCTTTTTTGAAATCGCTGAATTCTGTATTCCTTCTGCTACTCTTCGTATTGAGGCCTTACAAATGTCAAAGTATTTTCCTGCCGCATACATGGAGTGAAATGTTTTTTCCTCGTGCGTTGATGTATTAAACGATTTGACACCTTTTGCTTTCTTTGGGTATTTACCGGTTTGGCCTTTTTTAATATTTTCGCTCTGAGAGATGGCTTGCAAGTTTATAAGAGAATTATCAGTCTTATTATTATTAATATGATCAATCACAAGTCCATTTTCGATTAATCCGTTGAATACCTCAAATACCGCCCTATGAACATAATACTTCTTCTTTCCGGCACCAAACATTAAATACCCCCGATTATTCACGGTACCAACCGGCTTCTTCAGTTTGCGGTTTCTAACAATACCGTCGCGAGATGCCTCGTAATTAACGAGCACGGGATGCGGCTGAAATTCTTGGTCCATTTGTATAATAATACTACTTGTCTAATTTATTATTTGGTTTAATTATAAATCTTTCAACGTAGTCTTGGGGGGTTTTGATGACGAAGTCTGCGGTGGGGTCAATGACGGCGTTTTTAATTCGCTTGTCATAATAGCGTTTTAGTTCCCTGTATCGCTTTCCGCCACAATTAATACACAACTGCGATTTTCCTCTTACACCAACGTGACAAACCAAGCACGGGAGGGGGCCAAGAGAACCATTACGAACGCTTTGTAAATGATACCCGCAGAATTCACCTCTACATGATTTATTGCACGGGGTTATCGACCCAATCATCAACCATTTGCAGTGATTCATTATACTATATTCTTTCATTTAAATACTTGTTTTAATTATATGGATGAGTTCGAGAGATTGGCAGCAATTAAGCCCTGGAAAAATATTAAATTCAATCTCGATAGAGTCCTCAAGGACACACCAAAAGCGTTAATAAACGATAGAACCCTGTTGAGTAAAATACGCGATTGTATCAATGAATTCAAGCGTGATGGTGCATCTCATAGTTGGTCAACATTTCGAATTGATGGCGTTGTTGATGCTACCATGAACGACAACCGCGCAGCAACGATAATATCACAACTTGACGGTAAAAGGTATTTCTTCAGAGTAAAATTCATTGTCCGGGTGGAATCAGGCGATTGGATCATACGTGATAAATTTGAACCAGTTCTCAGCGACATGAAAACAGTCACTGTCAGCCGCGACTCCAAGCCGGGGTTGTTAACCGGAATTGATAGACCATACTATGAACGAGCGTATCCTGAAACAGCAGTTGTTTATGGAATATACCCGTTAAATAAGAAACCTGATATCGGAAAACTGAAACCGATGAAACAGTCAACTGGGATAAATTGTGTAGCAGAACGAATAATAGAGCATTTTACAAATGCATGTCGAGGAAACAAATTGACTGATTTACGACGCAGCAAAATCAACCAGTGGGAACTAACCGTAAAAGAGCGTGGAGCAACCATCAGCGACATAGCGAGATTAGAAACATCGCTGAGATTTCCAATAACCGTTACAACGATAACCGGTGAAGTATTATACGAATCGAAGTATAAATCGAAGGGAACCCCAATCAAAATTATTGATCATAACGAACACGCATGGACGCCCGCGATCACAATATTTCCACGGGATAGAACAGTAAAGTATATACCCGAAGAATTCCTGGGAGAACAATTCTCCCGGGATGGTTTTCTCGCGGAGAGGAAACTATTTGATGCTATTGCCTACTTGTGTAAAAACGACCCTGTATCAGTGTGGTTACTTCGCAGCGCTGAAAACGATGCGGATACCTTTGATCAGTTTGTAAGACCAAACGGCGAATTATATCGCACTGAAGCATTTCACAACAGGATGAAAAAAACCGCCATAGAATTTGAGGAGCATGATGAACAACTGCTAACAAATTGTTTTACGATTCCATCGGTTGTAGCTCATGTTGCAGCAAGGAAAAATGCGTGGAGACCAACGCGCAAGGAATTTCTGCCGGATGTACAATCCAGTTGTTTGGAATACTATCACGGTGGACTATGGAACACTGAATACAACCGCGACGCTATGATTTCCGTTGATATGGTTGCCTGTTATCCAGCGAGTTTTCTCGGGTATGGATCCGCCGCTGAGTATTTCAAACGATTTGGACACCCCAGTCATGAAATGACTCGTGTTGCTATTAATGGACCACTGCCTGATTTTGATTTAACCGGATTCGCTCGCATAGTATCATTTGAATTCGCGGCAGGACTTCATCGCTGTTGCTATATTTGGATCGGTAGACACATGAATGAAAAGAAGTGGCTGCCAATAGCGCTGCTACGGTATATGATTGATTGTAAAATGCTAGTTTCGTTGATTGTCAGTGACGCGATTATATCATACCGGGCGCAGACTGAAGTCTGGTTACCAGAACCAGAGCGTCTAGATAGCATAATTGACGAATCCAGAAAACACATTGATGCCGACGAGGAATATATCATCGAATGGTCCAGGAGGATATTTAACCAACGAAACCGCGAGGCAAAAGATCTCGGTAGAAGAATAATCGGTAAGTTCACACAAGGTGGAAAAAACTGCGATTACAAACGATATTGCTCACGGCTGATTATAGATGACGCAGAATATGATTTCGTAATCAAGGACGCAGTGGCAAAAAATAGATACGTGAACTGCAAAACAGCTTTCTTGTCCAATGGAACAAAGTTGGGTACAGTTGTTACCTACAGCGATGGAGACAGCCCGGCGTATCCACATTTGAGGGCGTCTATGCTGGGTTATGCCGCTATCAATTTATTCTCGATGATAAATAGATTCCCCGATACCGCGGTTAGAGTAGCCGTCGATTCATTTTATATAGACGCGATGTATAAGGGAAACATAGCCGAGTTTACTAGTCCGGACGAGAGTTGGGGTACATGGAGAATTAAAAATGAAATACGACGCGATTATTCACCATCAGCAGATGTCACCGTTGAGAACGACTACTTACGCGGTGATAAATTATCAGAATGGTCTAATGCACCACCGTGTTCTGATCCAATTTGTAGACACAAGACGGTTTATTTAAGCGGCTGTGGCGGGTCAGGAAAGACGACTCGGGCAATTGAATTATTTCGAACGCGGGCAAGTATAATCGTGCTTACACCGACCCATAGACTAGCGCGAGAGATAAAACAACGAAATGTTGACGCCGTTACTTATCACAGCTTCTTTCGATACAGCGGCGGTGAGTGGACTCCTGATCGAATGGGTGAAAAATTTATTCCCGACATTATCATCTGGGATGAGATATGTACTGTTTCGTTAGATACTTTACAAATGTTTCTTGAGTGGTTGCTGCGCGCGAATACAGCGGTAATCATGTGTGGGGACCATGGCCAACCACCACCATTTGTCGGCGAGGGTCCACATGATTGGTTAAGGGGTTTTGTGGACTATTATGAAGAAACCGATACTGATTACCGAGCACTTGATGAACAACTGCGCGAGGTTAAAAAACTAATCAGATTACAGCCGGATAAAATTCAATGTGAAATAATTCGCGAGGTAATTCCGGAAACGCCGTTAAATGAATTCTGGGAAACATGGAGACCAAACGATTTGATTGTAGCGAGTAGAAAGATAGTCAGAGACACACTTCAGCGGAAGTTGTTTGCGTTGCATAAGGAAAAGTTTCCAACGCGCCCAGTGCCGTTGTGTTATAGACCCGCTGACACACGGCGGCAGAACATTGAAGTTGAAATTCCAGCCCCGACAGCGTCAGGGACAAAAAAACAAATTCTCGTGCTGAATGATATCGTGCTCGTTGATATCGGTGTCGTCGAGGACGCGCTACGTGCTGATAAATCCCCGTGGACGCTAGGATACGCAACAACAATACATTCCTCGCAGGGACTGACCATCACGGACACAATTGTTTGGATAGTTGATAATCGCATCGAATGGTCGAATCTAGTCTATCTTGCAGTGTCCCGAGTACGAAGGATAAATCAGCTTCGAAGAATTGTTATTGACGAAGCCAGTGACGGAGTCACTGACGAAGCCGGCGACAAAGTCACCATCGATGCAAGCGTCATTGATAGAAAACTCTCGGGTTACCGCCAACAGGATAAAAAAAAACAGCGGCATTTTGATATTGATGCCGAATTAATAATTGCGTTACGACAACAACAGAATAATCACTGCGCGAGTTGTAATTGTGTAATGCGCTGGCGTTATTCGGATAAAGACGCTCGCCAATTTACCGTGGACAGGATCGATAACAGTCTCGGTCATGTCAAAAACAATGTGAGGTTGACCTGTCTTGAGTGCAATAGACGCAACGGCGCTAGTTAAGACCACGCGGGGGTAATTGAGTATCGTTAGGTATCACTTGTAGTTGCTCGCGTGTAAATCCGCGCTGAGGAGCAGTTGAATCCAGTCTATAGATCGGTGGTCTACCAGTTGATCGTGTTATCGTTGATATGTTATGTGTGGTAACACTCCAAATAGGATCAGTAGCTCTTTTTTTACCGCCTTCAAGCTCTCCTGGTTCATATAGATATCTCACGGTAACATCGCCGAGAATCGGCTTGGAAACGCTATTTATTTTTGATTTTCCGGGTATATACTCGTATTTAATCGCGTCGCTGGGCTTCATGTTGATTGCTCGGGTAATCTCGTTATTTAACGCTGCAATTACGCCTGGCAACCTTTTAACCCATTCACGAGATCGTTTTTCTTGGATGAATTCCTTCGCGTATTGATATCCAAATAACCGTTCAGCAAGAGTCCGATTGAATCGTTCAACAATTGCCTGATCACGATGTAGCGCAGTATGACCTCGTCGTATCGCGACGCTATGATGTTTCAGCGTTGATAAAACAGCGCCGCGAAATTCACTACCGGGATCAACTTGTAATAGATTTGGCCAGCGCAGAGGGTCTCTTCGATAAATTCTTTCAAACGCAGCGGCTACTTCAGTTGCCGACTTTGTTTTTAACGGCTCCGCTTGTTTGTATCGACTCGCAACATCAACTACGGTTAGCGCGTATTTGTAACCGTTGTCATGCGGCAAAAATAGTATATCAGCCTGATGAACTTCATTAGGTACGCTGACATCAAAGCGCGAGAAGTTGATTTGTTTAGGCGGTGGTAGATAGATTTGCCATATAGCCTGTTTGGATAACCAATTAGCCGCAGTGGTCTTTGTTACCTTTGCAGCGCTTGCAAGCTTACCAATTGCGGCCTTCCCCTTCCAGTATCCTCTCGGAGAATAATAGATGGATTCCATGTTGTTATTATAAACGCTATCGTTTTCAATTACCAGCGCCAGAAGCTCCGCTTCCAATCATTAATTTACCTTTCATAGCCGATTTTACCAACCATGAGGCCAATTTTTCTTTGACGGATTTATCAGGAATAGCATTTAATGCGTGAATTAATTTTACATCCGCGATATGACGCTGTTGCAGATCGCTACTTTTGTAAGCAACATCATGAGCATGACACGCCTTATCGATAGCGTTTATTGGATACTCACCGGGTTTGGGCTGATTTTGATCATCGAGTCTAATATCTAATCGTGTTCCGGGGCCACAGTAGCTATATCCTGGGAGGTGTTTTTCTCCTGGATACTTTGCCCACGGTGTTCCGGGGAGTTTTGCCAATTTGGCTGCGATGTCACCTCCTCGCTTTTTTTTAAAACATCTCCGGGTCTAATAGAAATAAATCTAAATTTCTTTGTACCGCATTGTACACACTTACCAGTAAGCGCCGATCTGTTATTTCTTGTTGTAGCGGTTGTCATATCATTTGTGCCAGTACGCACTCTGCACTTCACACAATATAGATCCATAATTTATGTATAGAGATATGAATATAATTGATTTTTCGGCGACTAAAACAAGAGAACCAGTTAAGCATGTTGCAGCGTTACCAAACTCGATCCGGATGATTATCATCGGACCATCTGGATCCGGCAAGACGCAATTGTTACTCAATTTAATAATGAGATGGATGAAGTGGGATAAGTTGTATTTGGTTGCTCCTAGCGTAGATGATCAACGATGCTACGAGGTGCTGAAAGATTTCAACGAGAATGCATCAGCGATCGCTAAAAAAAATGTTATTGAGTTTATTACGGATATCAATGATGCACCGGGTATTGATGATATTGATGGCGACGTTAACAATCTAGTCGTGTACGATGATGTTATGTTAGACAATCAAAAAAACCCAGCTAGGATATTTTCCAGAGGCAGGCATAAAAACACTGACGTGATATATGTCACTCAACGATACACTCAGATTCCAAAAGTAATTAGAGACAACTGTAATATTCTTGCTGTGTTCAACGGCGTTGATACACACACGCTACGAAATATTTGGCAGACATGGTGCGGCGGTGACATGGACTTTAATGTTTTTCGAAACTTTTTTAGTCATGCTCAGTCGACCCCACATGGATTCGTAACGATAAATTTACATGATCCTCGGACACGATATCGTATCGGACTTGACCAAATATTCGGTTAGTTGTAAATAATTTTCATTGTAAATAACCACTTAGCAGCAGAGGGGGCAATGACATCGACGCGGTCGTCGATGTGCTTACCGGACGCTGACGACGCTGGGGATCGGCGCGCAGAAGGTGTTAATTAAACCAAATGACGTCACCATCGTGTAGGATGGACCGACGTCGTTTTTTTTTTACCAGGCGCTGACGACACTAGATCGTTGAGTGCAGAAAGTAATAATTAAGCAAAATAACGATTGGACAAAATGTCCGATTCGCCCCCTCTGCTGCTAAGCCTAATGTAGTAACAATACTACATAGCTCTCCACCAAACCTATGTAATAATAATACCCTATATCTAGGCACTGATTTTGTGATCCCAAAGCCTGATGTAGTAACAATACTACATAGCTCTCCACCAAACCTATGTAGTAATAATACCCTATATCTAGGCACTGATTTTGTGATCTCCAAAGCCAGATATAGTAACAATACTACATAGCTCTCTACCAAACCCATGTAGTAACAATACCCTATTTCTTGGGCACTGGTTTTGTGATTTCCAAACCTGATGTAGTAACAATACCACATTGCTCTCCGATGCCATAATATTACTTGCTAATGTAGTATTTCTACAGTGTTAAACTTGAAATCCTTTTGTAATAATGTTGTTCCTAGGAGACTGCATTGTTCTGAAGCTGTCGTCACCAAGCCTGGTTAATAGTATGGCCAGTAATAATACAGTCTAGTTGAAATTGTTGAAGGTTGTATTTATAGAAGATATTCAGTATATTGAAGTACTTGTACACAACATTTTAATCATCATAAAATATAGATATTGTCAACAGTAATGTAAGGCACAATTTCTTTCTCATGTAATAGAATTAAAATGTCACTAGCATCTCATGCTATTATTTCTGGTAGTTCTTCCATATAAGGCAGATATTTGGGTAATTCTTTCCTTAGGAGGCTGTTAGAGTTCATATAAATTCTGTTCTGCTCTTCCATCGATCTCTTTTCAACATATAGCCTACACATAGAGTCATTGTCTCCACTAATACAGAGTTTTGCCCTCATCAATTTTCCGAAAAGATAAAATAGTTTATTTGATAACATTGCAGACACTAGCATGGAAATTTTGCAGTGGCGTCACTCGGGTTGGTGTCACCCAGTGCGGTAGCTCATGGTGTCACCCCCATGGTCCTCCTTCTGTAACAGACCATACAGAATCCTTAGTAATGTCATTTTGGTGTCACCCCCTCTGATGGTGTCACCAGGTGCAGTCCGCACCCCCTGCATCCCCCTAGCGACGCCACTGCTGTGCCTGCTAGTCATGTATTTAACTATGATCAGTTATCCGCTTATGAAATCCGACTAGACCGAGCAGTGCGTGCTCTGTAAAATTTGCAATTTTTCATTTTGGTGTCACCCCTCTGAGATGGTGTCACCCGGTGCGGTCCGCACCCCCCGCACCCCCCTAGCGATGCCACTGAAATTTTGTTTATACTATTTTGATCCACCATGCGTATCACATACAATATGACCTTTAAAACTATATATGGTTATAGGGTGCTCTCAACAGCTTCCAGGAGCTTACCCAAGGGCATCACTGGAAAATGGGAAGACCCAAGAGTGTAGTTATGAAACCTATTACATATGCCATCTTTCAGATCTCCAACTGCATTTCTTAAGAACCTACAGTATGTATGTATATATGTATGTATGTATGTATGTATGTATGTATCAGCATACATATAGATGGATGGACAGGCAGGATCGTATGTGTGTGTGTGTGATTTTGATTTTTAACATAGCTTTAACCATTTTTCAGTCATATCGCTAAAATGTCCGCAGTGTGGCAGTTTATAGAGACATCTAGCACTGGGGCATGATGTCCCACCCAGTCACATTATCCAGATACCAGGTCAAGCAGTCTTAACACTAACCTCTTAATGCTGAGTGCCAAGTGAGGCAGCTGTTAGTACCATTTTTATGTCTTTGGTATGACTTGGCTATGGATGAAACCCACAACCTCCCACATCTAAGGCAGATGCTCTAACCACTAGGCCACCAGAGCGGTCTTGGCAGGATCATATAATATATGCCTTTTACAAAAAGCAGAAGAATACATTTATTATGAAAACTGAATATAAACTTCTAAAATATTTTGTAATATTTAGTAGTGAGAATATTTTCAAGATGGCATTGATCGATTTCAGATTAAATTACTTGATTTACCCTGTTTACATTCAGTATCAGTTAGACCAGAAGTTGAAATATTGTTTCAAGTTCCTGACTACTCTGTATTAATGATAAACATTAAACTGCATATGACTGCAAAACAACCACTTGCTATTAAGGCCAAGTGACTTCAGATTTCAAATGGACAATAATGTCCATACTCTTATGATGAACATTATATGTGAGAGTTAGAATCAATCATGATTTATCACATAATCTGCATATGAACTATGGCAATTATAGTCAAGTTACTTAAATCATGGTCTAAGAAAATTTTCTAACCTGTTTTATCTTCAGGTGATGAAAACTTTTATTCCTTCTTAGGGCTACTAAAATTGCCTGTAAATATTTATTAGGGACCCATTTTGGCTTGGTGTCCCTCCTAGATTAACTAATCTTACAATCTGATTTGATCTGTTTTGGTACCGCCATTTAAATTCTCACACTCAATTTTTACCATGCATGACTTAAACTGTTATAAGTCGTTTAGACTTTACCGATTGGTATTTAAGTTTCAACAATTATGTACACTATGTACACGAAATTCAAACTTGTTCGTAAAAATTTATTCAAAATCGATAACTTTTTAATTTGATTAATTGCAGAGGTGGCTTACACATTACTGGTATTATTATTGTCCATTAGTAAAACTGGACTTAATTTGAAATAAGTATGGGCTAGCATTTCAGGGAGTACACAACATCCATGGCTGGCTTGCCAAGTGCCTTTTCCTCCTTCAACATGCTCGGACAACGTACACGTGGCAGTATGTGGAACGATTTCCACCTGCCACACGACCAGGTGTCCTAATGTGACGTCATCGCTGCCGACCAATCGCAGCGGGCGTTACATACTGCTTGGGTTGACACCTGGGGCAGTTCAATCCAACTTGACTAACAAGAGAATGTGTTTCAATTCTCACTCATGTAAGAGCCTTACACTTAGGTTGTTAGGGACTAAATAGTCCCACAACCTAATGGCTAAATTAAATAGTACTCTTTGAGTACATAAATGCCTGGGGGAGGTGGCTCCAATTCCTTCCCTCAGGAGTAATTAATAAGCACATTATGTGCATTAAACAGTGGTACATGATCTATATGAACGCACACCACTATAATCCAACTGAAGAAGAAGAAGTTTGCCTGGTCATTTCTGAAACTCCATCCTTAGTGAAGTGACATAGGGGGTCCCTTCTATGATGCAAATCTGAGAGGGCACACACACACAAAAACAGCAATGCCAAATGGCACAGAAAGATCAGTGGGGGGGGGGGAGGGATAAAAGACAATCTTTTTGTTTCAAAAGATGTTTTGATGACAGAAAAGAAGATACTTCAGATATCTGCAGCAGCATTCAGACAACATGCAAAGGTACGTTTTCAATGTTATGATATTTGACAGCATTGAATTAATATTTTCTTTTAATTTGATAGTTATATTTTCAGTTGACTTTTTTAATCTTACATAATGTAATTTCCATAAACAAAATTGACATCAAACTGATTAATTCTAAACTAGTAAATTACTTTCTTTTAAAGATGGATGAATATTTTATATTAGATTTTCCAAGTCGTATTTATTTTTTGTTTTCAATTTATACAGTTGATGAGATTAGCTATATTAGTTATGTATGTAAAATGTGTTGGCTTTAACAGAACTGCAGATTGTGCTTAAGCCTAAGAATGGCCTTATAGATAACAGTAAATATTCTTTCAAGGCATTGTTTTATTATGACTAGTACCACAATAAGAACCCAAACAGACCTTTCGTCTAAAAGGCAAAAACATCATTAGGCTGGGTAATAAGAGTTGTAAGATATTCTCCATTTGGTCATTATGAAAGATACACAGTTGCAAGTCTTCAGAAGTCTAATCTTGAACATTGAACTATTCTTTGAACACGTATGTTAAATACTTCGACCATATATTTATTCATATTGGAAGTATTTTAGGAGAATTAAGTAAAAAAGAACCTCTACAATATATGCTATGAATAGTGGACACTGGTAGGAAGAATACAAAAGGCACAATTTTATATATATTGGATAACTGATTATAAAAATCCTTACTTAAGTATAAAGGATCAGTGTCAGTGTCAACTTACACCTCTTCCTCGATAACTCATGCATAACGAGGTCCACAAATATAGACCGCACTATAAGCAAGATGTGAGTTACCAAGGGGCCTCCAAAAATTGTAAAAATATCGCTTTGATATCAAGAAAACGGTGGGGGGGGGGGGGTAGGAGCAGCGTTAGGGAACTATGCTGTTTTTTTTTTTTTTTACTGAATCCTCATTTTTTACAATCATTTCGATAAAATATTTTTAATAACATGCTTTTTCTAATTTCTTTATTCTGTTTAAATAACATTTATTTTCAAAACGTCCAACATATGAAAGATTGTTCCAACTGGTTTCAACAACCTATCACATGTACGTGTAACAAATCTATGTATTATGTCACTGCTTTTTGATTTCTTGATGAGTCTCATTCTCAAAGTGGTGTTTAATATTATCGTTCCAAATTATGAGTCCACAGAGCAGGGAACTAGACTAACTGTTGATACCACCAAACAAGATTCTTTTTCTTCTCCAAAACTCGCGACATTTATTTAGTGAGACAATCGTCTACGTTGTAACTTGGTTTTTGTATTGCTCAATTAGTACAATACTGATGTCATGAATTAATTAATTGGAATTAATAATGAAACTTCTTATCATCCTTGAGGATATCTCTAAGTGTCAGTTCAAGAATTCTCTGAAACTCTCTTGCCTACAATGGTCCGTATTGGTGAAATCCAACTTTTTATCTTACGAAGTATTCATTTTGCTTGGCTGCCTTGTCATCTTTGATCTCAGTTATGAAAGAGCCAGTTAATTTAAGGTAGTTTATGTTACATACACAATAACACAAGTGTTCAATTGATCAAATTAAGTGAGTTCATCTGACATACGATTTTAAGTTTGTAGGGTTTTCGTGCCTTTTAACTTTTCTTTTATTCCACCTCATTTATTTGATTCAAAAGACATAATTAACATGATAATATAAAGGAGATCAGCTTTTAATTCAGTGCAACAATACAGCAAATATTTCCGAAAGTCAGTTATCAAAACATGGTCGGCACTTAATTAGGTTTTTAGAGAAACGCTCGCGGACATAGCTGTCATGGCAGATTGACGCATTTTACGTTTAATTACATAGAGGAAACATTGCATTTATGATGATTAAACTAAAAATTAACTAAAATATAGAAGAACACAAATTTCAATTGATAAAAAAATTATTTAATTTGTATTTATTTATTTTAGTACTGTCTCCACTCAGTGTGAGTGACATTTTCATTGATCAAAATTTCCTTACATATCATTAATTGCGGTGTCCTAGGAATGTCGATTGAAAAGAAAATTTAAAATATTGTATGACCTATTTTTAAATTTGATAATTAATAGTGTTGATTAAAATTTCAAGGTGCTATCTACCATTTTCAACGATAAAATGAGCAATGCATCAAAGTTTCCATTACCAATTTTGATCGCGATTTGCTTCAAGTTCAACAAAGGGATCAATTTTTGAGGTATTTTCTGGTTTAAAAAATGGGATCCATGCCTGACCCCACGTTATAAGCGGGTTTGTGAGTTATCAGGGCGCGAGTTATCGAGGGAGCGGTGTACTTTGTTAGCTTAATTCCAAATGTACACTTATTATTAAGCTTATATTTATCCAAATAAATGTTAGTGATTAATCAGCATGATTCTGACTAACTTCATTAAATTCCATTGTACAAATCAATACAAATCAATAATGCCTAACATTTATCCCTGTGATATGTTTCTTTATGCTGATGTAAAGTTTACAGAGGTTTGATCATTCATGTAGTGGGTCTATGAGCCTTTTGTCTTTAGCACATTTGTGACAGAAAATTAAACATTTATATGCTTTAAAGTGTATGTTTCTCAAGATTAAATCCTTAATTATTTCATCTTCCCAGTTTCTATGCAGTTGGTTTTTAGATTAGTAGTAACAAATTATTTTTTTTCTATCTTTGATTGCAGGAAGGAAAAGGATCAGAAGGCACAGACCAAGAGTTAGCTCTTGTTGAATACAACCACAATTTTTTTTTATCTGGCCATTTTTTCAGACAAAAACACTTTATATTTTGTAAAGAACCAATAGCAAAAGTGCAAAAAGAGAAATTGGCATACAGCACCAGCAAAATGTCAATGAAGCTTGATAGAAAAGACAAACAGATTTTATATACAGCTTATCTAGTGTGTAAGTTGTTTGGAGATGTCACCAAAGATATGATTTCAATGAAAAATATTAACAAGAAGTGGCTGGAAACTAGAAAAAGAAATTATTTAAAATAAGTTTAACAATCTTGGCATAATCTCTATAGGAAGTATCTTGTACTATTTTGTGAAGACAGTATATGCACAGTTGTTATTGTTTACTTCTTTACAAAGATATGATTGTGCTATTATAACCATTAGGGCTGTTCCATTTAAACATACATGGTACCCAGGGAAGGCAGTTTTAAAAAAAATATATGCCAGGGTACTTTGATTTCAATGAGTTCAAATTAAAATGATAAGAAAATTCTAAATTGCATCTATATGGGTGAGTACTCCACTTTAAAAGTGCCATCCCTTTGTCCCATGTATGTTTTAATGGAACAGCCCTTAATATCTAGAACAATGTTCATTATTCAGTTTAAAGTGACACACTTGTTAGGTATCTATCTGTGCATTGATCATGGAAAGAATGCTTATCATGGTCTTCAGGATGACAAACTTGATGTAAGGATGGCATCTTTCTTTGTATCCAGATACTATTTCAAAATAAAATAATAATGATAATAATAATAATAATAATAATAATAATGACCTTATTTAAAGAGGGTAACTCAATTAGCTAAGAACTAATCTACCTTGAGGCCCTCATACAAAGGAATTTATTTATTTTAGCTGCATCTCTGAAGCCACCGGATATATTGGGTTTGGAAGAAGGAAATAGAGTGGGCATTTCTAATCTCAACTGGAATACTATTCCAGACCAGAGCAAATCTATAACTAGTCACATTTAACATTAGCACCTCTTGGTATAAGCAAATATCAAATGATATGTAAATGTTTTCAGAAATCACCTTAAATTTAATTAGGTATTTGATATGTTTGGCAATATAGTGACATTATCACATTCATATACACATTTACTGGGAGCACACAAAATGTCAAATATGTCTTGATTTGCATCATCACCTGAACATATTTTTCCAGTAGTCAAAACAAGCATTTTAAGCTGAAAAAGCTGCTGTTGTAATTGTTGTTTTGTTTATAAAATATACATTCTTACTGTATCTTTTCTGAAGGGTAAATCAATTGTACCTCAAAGTTGAATGAGAACTATGTCATTATTTTTGTCCGTCTTGATTAATCTTATCAATAAAAGTGGAATTATTTTTGTGACCTCTTCATATGTGTATCATTGCTACGTCATACACAATTCAGACACTGTGTATTGACATTACTATAACAAATTTTAACTACTGTGTTTGTGTTCTTTGAAAGCTAAAAGGAACATCACTGAAAGTTTTCACTGAATATTTCAGTGTAAATCTAACCATTTAAGCTCTATCATTAGGTAAGGAAATTTTCAATGGTTCTTTTGCAACATTAAAGGTGATGCAATATTAACAGTATGCCTTTTTGACACGGACTCCCATTTTCATTAAAATGTGTCAGAAAATAATAATCATTGTGCTTTGATCTGGGATAGACATTTCCCACTGGGGATTACAAATCTGCATCAAACACTCAGCGCAGCCTTGTGTACCACTTTAAATTCTGAGCCAAGGATGGAATTTTCGTAGTCTACACAGAGGCATATGATGGATTCTATTAATTTACTACCATGGGCAGTCTCCACATGGGTAGGTAGTACAGTTGATAATCAGTAGAGTAATATAAGTATATGAAAAGCATTTACAAGTACTATTAAACACAAAGTTCAAGTCCTATAGGAAAAACAACACAGAATTTTCTTTCATATTCTGGAGGCAGTGTGAAGCATAACTCTAGTAATCTTACATCAGGTATTTTAAACAAACAAATGAATATTATACTGTTACCATGGAAATATGGTAATGTTGCTACTTGTGCTTTGGAATTAACGATGTAGTATTTTTACTACACCAGGTTTTGCAAATCACATAAGTTAGTGTCAAACTTTTAAATGGAAATAGGGTAATACAACTAAATGAACAATGTAGTATTGGCTCTACCTCAATTTTTGGAGATAAAGACAATCAGTTTTACACTGTCACCTAGAAATAATCTTACTACACAAATTTGACGATTGACAATGTAGTATGTTACTACATCAGATTTTGGAGATCACAAACTCTGCTTTACAATGTCACATGCAAATAGGGTAATATTACTAAATGGGTTTGGTAGAGAGCTATGTAGTATTGTTACTACATCAGGCTTTGGGATCACAAAATCAGTGCCTAGAAATAGGGTATTGTTACTACATGGGTTTGGTGGAAGGCTATGTAGTATTGTTACTATATCAGATTTTGAAGAAAACAAATCAGTGCCTAGAAAGAGGGCATTGTTATTACATGGGTTTGGCTGAGAGCTATATAGTATTGTCACTACATCAGGTTAGAGATCACAAAATCAGTGGTGGGAAATAGGGTATTGTTAATACATATGTTTGGGAATTTAACCATGTAGTATTGTTACTAGTATGTTTACTAGTACAACATGATTCACTTTACAACTTCTTGTACTTCTTATTAAACTTGATATTATGTGTAAAAAGTTAAAAATTCCTTTAAAAAGGACAAGCAAGCAATTCCTTTTTTATTCTGACAGTGGTAAACTAGTATACTGGTAATAACAAATACCTCTAACATCTACTCCATTTTATACACAATTTTGCAAGTTATCTGGTCACCATAAAATGATGGGGGCATTCTACTTGCAAAACAATGTGTTATGGTGTATACAGTTACTTGGACACTTTGTGCCAGAACATGCTGGAGCAAGTAAGAATTTTATTTAATATAATTTCTCCCCATGAAGATGTAAATAGCAATTACTGGAACAGTATCTCAAGAGTAAAGTATAACCCGTATTCAAATAACATTTTCTCAAATATAGGGCTGATGGCAAATGGCTATAATAAAAAAAGTTACTTGCCCTGATTAAAAATCCACTTGCCCAACAAGACTTTTTTATTTTAATATTATCGTTATTCTGACACAAAGTTGTAACTGCAACACGTAAACTATTTTTTAGAAAATATAAATGATTAAAATTTACTAATATGCTGTACCCGATATGTATTTGTCTCTCATAATAGTGTGCTTCAGAAAATTTTTTAAGAGTTACTTTGTGTAATAAAAGTTTCATTTGACTTGATTTGATTAGAAGCAAACTGTTTTCTCCAGGTTCTGATCTAAACTAATACTTACATGTACATGTAGTTCTGATTTCTGAATGCTGCAGAAACCTCCATCTTTTTTTATTAAAGTTTAAAACAGAAATAATTTGGAGAGGGAGTGCATGGTCTTATTTTTTTAAAAACCGTATGTTCAAGTTTGATAATCAGTTCGTATCATAGCTGTTGATATTGTTTTAGGTCTTCTTACCATTTTTCAGCACATGATATATGGCAGCCAATAAACTAGTGGACGATAAACTGAGGAAAACCCCGAAAAGAACCACCAACACACAGGAAGTTACTGGCAAGCTTTCTCAAATACCCACACTCCATGCACAGACCTGTTATATGAAACCACCTTTCCTGAATGAACACTTTCTGTTTTCTGTTTGCTGAAGGTGTGATATCTCAAGACATGTTTAAATGTCAAGGTTGCACTTACCCAATTCTGGTGCTGCTTCAGGAATAATCTCTCTTGGAGAGACCCACTTGCTGGCTATTCTCCATGGTGACTGGTTCAAAGGATAACTCAAGTCCAATCTGTATTTCTGTATCAATTCCTGGATCACATCCTCCTTTTTGATATGTTTTGATGAATTCTGAACATATACAGGGTACTGAGATTCTATGTGATGTTTTAATGTCAAATTTCCAAGTTCTAGTTGATCCTGTTCCTGAAGACTTTGTCCTGATATGTCTGGTTCCAGAATTTTGTATGACACATAAAGGATGAATGAGATACAAAGCAGGAACACAAATCTCTGCCGAAGTTTCATTTTAAATTCTTCCTTCTAGTGCTATAAGTCCTATAACACAGTACAACTGTATGACATGGTCAACTGTTACAGCATACAATTAAATATCCATACAAATTTCTTTGTTAGAAGAAAGCGTTTCTTAAAAATTGATTATCTTCATTTCATGTGTACAGTATGTGGGAGTCAGATAATTCAGATATGAGTAGCCATTATATTTCTAAACATGTAGCTCAGACCCATTACATATGCGGCAAAACTGTTTGCATACATGTAAATACATGTGTATAGCTAAATGTCTGCCTTATTTGATAGGATGAATAGAAAATAAATACACAACACGACTGATGCACTTAATTTATGCCTGTAGTCTATTATGCAATACACAAAGCGTTAAATTTTTTATCAATGAATAATATACCTACATATATGTCTAAATAACTGACGGATGATACAAATGTCCTGCTCTAACCATCTCCCTTTCATATGGCTGCCCTGCAAAATATAAATATAATTAAATTCTTTACATTAAACATATCTTGTGCAAATCACTAAACTTAATTCTATTCAATATAGATGACTTCAACTGTGCTGAAAGATTACCCAATATTACCAAACATATTATACTGAACTTTAACAACAGTAATATGTTTACATGGCGTTGCAAGGAGCCATGCCACGATCGTCTTATATTAGAAATTGATGCATGATCTCGTTCCCAAAAATGTTAATAAACTTTTTACATGTTACTTTTCATATATACTTTTAAGAAAGAAAAATATTTCGTGTATGAGAAAAGTACATGTATATGAAATTTCAAAAACCATACCACAACCATGTTATATCCAAATTCATGTTATAACGATGCATGCTATAGAGGGGTCACACTGTATGTTGAAAACTGCTCTACTCACACCGATTAACAAGAATTTTTTTAGCTGGGTGCTACAGTCCAGGGATCGAATTTAACACAAATTTCTTTGAAGCCAGAAGGACTTGTATAATGAGAAATTTACTAGTCCTGCCAAATCTTTACTAGTCCTGTTCACAAAACAATGTCACACAGCTTTCATGTATGTTTACCGATTCAATTTTAAAGTTCGAACAACCCACAACAAAACTGGATGTTTTCTGTGTGTTTGTTTTTGCGAATTGCGTACACCAGTTACACCACATAACATTCCTTTCCTTGTCATAATTCAGCCATTCCCCGTCTTTTGTCCATTTCTTCTGAAACTTTCCATTACGCTTTTCCCTATCATAAGAATTATTCCTCATCATTCTCAATCAACTTTTGCTTTTTTTCCGGTGGTTGAACACCTTCTATCACATTTTGCTTGTCTTATAAGGAGGATATTGTGCCTTGTTTTGAAATACGAGATGTTATAGTAGAGCTGACATGAATTATTTAAAGCAAGAAAAGTAATGGCATAATGTCCTTAAAATAAAAAAGCCAGAGCAAGAAACATGTTTTAGAACACGTGTCTCTGCCCTCTCCCACAATTAAATGGCCTCTCCCTAACAAAGACTTAACATAAGCAGATATTCTGCACGATCAAATCAGTGGCTATTGTAAACAGTCTTATAACATATTAGCATCAGAAGATAGTGTTAGTTTCATCTTGGAAAAGGTGTGTTCCCATCAAACAAAGCGATCTGACACTTGGCGCGTTGTATTTAACAGCTCCAATTACGGTATCATAAGTCATAAGTTTGGTAATTGTTCCTAATTAATTGAACCTCAATGTATTGTTGAAATTAATAACAAGGCAGAAAATTTTCAAATCTTAGATGCCCATGCTCAGAGATTTTAATTTCCAAGAAATGTACGGCATTCTGCTTGGATATCTCCACGTGTAATCAATTATTTGTTCATTTTTGTAAGGGAAAAATATAAAAACTTTTCTTATCAACATAAAAAGTAGTTGTACGGAAAGGATGTGTCAATAACGTAATTGCAATAGACTGATTTAATTCTTAAAATTATTTCGATGGAAATGTAAAATATGTAGTTTCCTGTTTATGACTGTTGGAGCATTTGTGTAGCGGGCAAAAAACAAAAGAACCTTAAACAAAAAAAAAACGTGCAAACTAATTTCTTTGAATAGTTTTTGCCATGTTCTTTTGTGTGGTATACCGCTTTGTAGTTTGTTGCTGTGGCCGAGTGAATAAAGTGTGATACCACGTCATTTTTTTCATTTGTTATCAGTTTAATTAGGATCAATTACCAAACTTCCATTTTTAATGACAGGACCATAATTTACGCTGTTAAGTGAAATGCACAAAATCAGATGCATTCTTGTTATAGAAACGCACTTTTCCGAGGCAAATTGACTTCATCTTCTCATGCTAATATTTTATGACTGTGTTTACAATGGCCACTGCTTTGATTCTACAGAACATCGGCTAAGTCAAGTCTTTATTAGGGAATGGTGTAAACAAATGCCGACTATTGATAACCAAATTTACTAGCCCGACAGGAAATTTGCTAGCCTCGGGCTAGCGGACTACAGCTAATTTCGAGCCCTGCAGTCATTTACATGTACATATATATGTATATTTGTTGTACTTCATTCTATTTACCACATTTCTTGCAGAAATTTCCATTTGTTTATATATATATATATATATAACACAGTTGGAAATTTCAAACATTTTAATAAGTGTTTCTACTACATTTTACAGGTCACTTTTAATTTGTAAAATAACAAAAAAGAATCATCATGCAAGAACTTCACTTAAATTAATGTATGCATTATTAATCCTGAATAAATAAATGGAAGGTAGCATCACTCTGCCACCAGAAACATCACAAATCCCCCCCACCAAAAAAAACCGGAGATCTACTTGTTGGTCTATTGATGCTACCGGGACTAGCTACAACCAACCAACTTTTTGATGGCTGTTGCATTTGGTGCCAAAACAAATTTTAACTGTTATTTCATTAGCTATCTACAAAATGCATTGAAATTTTCATCTGATATTCAACTGGATCATGTGTTGGTTTTTTCTAAAGGGTACAGTTGGTAGTATCAGTGCTCTTTTTTAGCCCAAAATTCATGAAATTTCAAAAACATTGCTAATCATATAATATTATGGTAAGAAATGCTATAAAATCTTAAAAGCTTAAAACTGTAATTGAGTCTAAAAAAATAACTGAATGGCATCACAGGCATGTGCTCGTGATGTAACACTTGGTTATATAATAGTCATTTTGTTGTAAACATGAAGCTTTTAAAAAACAATCAGGTGGTCGACATGCATGAAACAAATTGATATTTTTACAGAATATAAAGGTATGCATAAATAACCTTTACTAGAATGTGATTAATTCTTGCATGTGGGCCATATGGAAAGTGATAAAATTTAAGTGCATCACCATTCATTGGTATAGCAGCTTGCATTTCTATAACAATCAGGTATTAACTACATTTTTGCTACAATAAGCACATACAATTTTTTTTTACATATACCAAAATGACTATATGTCCAAGTTGTTGTAGGGATTAACACAATTTTTCAGCACACGATAGGCTATACATAGCGGCCAGTATTAATGGTGGAGGAAGAACCCAGGAATACTGCCGGAAAGAACCACAGACCCACGAGAAGCTACTGGCAAGCTTTCTCACATAACCACATTGGCTGAATCTGAGACTCGAACCCACGCATATAGAGGTGAGATGGTAGTGATCTGTAAAGGAGAGCGCTTTAGACCACTTGGCCACTTGGGGCCCCTACTATATGTCCAATGTAACATGTATGCACATGGTATAATGAAATAGTTATGTTCATCAAAAACTGCAAATTTCTCCATGTTTCTAACTCTTCAAAAGGCCTCACAAACTACCAGTGCAATTTAAAGTACCGTTCTGTTGACGTAAGATAAACCCATCTAACACATCTGTAAGTTCAAACACATTTCCGCCTGCATTCATCCTTAATGAAAAGACAAGACAAACCATGTTCTTAGCTTACACCATATGTCCCTCGCCATATGGGCCACACAATTCAAGTACAAAGTATCAAAAATGCATATTTTTCTCCACTACTTAAAAAAGAAAACAACTGATGTTCATATATTTTTGTAACAATTTTGTTTTCCTTTTTATTTCTAGTCATGTTTTGGGATATTCTGAAAATGAGTTGAGGATAAATGTAGAAGAGGCACATGAAAAAAAATTGACCCACAACATCAACAACAAAAATCAGCTTGTGGTATTATTTTTCTAATCGGGTCTAAATGGTAATGGAATGATGATAAAAATAATAAATTTAGTCTATCTTTCCTCATTTGATAAATTACTTCATTATACACAACTTCACAGTATCTTCTGCTGTAGACCGTAGAGTTTGGTCTCCAAGTGATATAAAAACGGGATAAAAACTGAATGCAAAGTCTAAAATTTAATGAAGAAATTTATAATTGCAGTTTTATGAACGTATAAAATAAAAGACATGTATAAAATATTTTTTTAATGGGTAGGACATAAATTTTAGGACGAAACTGATCTTACCGAAAAAAACCTCACACAAGCTCCCAAAATAGAACATTTTGCCTGTTACAGTTTTGAGGTATACAAGTGGTGTAGAGGTAAAGTACAGCAAAATTGTAAGTCAATAGTTTAAACCTCCATGGAAGCATAGCTTTTTTCTTTTCGAGTTATATGTGTAAACAAGTTTTCTTTTACTTTTTCCTTCAATGAGTTAAGTTTGTTCCTTTGGCACTACTTATTTTTTTCTGTCTTTCTTTCTTGTGTTATATATCCAAAGATTTTAATTAGCTTAAAAATAACTCAACACAGTTTGTTGTTAAATGCTGCTATTGCAGGTAGTTAGTTGCTTATTAATCTCATTATTGTTTATCATCCCACTGTTACCTGATGCTGATTAGTACAAACCTTTTGCTGTTGTCCATTAAGGTGTGTGTGTGTGTGTGCTCGTGAGAAAGAGAAGCAAGAAGAACTGCTATATCATAAAAGAAAAATCTGGTAGGAGAGAGCCTTTTGGAGTCTATCTATAGCATCCCTGCCATCATTCATTGCTGGATTTTTAATGTTATATACATGTCTTCTTCAATCTTATAACTGAAACTATATATGCATGTTGTATACATGTTTGTGGATCGTAAAGATTGGGTAAGGCTGTCTACCATAGCTGTTCCATTTTTTAAAAATCAACTTATACACAAAAAGTTTGACAACAGGAATTATTATCACTGGTAGAAAAGTCTCATTATCCTCAAGAAAACATCCTCTTTTAAAAAGTCTCATTGGCCTTTGACTCTTTGTGCATGTGTAAGTGTGTGTACAAATGCACTTAGCCAGATTTGTGCACACATCAATGTATATAAATTCTCCTTATGCATGAACTCCATAATGATGCACACATAAAACATTTTGGACATTTTTCATACTATAAATTTTGTTTATTTTCCTGTTTATTGTTTATTCTAGCATTAATGTAAAAGAGGTGTAGGTCTTTTCATGGTTTAGTTCTATGTTTACATGCTTACAAGAAGACAAATGTTACCTTGTCACCTTGAAATTCAATGCCATATGATCAAATTTGTTTTGAAGCACAAGGGTTTTGGAATACATGCTTCATAAAGATAAAATGTGATGGTATATACATGTAGCTGTATATTTATAATGCACCAACCTTAATTTCCAAGTCATTTAATATAAAAAATTTAAATTCCAGGAAATAGATGCAGTAATGTGGCACAATTTTCAATAAAAATGAAATCTAGTTTCCGAATTATATTAACCACTGAATATACAGGTGCTTATGGGATAAATACCATGCATTAAAATATTGGGCATGCCACAATAATGATGTCAGTAATACGATCATTAGTATAGGGATCATTGTACACTAAACAAAATATATTTGAATTAATCTTTCTTACTGTAATTTTTATGTTTTTTCATACATCCATTCTGGAGACCTATTTTTTACATAATAAGAAAAACCAGTGCTAGATCACTCATTATCTTGACAATAAATGTATAAAACCTTATATCCTCTGTCAGCAAAGTAATAAAACTGTACTATATATGTTGAACGAGTGCACCACAAACTGTTATACTTTCTCTCATAAAATAGAAATATATCAAAATGTAGGGTCAATAGTCATCATAAGAAAAAAAAAATTGAATTATTACTAATATAAAACTAAGTTTTCCCCCTGAACAATGCATAATCAAAACAGCTTTCCTTGCTGACATTTAATTCTTCTCTATACACAGTATCAACAGTTGGCTATTATTAATATACAAAGTGTATTCACTACAATTTTGTAAAAAAAAGATCAACAAATACATAAATTGTCTTTTCAAGAAAGATTCTGGCAAGAATGGTACAGAAAATCAGCGCAAAACATGTACCTGCAAGGAGCATTATAAATGAAAGCAAAGTTGGTGTCAGAGGTAAAGCAGCAGAGAGGGTGAACAGCCTCTAATTGACTCCCTCTCGAATTGCAAAAATAAGCCTTCCTGAAAATAGCAACAACAAAAAATCGCAACAAAAAAAAAGGATCGTTGTGGTGACTGGGGGTGCTGAGACAATACCCTCACTGCTGCTACTATCCAAAAATGTTATCAAGGCCAACTCGGTAACTCAACTGTGGATCATGTAAGTTTAATGTTATAAATCCATGCGGGGTTGACTGAGCCTGACTAAGTAAATTTCTAAACCTAATTATGTCCATATCTCCGCTACACTAAGTCTGATGAATATTTCTCAAAGTATGTGTATCAACACCATTAAATACAGCCAAAATATTGCAGTTATCTCTGATCACTTTTGGTATTTGTGTATGTTGCTGAGTAACATAAATTACATGTGTTTTTATGTCTACGTGAAAATATCCAAGCTGGATTTGATTGCTTATCAAGAATTACATCGTTGTATACAACTAAATTATTAATAAATCCATCAATATCATCTACAGATGGCGCTTCATTAATGTCAGTAATAAAATCAATAACATCATCACCGTTTTCATCCAACAATTCTGCGTTTTCATTAAAGTCTTTAAAGGAGACCAGAAACCAATGGAAATATAGAATAATAATAAAAGTACTATAGCAGAAAACCTTATTCTGAAGTATCATCTGCGACCGTAATGCCAATATTTAAATATTGGCCTATCTTCTCGGAGCTGAATTTCCGTGACCTCGTATGCAAAATTTCCGCGCCTATTTGGTTACTTTTGGGATGTGACGTCATAGTAGCGACTCCAGCAGCTCAAGTGGGAGTTGCCAGAGTGAAAGACAATACCGTTTTGCGTTGCTTACGGGTGTAATAGAACATTAAGAAAAGCCTGTTGACATAAAAAAATTCTTTTCCGAAAGATAAAGGCATAATGAAGAATGGGTACATTATAACAAACGAGTCGATTTCAAAGCAACACCACACAGCACTATGTGCTCGTTACATTTCTCAAAGGAATGTTATGAGAGGGATCATGAAAAAATAGCAGCTCAAAGATACGCAAATGCTAGATCTAGACTAAAAGTTGGCGCTGTTCCAGACATAACTTTGGACATTTTAAATCCTGGGAAAAGTGTTAAATGTGTGAGTTACGAAAATAGGCTGAAGGACGAGTAAGTGACCACAAAATGCAACAATCAATCCACATATCTTTTATCTAAAAACAGCAGTACTAAAAACAAATCTGATAGCCCGACACCCTGGGCCCCTTCTGGTTTTAGTTCCGGCCCATCCTGTATTCAAAGTGAGGTGCCCGTCACGCTTGTCGAAACAAAAATTGTCTGCCTGAGAAAACTTTGATTGCGCTGGTGAAATGAGTAAATGTATTTTCAAGATGTTGACATACATGCCTTAACACGGCACAATCTAAATCAAATCACCACTGTCCTAGGTGAAATTTAGATTTGAGTTTAATCAAATGGAAGCTTTGCTAAAAATAAGATTCTAAACCTGTCGTGTTTCGAGAAAACACAATTTTCAGTAATCGTATAAAAATTAAAAATTAAAAACAAAAATGCATTGTATACATGTAGTATGCATAAACGGTAATCTGTAATAATTGGAACCGATATAAAACTATTCCTTGGGCAGTTTAAAAAGCAGCGATTAAAATAAAGAGGTCAAAGATTCACATTAACTGTCTGACAATAGAACTGGGGGGGGGGGACTAATGACCCCCTCCCCCTTGCCCCAATGTGTGACCGCCCATCTGACGTGCCTTTTCTCCCCGTGATACGCCTTATTATTCCCCCATGACAAGACCCTTTTGCATATTCTGGTCAGTTCTGGCTAAATTGCAAAATAGCTGAAGTTTTGATTTAAGTACGCAAACGATAAAGCCAGTGTGACTAATGAACATAATCCTTATCCTTGCATTGATTTTGTGAAAAGGACTGCCCTTCGGACATACTTCAAAGAAACCATGTTCGACAGTGTATGTGTATGCGTAAGCACCAGCAATTGATTACCAAATAAATGATGCCTATTTTGTTATTACTTACGATGCCATGGACTTCATTTTAACAGTTCAAATCTGCAGTCACAAGCTACCGTACTTGTGGCAACTGTTTTTCTCACGTTTTATGACCCACCTTATTTCCTTATGTTTAAGTCTTAATGCATGTAACACTGTTTGCTGAATAAAATATTTATTCAGAATTAGTTCTTTAGGGCCATATATACTGCATGGTATATTTTGTTTTATTCCTTGTAATTTAATCATGATAATTAAACTTTTCATATACGGTAGAGGAATGTCAGGTGTTAACTGGCCGAGTTTCTTTGGCGGAAATGGAGATGCGATTTTGTTTGCAGAGAAAATTTCAAAGTGATCATTCATTTAAACTAATTGGTGACAATTTTATTCTTTTAATTTTTTTAATACTATAGTACTGTTGTAGTTGTTTAAAAAATCTGAAATTTACTTGAATAATGTTTAATCTTCACGTTCTATTTACTGAAGAAGAAAAAAAGAAGAAAAAAACTGTTGTATGATATTAATTATTTCGTCCAGTGCCGGTTTAGACGTGTGTGCGTGTGATTTGAATTTTTAACGTAGCTTTAACAATTTTTCAGTCATATCGCTACGATGTCTGCAGTGTGGCAGTTTAGACTGTGGATTGCATACGTTATATTTAAAAATGGTTTGGTGTTAGGTTTTTTTCTTCTGACAAATGAAAATTGACAGACATAATGTAATAATCGGGACTTCGTTGCGCAAAATTTGAGAGATATTACGAGATCGGGAGGTAGATGAGAAAATACCCCCAAAATCGGGAGGTTTTTCTCCCGGCTTGAGAGTTGACAGGTATGAACTGTCCGGGCTCGTGGAATTTCATTCAGGACTTTAGGTTATTTAAGTTACCAGCCCGGGGCCTGTGCCTAACACATTTCTTTTAGCACTTACCAGTACAGTACATAAACTATTATATCAGACTGCAGATTCAAGTTTTGAATGTGCAACCCAAATCTGGTCTCCTGTCTGCCTCGCTCGCCAATGTTTGTGTTTGTATTCGAGGACTGGCTAGTATAGCGTCACGGTACCACGTGATCTGTCGTCTCATCAAAACTCGGAAAAACTCGGCAATTTACGGAATCGTGGTATCTTCCACGCAATATAATCACTACCCGCTTACGATATTTAATTAATAAACATTGCAGTCGAATTAAAATCTGTAGAGAATTACATACGTAAAAGGAAAATTTTGATTTCTAGTCTCCTTTAAGTACATCGTAGATCATCAACTGATGGTGCAGTTAAGTACAACTTATCCCATTTCAACCATCTCATTATTAAATTAAGTAACAGTTGTGTTTTACCAGAACCAGATGGACCTATTATGATCATTTGGACAAAATCTGGTAGCGCACATGATGCCTGACCGCCTCTTGCTTTCATGTCGCTGAAAAATCAATTACATCCATGTTGTAAAAATATAATAAATAATATGGATTTATATTGTGTGAAATGCAGGGCGCGTACTCGTACAGGTGGACTAACAACTATAACAACAAAAAACAAAAGACAAGCAGTTACAGGTAAGTGTGAACGATGTGGTACAATTTTTAAAAAATTTATTCCTAATCCAAACAGTATTAAAAAAAAAAAAAAAGGAGGTGATATTGCCGAGCAAGTACAAAGTTACCAGGCCTGGTGAGTATCCAGTAAACGCTATTGATAAAGGATATCACTCATGATGTAGCTTATAAAAGTAAAAACCTACAGGATAGACATATTGCAGATGTAAAATTAATTCATGTGCTAAATTCCATAAAAAAGTAAATCTTTCAAAGAATCATTAGCTAATTGGTTAGTAAGCTCTGCAATGAAGGGTAAACTAGCGTTAGGAGCTGGTAATTAATCAACCGATTATTATCATAATGGAGTCGATTTATTATAGTCCAGATGGATATTGGAAGGGTAGAGCAGCGATTAGTGAACTCGCCGACGCAGCAAATGTTACTCGTGTTGCTGCTGAAAAATGGTTAGCACAACATGCAATATGGCAAATTTATCTACCACCACCTAAATTTATTCAGCATGCACATTTTGATGTCAGCATTCCAAACGAAGTTCATCAGGCAGATATTTTGTTTTTACCATATGACGCTATTAAAATTGGTAGACGTCGATTAGCGTACAAATATGCATTAACTGTCATTGATGTTGCAAGTAGATATAAAGAAGCAGAGCCGTTATCAACAAAGACAGCAACTGAAGTAGCTTCTGCGTTTGAACGAATTTATCGACGTGGTGGTCTACGATAGCCACAGCTGCTACAAGATGATCCTGGCAAGGAATTTCAGGGCGTAGTATCATCGTTGATGAAGCAACATAACGTCAAAAGACGAGGACATACTGTAATTCATCATGATCAGGCAATTGTTGAACGATTTAATCTATCACTTGCTGAGCGATTATTTGGATATCAGTATGCGAGGAAAATAATTCAAGATACGAGATCTCACGAATGGGTTTCAAGATTACCAAGTGTGATAGCTGCATTAAATAATGAAATTACTCGAACAACTGACATGAAACCAAACAATGCAATTACAAAAAACCATATATCAAAACAACGACATGACTTTTCAAAACAATCAGTGCTGGGTAATGTGACTATGACGTATTTATATGAACCCAGTGAACTTTGGAAGTGGTAAAAAAAGAGCGACTGATCCTTGAGTATTATGACACATAAAATTTCCAGCATGGTAAGATCCACAGGTAGACCCACAATCTACAGAATAGATTCAACTGCTCCTCAACATGGATTTACACATGAACAATTACAAGTAATTCCTGAAGACACACAATTACCACCGCGATCACTTAACTAGCACCCCTACTTCGATTACACTCAAGACAGGTCAGCATCACATTTTCGCATGTTTGACCAAGACTACTATCTTTTCTATCCACAGTAAATTGTCCTGGATCATTATTTGAATATCGCCACAACAGTATACAATTACACCTTGCACAATGATTATTCTGCTGCTGCTTCAGCGTTATGACAAATTCAACATCGAGATCAAAGTTGCGTTTATTTTTTAATCACATTGTTTCTAACCAGCTAAATTTTTTCTTACTATATCACTGTCTCCTCGACAGTTATTGAGGACATCATCGGTGTTTTCTGTAGTGTCCATGCCAATTCTCCGCAGCTGAGATATTCTTCTGACTCGAGACACTGTGAGATAAACTAAGTTTGACCATTCTACACGATCATCGACAATCCAAACTCGCGTATCAGAGATGGTTAATCTCTGAGATGAATGAATTGTCATTGCGTATCCCAGTGTCCAAGGGGATTTATCCCTGCTCAGCCCACCCTCAACAACACTGACAGGAACCAAAACAACATAATTTAATAAGAGATTCTGTTTTTCAGTCTGTCCTGGTATATCAACGTCGATATTTTGTTGTCATGTATCAGCTGGTCTATAGCACAATGGTACACGTAGATCTAAAAAAAAACTTTATGTAACTGAAATAATCGCTGTTGAAGTGTATCACGAACTATCTTTCTACTTGCCACTATTAAATCATTTGGTCTCCACACTTGCAGAAAGTCGTTCATAGAAGTTTTTTTAATCATTTTACGCATTAATTAACACTGAATTTTATTCGGTTGTAGTCTGATTAATTTTGTAAACTCCCTTAATTCTACATCAAGATATCTATGATCATCAGTTATCTCCTCGTAATAATCCACAAATTTCTTCAGCCACCCATGTGGAGATGGCCCAACAAACGGTGGTGTTTGACCATGATCACCGCACATAACCACAGTTGTATTTTTTAATAACAGCCAATTGAGAAACATTTTTAATGTATCTAAAGAGACTGTACATATCTCATCCCAAATGATGATCCTTGGAATATATTTCTCTCCCATTCGATCAGGAGTCCATGCGTCTCCCTTCCATCGAAAAAAGCTATGATAAGTACATTATTTTACTTCACGTTCTCTCATTTCTCTTGCAAGCCTCTGTGTGTGTGTTAAAACAACCATATCATCTGAACTTAGCAAAAATAATTCAATAACTCGCGTTGTTTTACCAGACCATCAGGTCCATTTAGATAGACCATCTTGTGTCTGGACACTGGATCATACACAGATGCCGCAGACAATAATTCTGATATCTGATTATTTCTGTAATAAATATCTTTGATTTCAACATCTGCGGATTCAGAATAATTATATAACATTTCTTGTTTTATTCTCCATTTACCCCATGATGCATCATGAGCAGTAAATTGAGTCAGTAATTCTGTATATTTTTTTTCTATATAGAATGAATCCATCGTAACTCTGACTGCAGTGGTAGGGAATCTATTTATCATCGATAATAAATTTATAGAAACATAAGCAAGCATTGAGGATCTTAAATGAGTAAATTGAGGTGACTTGTCATCAATATAACCAACAACTGTACCTGATCGTTTTCCGTTAGACAAGTAGGCGTTTTCTCGGCTTACAATATATCTCTCTTTGTTGCATCGGTGATTATAAAATCATATTCAGCATCATCTAGAATTAATCGTGCATAACGTCGTTTATGATCGTATGCCCAGCCATGAGTAAATTTACCGATTATTCGATTATTCTTCTACCAAGATCCTTTGTGGTGGTAACCTAACTTCGGTCTGAGGACGGTATGATATAGCTGCTTCACTTACAATCAACGATATCAATATTGCTGCATTGAGCATATCTCGTAATAAAACTATTGGTGCCCAACGTTTTTCTGAAAAGTGCCTACCAAACCAAACATAACAGAAACCTTTAGCAAACTCGAATGACACAATACGAGCGAATCCTATCACAGCAAAATCGGGAAGGGGTCCATTTATCGATACTCTTGTTATCTTGTGTGTCGGGTGTCCAAATTTTTTAAAATATCCAAGAACACTGTCAGTAGCCAAGAAAACTTCCCGGATAACACGAGACCATATCAATCGAGATAACGTCATTGTGCTCATACTCGGTATTTCACAATCCACAGTGTCCACATTCACAGCAGCTTAGCTGTATGTCTTCAAGAAATTCAAATCGCATTGGCTTCCACAAATTTTTTTCTCTCGCAAAGTGAGCTGCAACAGATGGAACTGTAAAACAATTATTCAACAATTGTTCAGTATTCTCTGTTGAAAATTTCAGCGCAAGATTTTTCATTTCTTCATGGAGAGATTCTTTGCAATATATTTCACCGTTAGGTCATACAAATTGATCATATTTTTCATCATCTGAACTTTTAAATAGCCATCCTGATACAGGATCTTTTTTTAAACTTATTTCGTGAATAAAATCAAACATGTTTCTCCCAGAGTTCTCTGGGGGGAGGTAAAATCTTACAGTCTGATCTCGTGGAAATATTGTTACTGCGCTAGTCCAGGCGTATGCATTATGAATCGATCAAAAATTTCAACTGCAGCTCCCTTCGACTTATTCTTTGATTCGTATAAAATCTCTCCAGTTATCGTTTTTACTGTTATTGGAAATTTTAATTAACTTCCTAACTCGGCGACAATATTTATTGTAGTTCCAGTATCCTTAACTAATTCAGCCCATTTGTTTATTTTTTAACATCGTAGATCTCTTAACCCATTTCCATGCATCGCATTTGTAAAATGTTCGATTACTCGCTTGCCTACACAATTCAGCTTTGAAAATCTCAATAGCGCAAGATCATTAATGTTGGGTTTATTATTTAGCTGATAAATTCCATAAATAACCATGGTCATAGGATACGCTCGAGCGTAATATGGTCTCTCAATACCAGTCAACATTCCTGGCTTGGAATTTGTACTTAGCACAGCGATTTTTCCATTATGAAAAACAGGATCACGTTTGTCATGGAAAATCCACTCAGCGGAATCTGTTTCTGCTAGCACAACAAACTTTATTCTGAAAAAATATCTTTGATCTTTGAGATAATCAGTAATCTTTTTCGCCCGTTCATCGTTCATTGTAGCATCAATGACTTTATCATCGCGTATACTTTTGAATGACGACCATACGTGAGATGCCCCATCATTATGAAATTCATTTTTAGCATTCTGAATATTATTAATTAGATTATTCGTTGGATCAACCAAAGCTTGACTCCGCAAATCAGGGGTTCCTCTGTCAAGATCGAATCTAGATTCAGGAAACAAAGTTTTCCAGGGTTCGATTGTGGATAATCTCTCAAACTCCTCCATATTACATTTTAGACAAATATTTAAATGAAAAATATTATATATACAATGACTCAAAAAGAAATCAATACAGGTGGTTGATGACAGGGTCTTCAACTCCTTGTAACAAATCTTGCGTAAATGAATTCTGCGGACAATATTTAGAAAGCCTAAGAAGAGGGAGTCTTGGCCCAAAACCATGTTTATGGTGTGGTGTTGGAGTTAGAGAGAAAATGCAGTTGTGTGTGCAATGTGGTGGTAAAAGATATAGAGAACTAAAACGATATTATGATTAAAAAAGTAACAGCAAGGACTCTGTCAAAGTTATAAGAACCCCTGAAGATTATATAGCTAGATTTGTAAAGACAAATTATAATTTAGACAAATAATATTATATATAAAATGGAGCAAAAATAATTTGTTGGACATCCTATCATCAAGAATTATGAAGCATCTCATGATGGCGTAATCAGAAACTGTCAGATGAAAAAACCAGTTGGCAGTGTTGATAATACTGGTTATCTTAGATTCAATGCTGGGGGGAAGAGGTATTACAATCATAGGCTTGTGTACGAGACTTTTCATGGGGTGATCAAAAATGGTCTTGTGAGAGATCATATAGACGGACAAAATCTCAATAACTCTTTACACTACCTTCAAGTTATTACACAGAATGAGAATTCTGCAGGTGGTAATTCTGGGAGATGTAAAACGTTTTCAAGGAGGGCAGTTAAATCCATAAATACTGTGACCAGTAAAGAAATAACATTTCAGTCAATGACCGCAGCTGGCAAGTATTTTGGTATCAATCGGGGTGGGGGGGTGGGGTTCAATATGTAGCAGATAAAATAACCAATTTGGCTTTTTCACACAAGTATAAACAGTGGACTTCATTTGAATACCTCCCGTTTGTAATAGATACGGACAACATCCTTGATAAAATGAATGGAGATAACTGCCGTGGATATGTAATGTGGTTAATAATTTTACCTTTGTTCCTTTGACACTGTCCCTGATCTTATCAACGGAGATAGATTTAAGGATATTTGTAAATAAATATTTTTTTGTGGTTAATTCTCTATTCAGGAGTTTCTTGGGGGTCAGATGTTCCTAAACTCACAGAATCTAATGGTTGGAAAACAAAAAAAGCCAAAAAATTTGATAAAACACCTATTACTGTAATGTTAATTCGACAAACATGGAAGTAAATGACTACGGTCTTAAGAGAGCAGTTGGCATTGTATTTCAAGGAAGTATCTACTTGAAATGCTGACAGTTATCTCCGTTCTTTTTATCAAGGACTGTCAGTAAAGGTAGGTGTAATCTTTCATTAGAATAAATATTTTGTTTTCAGAAAAAATATTCTCGTTTTACTGACTGTTGGATATCCTGTTTCACTGATATTTTTTTTGCGATTATAATTAAGAAAAAATAAAAATACAAACAGCAAATAAGCCACGCCCATCGCGTAAGCTATTTCTGGAGTTCCAGGTATTGGTTACCTTATATACTTTAGAACCCATTTTATTATGGGGGTTTTCTCCTGATTGCTCGAAACTCGACAAACACACCTTCCCACCATGTCACCATGTGGTGGGTGCCCTTTTGCATTCTCCCAGGGTTGATTTGGGGGTGTGTGTGTGCAAAAATCTGTTGAGTGTAGAGAATGACTCCTGTGTATATACTCCTGTGTATATACTGTGCCGTCCCCTTTAGAAATCTAAATAACTGTAAATAATATATGTACTGCGCCATCCATACTGTAAATACAATGCTGTAAATATGTTACTATATGTACCATGCCATCCATAGAATTAAGTTTGTATATACTGTAAATACAATGCTGTAAATGTGCTGCTATATGTACTGTGCCGTCCATGGAATTAAGTTTGTATATACTGTAAATACAATGCTGTAAATATGCTGCTATATGTATTGTGCCGTCCTTAAAATTAAGTTAGTATACACTGTAAATACAATGCTGTAAATATGCTGCTATATGTATTGTGCCGTCCTTAAAATGATATATATTTGAAATATGCTATATGTATTGTGCCTTCCTAAAAATTATATATACTTGAAACGTCTTTAAAACTGTATATACATGAAATATGCTACATGTATTGTGCCATCCAAAACAAAAAAGGGTCAGCAATTATATATAATGAATTACAAAAATATCAATGATATTATTTCTGCTATTAAAAAATTAGAAAAAGACAGCATAAATATATCTGATGAACAAAATCCTGAAAAAATTATTTCTGGTTTTGAAACATTACAAGAACGTAAATACAAAGGTGGATACACACCACCATCAGAATATAAATTTGTAAAACGAATTCAAAATTCCATATTTCAATCACTGGATACAGTAAAAGAAAGTGAAGTGAGGGAATTCATCCCTGTTTCTCTCTCTCTCTCACAACAGAAGAAATTATATTAGAACTGTCCAGTGAATACGACGCAAAAAAGACAATTAACACTCGCATAAGACAATTAAGAAAAATTATGTCAGAAACTGTCAGTGGTAATGAAAATGAAAGTGAAATTAAATCAGATTTTAGTCTTCTTTTTTTTCCCACTGATTTTGGTCGATTTGTCAGTACTCTGTTATAATAATATCAAGGGGATAAAAATCAAGGAAGGGGATTATTTTTTTACTGTTTATAATGTGCCTCATCTCTATAAAGCATCACTGGCATTTTTCAGATATGTGTTGTTCCCTTTCTCCTTGATAAAATCAAGGGGGACAACACTGTATGATTAAAAATCATTAAGATATCACATATAAATTCAGACTCAGCGTTTCATTTTATAAGTCAAGCAAGTTGCCAGACTGGTCAGTTAGTCTGAAATTTATTCTTGATAACAACAGATCATGACATCATAGAGACCGGGTTAATTGGTTCTTGCACAATCAGATATCCGGGTGGTACTTGCGGTGTAAATGTATACAGACTATATCCTTGCTGTGCTTGATTTGATATTTCTGTGTTTGTCTGATAGCTGCCATCAATTATGTCACATACAAGAGTGACCATAATCGTTGAGGTTATGTTTATAATTCCTGGTGAGATATGACAGCCTTCACAGTGTTGTCCATTATTGTATCGGAGAATAGTATCCTGCTGTGGTGTTATCTTTCTCCACTCAGTGAGTATTTTAGGAAAATATTCATTGATGGATCTTTTTAAACTTGCCTGTTATACCCAGGTAATTTAAATGTCATTAGGTCAGCTTCTGTTATTTTCTTTTTCAAAGAAATATTTTCTAGGTTCGCTTGATGTTTCAAAAACTAAATTCATAATTCTATTATGAAAATTTTCTGAATCATCAATGATCTGATTCATAAATTCTGTTTGTTTGATGATTTCATCTTTCGTAGATGTCACATTGAAAAGATACTTGTTGAAACTGTGAGGTAATGTTTTTTGTTGTTCTTCATGAATATGGTTCATACGATTGAAAAAAGCTGTAATGTATGACTCAGAAATGAAATGATTTTCCCATATTTCTCCACCGCTGCCATGAAAAACCCAAATATATTTCTTTTTTTCTGCTTCACTTATGATACTTAAGGCCCAATTGTGTTAACCTCCAATATTACCTGTAATTCCAAACTCGTCCTGTTTATCCCATCCTCTGTCTCTTTTGTACCACATCAGGTTTTATACATAATCCGGAATAATTCCATGGTATGAGCATTTATCCAAAGTAAAATCAGACCGTTTTGGTTCTGGCGGTCCTTGATACTCAGGAGCAACTTCAGGCCATGCTAACACTGTTCTGATCGATGATTGATAGATATCAATGGCGTAATCCTGAAAATTTATTTCTATCGTGGCCGATAATGTACTGTTATGGCTATCTTGGATTCCCGGCCTGTAGCAGATTTAATTCTACGTTGAAATTCATCATTGATTTGTTCGATATGATAACTGCCGGTTGGTATTTCAACAACTACCCAGACAGGTGTTCCATCATCTTTATTTTTATTTGCAAATACCAGTGAATTATTTGATTGTAGTCCACCGAATGATCTTGATCTAATATTAGGCCAACTGTAGTATACTTGCAACTGTGCCAGAGCTATTTCTTTTACTGGAATCACAGTTGGAAAATTAATGCTGAACTAAGGGTTAGTGGAGTTTACTGATATCGTGGTTTTCACTTGGGTTGTATTTGCGACTATCTGCATTTTCCAAATGGTGGTTTTCTAAATCAATGACTTCATTGTAGATCTTAAGTACTGTGTCAAATTCAGAATCTGATATTGTCATATCATTAAGGCTTGATGATATCAGCGATGAGAATTTAGAATACGCTTTTGTTACCATGTGTAATTTTACAACACAATCGTGCAATTTTGTGCTCGAGCACATGGATATCATTTCAAGATAATATTATAAACCCCAGCAATGGTTGCCGATGATGAAATACATATTGTCACAGCTGCAGCTGCTGTCACTGGTGTTAGTGCTGATAATATCACACCAGTACCAGCAGTGCGCACGGATACCGAGTACACAATAACATCTTTGGTATTTTTTTACTTTCATTGTATACTTGTCAATGATGGTTTTCAACGTTATTTGCCAATCATGTACTTGATCATATATAAATTTTTTAATGCTGATTGAAATGCCCATTATATTTAACACAGTAACCAACTGAGGTGTTTCAGCAATAAATTCCAGACACCACTCGTAAGATGCTGCGGTTAATTTCTTATCAGCTACTTCCAGTATAAATGTTTCTTCATCTCCCCAACACAATAGACACAACTCTGAAAACTTATTGGTTGAGTGACGCCAGGGATATGTAGTGTATATACTAAACTTTGCAGCGCTGAAAACACAGACAGTCTGTACACACCAGTAACTTCCGCAGTATGTTTGATAGTAATATTTTGCTGTGACCATGTTGAGAATCCTGATGACACCATGTATATGTTATTGGTGATCTGTTTGTGAGGAATTTTAATCTGATTAATTTTGTTAATGATACCAGGAATTCCACTTATGACATCTTCTAGTGTTTTTTTTTAATCGTTTCAATGCTCGTCTTGATATGAGTTTCATGTCAGCAGTCAACAGGGTGCCAAAGAATTCCTCTGCAGTTTCATTAATTTTTCTAAAATTTCTACGAAGATTCATGAACATATTTACATGAATGCTGTACTCGGCTCGCAGCGTGGACAATTTACCATCTACGCTGTCCACATAGTTTTTTGTCACAGCATCGTCGTTAGATGTTGGATCTCTTAGCACGACTATTTTATTTCCGTTCACGCTGAGTTCACCTGTCATTGTGTCACTGGTATTCTTCAAACGGTTAGCAATACTTCTAGCAATTTCATTTCTGATAACTGTGATTGATATATTTGATATTAACTGTTTTTAAAACACCGTATTTATCCTGAAAAACAACTTCATCTCGGCCAACTCCAGAGAGGTTCATAATATCAGCGAGTTCATCTTTAGCTGCATAATTTGACAGATCTATTTCGTCGATTTTTTAAAACTCTTAGTAGTATTGCTGTGGGATCTTCCATAAATATCTATCATTATTTTCTTCTCTCTTGATCTAAATCAATGATTTCTCAAACTGTTGACTTGTATAATTAGATATGACTTTGTGAGGTGGCAACGATGGCGTCTTTGATACAGCATCAAGTACAGCGATTGCTTCACGGCTGCATATTGGTGGATCGGTTAATATTTGTGTTGGCAGCATTGAGTACCAAACTCTCATTTTGTGAGGGACTTTGTACACTGAGACACAGTGTATAAATTCCTGCGGTGAAGCTAACACATATGAATCGAAATAAATAATTCCACGGGGATCAATTGCATATGCTACCCAACGAGTTACATCCCCGGTGGAATTATCGAGATTAATAATACCACTTTCAGTGTTGTATGGTTGTTGTGGTAACTGATCATGCATAAAAACACCTCTAAAAAAATTTATTTTTAGTTGCCTGGCAGCATCAAGTCAAAATTTGACATCAGTGAAATTAATGCAGTGTTCCTGGAAGTCTCAGACCTTTTCCTCGATGAGTTCCCAGAAGTCTTAAGCCCTTTCCCGTTGCTTTTTTTAAAGCCATTCCAACAGCACCCAACACAGCCGTTTTTGCAAAGGCTGGGGCTGCAGTGGCTATCAGCGCTGGTATTGCCGCGAGAAGTGGAAATATATCATCTGTCTTAGCAGTATCTTTGATGGCACTGGCGGAAAGTTCAAGTCGTATTCCAGTTTTGGATTGTTTGGCTTTATTAAGATGTTTAAGCCGATGTTCTGTCAACGCCAACTTGTTTTCACTGCCTGTAATTTGATTGTGCCTTAGCGTTATTGTGGCTCCTATTTTGTTCACTGACGCGGATTGTAGTTTTTAATCTGACCAGGAGTCAGACTGACACTAACATGATGGTACGATGACATTTTATGATTATTGTTGTGTTTTTAAATTGCCACATGGTTACATGTTTTCTGGTGCATCAATGACTTTCATTCGGCCACCAACACCTTCAAGTAATATTGCTTTGTCGCTGAGTATGGCTGCGATTACTCTAGCACAACCAGGAAGAGCCGGTGGACCAGCTACTGCTGCTGGTATTTGAGCTACATGACCTCGGAAGTGAATATCAACAACAGATTGTCTGAATAAATTCAAATGTTCCAGTGTTGTGAAATTGCGCTGAGATATTTGCAAACCAGTGTCTAATTTCTGAATGTGTTCCATATATGACATTACCTGTAATCGATGAAATGCACGTGCAACATGACTGTGTTCAAAATACAGCAATATATTTGGGGCCCTGAATGGCCACGTGGTCTAAAGCGCTCTCCGTTATGGATCACTGCCATTTCTACTCTGCGTGGGTTCGAGTCTCAGATTCAACCAATGTGGGTATGTGAGAAAGCTTGCCAGTAGCTTTTCGTGGGTCGGTGGTTGTTTCTGGGGTTTTCCCAGGTTCTTCCTCCACCATTAATACTGGCTGCCATGTATAGCCTATCGTGTGCTGAAAAACGGCGTTAAACGCTACAACAACAACAACAACCAGCAATATTTCTTCAGAAGGTTCTTGATGTCCGTTTTATCCTCAAAGCAACTTCAGAAACTCCAAATGAGTCAAATACCATTGGATTTCTTTGTTGTCTGCCTGGGGCCCCGAGTGGCCGAGTGGTCTAAAGCACTCTTCGTTATGGATCACTGCCATCTCACCTCTGTCTGCGGCGGTTCAAGTCTAAGATTCAGCCAATGTAGGTATGTGAGAAAGCTTGCCAGTAGCTTCTTGTGGGTCGGTGGTTCTTTCCGGGGTTTTCTCTGGTTCTTCCTCCACCATTAATACTGGCCGCCATGTATAGCCTATCATGTGCTGCAAAATGGCGTTAAACCCCACAACAACAATTGTTGTCTGCCTACTCTGATATTTGCCTGAAGCGCAACAAATATATGTCGTGGTGCTGACACCCCCTGCTGTGATGCTATTTGCCACGTGAACAAACCAGCAGCGTTAATGGGGGCACTATCTGTGGTCATTGTGAACCTTGATAACATCAATTTACCACCTGTGTTCATGAAAGAAAGTAATTGCTGTTCTTCAGCAAGTGATGGAGTCATTACTGGCATCCACAGTGACAGTTTTGTTAGTGTTACTTTATCATCATCAACTCCAGCATCACTGTCAGTGGGTTTTCTAACAAGTACAACTGTTTGTCTAGTGCCAAATATAACCTTTCTAACATCACTGCAAAATCCAAAAATACGAGACAGTGGAACTGCGCATGAAAACTCGTCAGCATTTAACATTGCCCGACGTGCAGCAAAATCCAAGTTGAATTCCGGACTAACATTTATCACCACAAGCTCTACATCTACATCATCAGCGGCAGCTGTGTGCTTTTTTGGTCATCTTATAGTATACTGATTACCATTAGGGAAGTCAGTTGTGTCTTTTGCAAACATCATTCTTGGACAAGCCGATTTTGTATAGTTGTCGGAGTATCTTGCAAGACCAAGTATCATTGTGGCAACATCAACATTTTCAAGGCATGATTCAATATCTTTTCCATCAATTGTGTATGTAGCTCTACTAAATAATGCGATTACGCCATTGTTAACAAAACCAACTCGATCGCCAGTTCTGTATGCTGTATCATCTGCTTTTGTGAGTCTACCTTCAACTTCGATAAATGCCTCAGAGGGTAGGAAATATCTACTTGTATCCTGAACTTGTAATTCAATTCTTCCACGTGCATCTGGTGTGCGTGCATCAAAAGAATAATACTGATAATCATGCACAGACTCATCTTTGGGAACTGGTGCATCTTCGTCAAATGCTGTGTCGGATATGTGCTTGAACATTTTTATTATAGTTGTTATTGTCTAACATGAAGACCACTTCCACTGCTATCAGATTTGCAGTTATATTTTTTTCTATTTCTTTAGTGGGAGGTACATCAGCCAACTCTACTTGTTTTTTGATTTGCAGCCTGATTTATTATTTTACTGACATTCGCGGGCATAACTTTGGTGCTTGGTAATTTCACTGGTTGTTGAACCACCTGCGACGAACCTCCTTGATGTTTACGTATTAATCGTGCTATTCTTTGATTGCCGAAAACGCCCTACCAGCAACGTTGCTGATTGCACCAGGAACTTTTACAACAAATAACATTGATGGCTTTCGTTGATAATTGTTTTGCAATTGATGCCGCTTTGGGAACCATCCTTGTCAATAATCCCTGGATAACATTACCGAGCCCATCTCCGTAATACTCGCTGTAAACAGGTAATCGTGAGTTTACTACTCTGGCCATCATGGGTTTGCGGTGAGCATTGTGTATGATCATCTTATTTGTTATTTGTTTAATCGCTTTAGTAGCCTTCCGCAATTTCATCAATATGTTCCCAATAATTATATCGATGTCTATGATACCACCTTGAAATAATCGTTGACAGCTGCTTCATTAATTATTTTTTGAGAATTATTACCAGATCGTTTTCCTCCTATGAGAACTTCTGGTCATTGCACATCATCGACGATGTTGTTAGGACAAGTAACAAGACCACTTCCTGTAGTAAAACCGCTACCAGTAGGTTCATCGTAAAATTGTTCTGGAGACTGTGAGTGAGAAGGTGGTTGTTGTTTTTTCTGTTGCTGTGGTGGAGGATGTTGTGGTTGTGGTTTTTTCTGTGTTGCGGTCGAGGAGGTTGTGGTTGTGGTAATGAAAGTTGTAATTGTGGTTGCTGTATCTATAAAATATATGTCTGTTGCGTTAATAAACGAAATATATCTAGTATCATTAGTTCTAGCCGGATCTACTCCATAATGTATAAGAAATATCCATTTGTACAAGTTATCACGACTTACAACATCATCAGTATATTAGGGGTTTAAAACTGCTCCTCGATTATCAGAATTTCACATGGCAAACTCAGCTAACTCATCTATATGTTTACGTTTTTTTTATGTAGGTAACACTTTTTCAGTAAATTTATCGTTTACATTAACTTTGGCACTTGCTTGTTCTGTTTCTGTTTCTGGTATACGTTCTTTGATATCACTTATTTCAGCATGAATTTTGCCAATACCTTCAAGTATTTCTACATTGACGGGTGGAGGTTGAGCTGCAGCTATTTCAGTTGGAAGTTCTCATAAAATCATATTTGTTTTCTTAGTCCTCACTGCTATTTTATCAATCTGCTCAGCAGTTTGTTTTACCGCCGGAAGAAGACCTTCAGTAGCTATTGCGACTCTTTCAGTAACTGTTGTGATAGGCTTAAATAATTGTTCTGCACCTTCTGTGAATTCAGCTTGAGATTCTTGTCTCGCTTGTAGTTTTTCCCTAACAGAATCTCTTAGTGGAATATATTTCTTAATCGCTTCTAGTCGTTTTCAAACTAATCTAGCTGTGTAAGATTCCTGCGCTGGTGGCATTATTTGTTATATTTTTATTTAATTAACAGCAGCAATGAGGTTGTTGTCTCGGCACCCCCAGCCACGATCCTTTTTTTAAACGATTTTCAGGAAGGCTTATTTTTACGATTCGAGAGCAAGTCAATTAGAGGCTGTTCACCCTCACTGCTGGTGGTAATCAACTGAACATAACAGAAACATATAAATAATAATAATAATAATGAGGACTTTGTATAGTGCCTAATCTTTAGAAGGTCTAAGCACTTTACAGCATTAGACAACACCTATAAAATAAAAAACATATAATGATATGATTACAAAAACAAACACCATGAAATTAGAAAACATTAAAAAAACATGCTGAGAATATTTAAGGTATGAAACATTATCAGGTCTTTAAGTTTGTTCTTGCAGTCGAAATAAGTGAGTTTTGAGAGCCCTCTTGAATGTGATCACTGTGTCTTTGTGTCCAAGTTCAGTGGGCAATTCATTAAACGTTGCTGGGCTCTGGTATGCAAAAGAACGCTGTCCATATGACTTTGTTTTCATAGTGGGAATAATGAGTATACGATTGTCAGAAGAGGAGCGTAAGTATCTTGCTGGTGTGTACACATGGGTGAGGTTGGATAGGTATGTTGGACTAGAGTCCGACAGTGAAACGTAGCACAGAGAACAAATTTTGTGTTTGGTTCTGGATCGAATGGATAGCCAGTGTAGGGTACAGAGCAGCCGGGAGGTGTGCTCTGATCGTGGTACTCTAAAGATGATCCAAGCAGCTGTGTTTTGAACTTTCTGAAGTTTCTGGAGTAGATATTGAGATGAACCAGATAGAATTGAGTTACAACTGGCATCAACTGAAAGATATTTGCGAATGGAGCTGATGCGTCTCAGCTCAAGATATGCAGCCTTGCATATGTTCATGACATGTTGGTGCAATGTGAGAGTACTGTCCAGAGTAACACCTAGGTTTTGTACTGGTAGTGTGAATTTAATGTTGGTGTTGCTGATATTTATTGTTTGAGGTAAAGGATTGAATGAGAAAGTCTTTTTGTTGTGATCAGAATGGCATCAGTTTTATCATCATTCATCTGCAGCTTGTTACATGTCATCCATGATTTCACATCAGAAATGCACCTCTCTACACCTTGGATGGTAGCATCAACTTCAGTTGGGTTGCTAGATTTGTGTATTTAGGTGTCATCAGTGTACAATTGGTGAGTGTGATGTGATGTGATTTGGATTTTTAACGTAGCTTTAACAATTTTCCAGTCATATCGCTACGATGTCTGCAATGTGGCAGTTTATAGTGATGTCTAGCACTGGGGCATCATGCCGCAGACATGTAGCATGATGTCCCACCCAGTCACATTATCCTGACACCGGGCCTACCAGTCCTAACACTAACCCCTTAATGCTGAGCGCCAAGCGAAGCACCTGTTAGTACCATTTTTGTAAGTCTTTGGTATGACTCGGCTGGGGATCGAACCCACGACCTCCCGCATCCGAGACAGACGCTCTAACCACTAGGCCACTGGAGCGGTTACAATTGGTGAGACACTGGATGATGATCTATGACACTTGAGAGCGAATAAGTGTACAGAATGAAGAGAACAGGTCCAAGAACAGACCCCTGTGGAACACCACAACATAGATCAACTGGGCTGGAGTGTATTCCATTTGTAGATACATTTTGTGTCCTGTTGACCAAGTAGGACTTGAACCAAGTAAGGTTATATCATGAATGCCAAATACATGCTGGAGACGGTGAAGTAATATATCATGGTCTATTGTGTCAAATGCTGCAGACAAATCAAGGAGGGTGAGGACTGTAATCTTTCCGCTATCCAATGCAGAGAGAATGTCATTAACTACTTTTAGAAGAGTAGTTTCAGTACCGTGGCAAGGGTGATATGCAGATTGTACATTGCTAAAAAGACTGTTTGAATTTAGATGAGATACAAGCTGGGATAGAACAACCTTTTCTAAGATTTTTGATATGAATGGGAGATTAGAAACTGGGCAATAGTTCTTTAAATCGTTATGGTCTAGTGTTGGTTTCTTCAGCAGAGGCTTTACAATGGCAGTTTTGAAAAATGATGGGAATTCCCGGATGCGAGAGAGGTATTAATAACATCAGTTAGTGAAGGCAATACTGGATCTAAGCACTCAAGCAGCAATGATGTTGGAATTAGATCAAGTTCACATGACTTTGGTGCACTCTTCATCAGGATTGTATGTACAAAATCCATAGAGACAGGTTCAAATGCTGCTAATGGTTGCCGCTCAAATTCTGTATCCCAACTGTATGGTGATGATGAGTCAATTGAAATTGTGGTGTCACGCTTGTACAACAATTAAATATTGTTTTAAAACAAAAGTAAAGTTTTAAAATTCTTATTACTGACTGTTATTCACACTGCATTCAAAAGCACAACTTAGGATATAAATTAATTGGAAATATGCATGAATGGAGCTTTTTAATCAACATATCTATAATCCACGAATATAGCTTCCACAATGGCGAAGAAAACCATAGGCAATTTAATTGACAGTATGCTTGATTAAAAGTAGTCCTGGATAAAAATCAAGTACATATTTACAGACGAGAGAATGGCATATTATGTCTTTTTGCATTTCATATGGATCCAAGTGTGAGCTGAAAATAACTTATACAGTACCCAACCCTTTCTATAATTTCAAGATTTAAAAACCAGTGCTTTAGATTTCGTACTTTCACAGAATAGTAAACCTATAAAAATTAAAGATAGTGGACCAACAATGCCAGTCATCTGTCAGATCTTAAAATGAAGCATTCAAATGATGATCACTGTTATTTTGATTGTAAGTCTTGGTCATAGGCACATTGATATTTAAATCACTAATCATCATGATTAGCTTTACTGTCACTCAGGAAGCGGTACACATTCAATGAACCAGTGATTAAATTTACAGGCAATTGTAATAAGAGTGATCAAGATATAAAATCTGAAAGCAGCTCATTGTTATTTGTAAAGGGCAACTGAGTACATGTACTAGTTATTGGTAACCAGTGAAATCAAGAGAAACAGAATTGTTTCCCTCATCATATTGTTACAAACCAGGGGTCTTTGACTGACCGAGCAGTGTCAAACCCTGGTGTTATTCCCACTAGAAGTCATAAGTTTACCCCAAATTTCCAAAGACTTTCATACAACTTCGGTTGTAAAGGAGAAAGCCTGACGTGTCCATTTTATACATACATTTTACTCTAGCATGATGATGGTAATGAATGCAAGACCACAGATCTCACAACCTGCCAAATATATATCAACTGCACATCTGCATGGTTCCTCTTCATTAGGTTTCTGTACCGCCAGCAGTTAATGCCATATGAACTATACAACTGTCCCCTAACACAGGGAACTATTTTAGCTACACCACGGTTTCCAGGCACATTTCGCCAGTACAACTGCATCACATTTGCCACCATGACGCCATGAACAGTATCTGTTAAGTCCCTTTTTGTTGATTACATTGTTTAATTTACAGGTTTCCTACCATAAATACTGCCACTGCAGTCACAACACGAATGTACACCGCTAGATTTTAATAGGGACCCTGTTATTCCAGGGTCACTCATTTGGTTTTGACCTGAAATCACCACTAGTGAACCATGGCATCATGGAAACTCACTAACACTTCACTCCAAGATGTTTGCTCCTAGTAACTGGCTAATTATTTCAGGCTAAGGAATATTCCATTGCACCAAACTACAACAATCAGACAAGTAATCACAAAGAATTCCTTAAAATGGTACACTATAACCAAATGTGCATACTCCAAATTTATTACAATATGTCACATACTTTATTTTGTACACAGTGTTTAAGCTTCTATGCACAGAAGTGACCAAAGCAGGAGACAAAATATTATTGAGGTTACCAGTGCCTTTGTGAAAGTTTTTGACATACATATTGTGTTTCATTACCAAAATGTGTCAGGCAATTCCTAAACATGTCAACAAACCATGGTTTGATGATGCATGCAAAGATGCCATCAGGGAAAGGCAAAAAGGTCCTTAAACATTTTAATGCCAAATACTGCATATAATGAACTGAAGCTCATTGTACTATTTAGAGACTGTCACAACAAGTGACATCCGCTATCAAATTCTTTCAATACAGTTTGGGAAATATTCAACTTTGCACCATCTTCACAAGTGGCAACAGTGAATGCAGTACCTAAACTTTTCCAACAATTGAACCATACCATATACAAGCTTCATTTACAAAAAAACATAGAATGGATGATAAACTATAGGATTCCGTTGATATCTCGAGTCCAACAAACTGCTGACATTTAATACAGATTCAGACACCAGTAACAGAAAAGCACAGCAGACCATTAAACATTTACTAGGAAGCTTTCTTAATGAAAGAACATATATTTGCTATCTTTTTTCAACTTAGAGAAAACTTTAAACACCATATGGAAGCATGGCATGCTGACTGACCTGTTCAACCTAGGTCAAAGTGGCTGCCTACCTAACTTTATGACTCGTTTTTTGAACGATGGAAATTTCTAAGTCAAGGTAAGCAGAACCATTTCTGAAAGTTACTTTCAAGGCATGAGAGTAAACTCAGGGCATCATGCAGTTAGTCAGCCAGCTACAGTTGAATCAATGACCATGAAGACAAAATTTCAAACAAATTCTGTATATGATTGTGATCAATCCCATTTGTACACTGGACCTGTCTTGTCTTCCAAGGCAGCTGAGTTACAAAGCAACAAGACCCTCGGCAATTAACACAGAGTGGATGACATCGCAAAAACATTTAAAATACATTTCTTTTCATGAAATATGGATTCCTTCATTCCCATGAAAACCAGCTTGGCTGCATCTGCATAACCAGTGACAGAATGAAGACACTAACTGCATGAGAGTTCAATGGGGCAACTCTCAAAAGCCATTTTGCTGCTTAAGCGAAAACATATTTAGCCATCTAAGCCTGACCCCTCTTTAAAAACAAATTGTAATTTGCAATATATACTCATCTGCTTTATTTACATTTTTCTATCTTCATAAAATATTATGACAGCAAATGTATGGACCAGAGGTCAAGCTACACTTGAATTTTAGGAAGTGACTTATTCTTTTTGGACAGAACAGAGAGAAGTGACAGCTGGGACCAAAGCAAGACATGCTCTCTCTCTCTCTCTCTCTCTCTCTCTCTCTATATATATATATAGAGAGAGAGAGAGAGAGAATGAGAGATGTGTGTGTTGTTTTCATTCTCCTCTTCTTTGAATTATGACCTCTATTTCCCAGTATGCATATTTGCATTTGACATTGGTTTAAGCAATACTTTATTTTTAATTAGGAAATTTTCTGAGTTCTATCTACATTAAAAAAGATGGTGCATTTTAAATACTATCATATTCATATGGAGTGTATTTTGGCAATATGACTTAAAAAGAGAACAGAAGCTATACATTGTAATGAATTTTAACTACAGGGTAAGTAACTAGATTACAGTATTGTAATTGCAAGTTAGTACAAATGCTTAATCAACTACCCTAAATCAAGAATTTCTTTTTACTTTCTTAAAGTATACTATAAAATGGCAGTTGAAAAGATTTCTTTCAGATCATACTCTTTGTCTTAATTTCTTTGTTGCCGATAAAACCTTACCGTAACTGTTCCTAGACCAAACATTTGACCTTGGCTTTTAACTGTTAAATAACAGTCATGAAGTTGCAATACTTAATTTATCAAAACTTAAATATTTATCTTTAAAGATATTATAGATTTCAATATAATCGATAATACAAATATTGAAACTGCAAAAAGGAAAGAGTGAAAAAAAGAACTATCCCATCAAATTAAACAGCAAAATTTATTATTATTTAATTTATGTGCCTCCTTAGGAAAAACTATCTGCGAAGTGGGCGAAGACAAGAATTTTAAGAAGTGGCCTGATTTTATACATTCATGGTTCCCACACTTTTCTAAAGTTAAATTTCCAGGTCTTTTCGAGGGTTTTTCCAGGATGATGTTGTTGTTGTTTTAGGGTTTAACGCCATTTTTCAGCACACGATAGGCTATACATGGTGACCAGTATTAATGGTGGAGGAAGAACCCGGAAAATCCCCGGAAACAACCACCGACCTTCGAGAAGCTATTGGCAAGCTTTCTTACAAAGCCACATTGGCCGAATCCGAGACTCGAACCCACGCAGACAGAGGTGAGACGGCAGTGATTCGTAACGGAGAGCGCTTTAGACCACTCGGCCACTTGGGGCCCACTTTTCCAGGATCAAATTAATATTTTCAAGTTTCACATAAGCCCATTACTGTATGGAAATTAAAGAACATTTTAGATTATAAAATATGCATTTTCTAAATCTACAGATGGTTCTCTTTCAAGACTCTCCAAAACATCTAAGCCAGAAAAGATGATCATGTAAAAAACCAAAAAATGTATCAAATGAAACAAATTTGATTAAGGGGCCCTGAGTGGCCGAGTGGTCTAAAGTGCTCACCAGTCCGGATCACTGCCATCTCACCTCTGTCTGTGTGGGTTTGAGTCCAAGGATTGGCTAGCATGGGTAAGTGGGAAAGCCTGCCAGTAGCTTCTCGTGGGTCGGTGGTTCTTACCTGGGTTTTCCAGGGTTCTTCCTCCACCATTAATACTGGCCGCCATGTATAGCCTATCTAGTGCTGAAAAATGGCATTAAGCCCTAGAACAACAACAACAACAACAAATTTGATTATATTCCTATAAACTGGCATGTAAAGTCATTTCAACGTACAAAATAAAAATTCTAACTTTATTTTGCTGACCTGCATTATGTTGCTAAGCTGGAACAGCATAATGAACGTAAATTAATTTTGTTTCCTTTCAAACCTTTATCTCTTAAGAATTATATAGCAATATATATATATATATATATATATATATATATATATATATATATATATATATATATATATATATATATATATATATATATATCAGGGCTCGAATTTAACACAAATTTCTTTGTAGCCAGAAGGATTAGTATATTGAGAAATTTACTAGTCCTGCCAAATCTTTACTAGTCCTGTTCAAAAAACAATGTCACACATCTTTCATGTACGTTTACTGATTCAATTTTAAAGTTTGAACAACCTGCAACAAAACTGGATGTTTTCTGTGTGTTTGTTTTTGCGAACTGCATACACCAAATAATGTTCCTTTCCTCGTCATAATTCAGCCATTCCGTCTTTTGTCCATTTCTTCTGAAACTTTCCATTACGCTTTTCCCTATCATAAATATTATTCCTCATCATTCTCATTAAACTTTTGCTTTTTTTTCCGGTGGCTGAACACCTTCTATGAAATGCCACATTTTGCCTGTCTTATAAGGAGGGAATATTGCCTTGTTTTGAAATTCGAGATGTTATAGTATAGCTGACATGAATTATTTAAAGCAAGAAAAGGAATGGCATAATGTCCTTAATATAAGAAAGTCAGAGCAAGAAACATGTTTCAAAACACGTGTCTTTGCCCCCTCCCACAATTAAATGGTCTCTCCCAAACAAAGACCAAACTTCATCGGATATTCTTCATGATCAAAGCAGTGGCTATTGTAAACACTGTTAAAAAATATTAGCATCAGAAGATAGTGTTAGCTTCAGCTTGGAAAAGGTGTGTTCCCATCAAACGAAGCCATCTGAAACTTGGCGCATTGTATTTAACAGCTCCAATTACGGTATCATAAGTCGTAAGTTTGGTAATTGTTCCTAATTAATCGAACATCAATGTATTGTGTATTGTTGAAATTAATAATAAGGAGGAAATTTTTCAAATCTTAGATGCCCATGCTCAGAGATTTTAATTCCCAACAAATGTATGGCATTCTGCTTGGATATCTCCACGTGCATTCAATTATTTGTTCATTCTTGTAAGGGAAAAATATAAAAACTATTCTTATCATCCTAGAAAAAGTAGTTGTACTGAAAGGATGTGTCAAAATTAACATAATTGTAATAAATTGATCTAATTCTTATAATTATTTCGATGGAAATGTAAACTATGTAGTTTCCTGTTTGTAACTGTTGGAGAGTTTGGGTAGCGAGGAACAACAAAAAAAGAACCTTAAACAAAAAAACGTGCAAACTAATTTCTTTGAAGAGTTTTTGCTGTGTTATTTTGTGTGGTATACCGCTTTGTAGTTTGTTGCTGTGGTCGAGTGAATAAAGTGTGATATCACATAATTTTTTCATTTAATTCATTATCAGATTAATTAGGATCAATTACCAAACTTCCGATGTTAATGACGGGACCATAATTTGCGTTGTTAAGTGAAATGCACAAAGTCAGATGGATTCTTGTCATAGAAACGCACCTTTCCGAGGCAGAAATTGACTTCATCTTCTCATGCTAATATTTTATGACTGTGTTTACAATAGCCACTGCTTTGATTCTACAGAACATCTGCTAAATCAAGTCTTTATTAGGGAATGGCGTAAACAAATAATAATAATAATAATAATAATAATGACCTTATTTAAAGAGGGTAACACAATTAGCTAAAAACTAATCTACCTTGAGGCCCTCATACAAAGGAATTCATTTATTTAAGCTGCATCTCTGAAGCCACTGGATATATTGGGTTTGGAAGAAGGAAATAGAGTGGGCATTTCTAATCTCAGCTGGAATACTATTCCAGAGCAGAGTTCCAGAGTATTGGAAACTTTTTTAAAATAACTCCTTATTTGGTTTGGGAATTTTATACTGTTTGGTAGACATGGATCACAGGTGGGGAGTATTACCAGGTAGCCTATACTGGAATAGTGATTGTAAATATTCAGGAGCACTATTCTGAGATATCCTGTACATTAATTTGGCTTTTCTTAAACAGATTCGGTCTTTAATAGGTAATATTTTTAACCTACCAGCTAAACTTTCCCTGCTTTCTTTCTGGATTGATATTAGCCCAAATGCTCTTTTTTGAAGATGTGCCAGCTTTGCTATGTTTTTATCATTTGAATTACCCCATACTGTACTACAGTAGTCCAAATAGGGTTGTATGTAACTGTTATAAAATAGTTTCCTGTGCCTTTCAGGGAGAAAATGTCTTATCCTACTGAGAAGCCATAAACTTGAATTGACTTTTTTACTGGTATGTTTGATATGTTCAGTCCATGATAGGTTATTATCTACCAGAACACCAAGTAGCCTATCATGACAAACTATTTGCAGATTTGTATCCTTCCATGTCAGACATAGTTCATCACTATCAAGATTTGTCCTTCTTTGCCGTGTTGAGATAAGTAATATTTTAGTTTTACCAATATTTACCACCATGCCATTACATGTGCACCAGTTTTCCAGTTTGTTTAGTGCATTCTGTAAAGAAATTTCAAGCTCATGCTTTGTGTTTTGGATGTCTGACAATGTTGTGTCATCTGCATAGAGATCTGTAGATGATATTGAGTCTCTTAGTAAAAGTGGTAGGTCATTAATAAATAAAATGAATAGTAGTGGACCTAGAATTGAGCCTTGTGGTACTCCATATCTAATTGTTTCAAGTTCAGACAGAACATTATTTATGTAAACATGTTGTGTTCTCTCATTTAAGTACGAAATAAACCATCTAATTGTTCTTTCATCACACTGGTAGATTTTCAGTTTCTTCAAAAGGATTTCATGATCCACCATGTCAAAAGCTTTCCTGAAATCTACAAATACAGTTCCTATTATTCTACCTTGGTCAAGTGCTTGAAGCCATTTATTAGTTAGGGAGATCAAGGCAGTCTCACAGGAATGGTTCTGTCTAAAGCCTGATTGATTAGGGTGTAACAGCAAGTGTTTGGTTAATTATGACATGAATGAGTCATGGACATGTTTTTCAATCAATTTTGACAAGTTTGGTAGTATTGAAATTGGTCAGTAGTTATCAGCATCATCCTTAGAACCAGATTTGTGAATAGGAGTTACTTCTGCAGTTTTCCATATTTTGGGGACAGATGAGGTTGCAATACTTAAATTAATTATGAATGTTATGCTATCTACAATAGCAAAGGCAGAAGATTTAATGAGTCGTGGACCAATTTGATCAAGTCCTGTAGCTTTCTTGGTATCAAGTTCACTGAGACATTTTTTAACAAAGTTTTTTGACACTGGTGGGACAGAAAAACATACCTCCTTTGAGATTTTACTGCTGCAGAACTTTTTCAGTTCATTAAAGTTGTTTTCTATCACTGGCTCTTTTAACTTTGTGGTAATGTTGATGAAAAAATCATTGAAAACATTTGCAATGTCAGTTTCATCAGTGACATGACACAGGTATGCCATCATGGCAAGCAGATCGAGTGTTTTAGGTGCCATAAATATGGACACAAACAAAGACTTTGTCCATCAATGTATACATATTAGGAAGCTGGCAAAGAGGAGAATGCCAATGCTTCATTTACAAAAAAACTAAATGTACCCAGTGGGACTCTTGACTCTAACTATTCAATGGACACTATTGTAGATGCAAATGTAAATGGATTTTCAGGGTTTGTATGTGACTTTGAAGATGCTAATATATATGAACATTTAAATATAGAAATAGGATGTCAGAATGATAAAAGTAGTATGGAGACAATCTCAGTGAGTACCCCATTGCATGATGACATACATGTAATTGATATGAAACTAAATACAAAAGGTTTTAACATAGGTCACTTAAATGTACAAGGTATAGTGGGAAAGATAGACCAGATTAAGTTAATGTTGTCTTCCATGGAAAATAATATACATGTTTTAGGACTCACTGAAACCAAATTAAATGCTAACCACAATGATGATCTATTTCATTGTCAAGGCTACAATAAACCATTTCGTAGGGACAGAGAGACAGCAGGGGGGGGGGTTCTTGTTGTATACATTAGGGAAGATGTAAATGTAAAAAGGCGACTTGACTCGGAGTCACATGAAATTGAGAGTATCTGGGTGGAAATTTTTCAAAATAATGCAAAATCTTTCCTAGCTGGTTTCATTTATAGACCACCTTCCTCCAAAGAATTTTGGAATGATAACTTTTTGAAACAAATAGAAAATGTTCTAGCACAGGAGAAAGAAACATATATACGCGGAGATATAAATAAGGACCTTCTCAATACTCAAATAAGGAACAACCGGATGGAATTTATTGAATCATTAGGCCTAGACCAGCTGGTAAATGAGCCTACAAGGGTAACAGAAAAATCAAGCACTCTTATTGATCACATTTAATTATACTAACCTACCAGACAATGTGGCTTGTGTTAATGTACCGAATGTTGGTCTTAGTGACCACTATCCTACTTTTTTGACAAGAAAGGTTAAATGCAAGAAAAATAAGAAAAATACACATAAAACGATCACTTACAGATCGTTCAAAACTTTTAATGAAGAACAATTTCTCAGTGACCTATATAAAGTTCCATGGAGTATGATCCAAAATTTGGATGACATAGATGAAGCCATGAGGGTGTGGACTGACTTATTTATGGATGTAGTATCTAAGCATGCACCACTGAAAGTACATCGAGTAAAGACTGATATTCAACCTAACTGGCTTACTACTGAAATCCTAGATGCTATGAAAACACGAGACAAATTCAAGGCTATGGAAAACCATGCACAATATAAAGTATGGAGAAATAAAATAACAAGTATGATCAAAAAAGCTAAAAAAAAACTTATTATCAATCATTGCTTGAAAACAAAATGAGCAACACAAACTCCATTTGGAAAGTCTTCAATGAACTCACTGGAGGAACGCACAAAAAACAGACAAATAAAATTCACTCACAAACGCCAACTATCGATAACCAAAACTTAGTAGCCCATCGGACTATTAACATTATGAAAGTTACTAGTCAGACAGGAAATTTGCTAGCCCCGGGCTAGCGGACTACCGCTAATTTCAAGCCCTGTATATATATATATATATATGCATCTTATATAAAGTAAACATTTCCTATTATAGTATTAAAAAAACAGTAAACGCAAATAATTAGAATCTTGTCTTGTAACGAAGGGAGTTTAACCCTGAATTTATCTGTGCAAATTAAATCCCAAAGAAGATTTTTCAAACAACCTAATCTCCTTATGACGATCTGGTTAAAAATCCATCACTAAAAAAACATTTTCAAAAGGGTCAATTTAAATTTGAACAAAAAACCTTCATAATTATTTACTGTTATGTAAAAAGGACTGAATTTTCTGCTAAATCAACTTGTCTTCTTGTAATTCGATAAACCAATTCCCAAACCTGTATTGATAAAGGGGCTCAAATCATTTTCTAATTTATAATACAAGGGATGATATCTCATTTCAGCTGAGATTCAACAACTTGGATTACAAAATTGGTTTAAAATGAATAGCAGTCCGTTTTCTAATACGGGTTTCCTCCGAATATTCCCACGGTAGCGACACATGGTAGTCGCTTAAAAGTGGGCCTAGAAAATTTTAACTTTTGTTATACTGAACTATACCTGCATGAAATCGATAGAAAAATTATTTATTTTCTAGAAATGGCAAGTATTTAAATCATTATGTCTTTATTCCGCTCACAGACTAGTCAAAACATTGGCATTGATGAAAACTGACCCAGTACTTGCCATTTGCATTACTAGTAACTTCACAAATCTTAAATGACGACATCGGAAGTCCATTAGCCACATGATATCAACAACAAACTCCATTTTAATGTTGTTGTAGAGAAATCCAATTATATTAAATGAAAGTCAGATACTTTTTGTAAAATCCAACAATCTGGTCAGTTTGATTTATCAAACAGACAGCACATGTCAACATGGTAGTCATGTGTTACAACAAAACTCCAGAAGTTGTCAACAGAATATATAAATATGGAAAATGCTGTGTTCTTTTGTTTTTGTATTTTTATTATAACCATTATATAACTTTCATTTAATAGTTTTATTATTTTTTCTCTACAACATTTTAAAATGTGGGTTAGATTTTTGTACTCATGTGACTAGCAATGCAAATCTTGAGTACCAGGTCACATTTCATCAACACCATAGTTTTATCTTGTCTTTCAGCAGATTAAAGACAAAATGATTTTAATACTCACAATTTCTGAGAAAATAAGTATTTTTCATATCCATTTCATGCATGTATCACTTGATCTAACAATGTTTAAAGTTTGCTAGACTATCTGGTAATTGGCATACTTTGCCACCACGATGTTTGCCTCTTGTGATGCTAACCTGGTTTTCATAGCTTCGATGTAAGGAAAGGTATGGATATCGAGCTGACTTTGAAAATAAATTTCTACTTGACAAATCTAATCTACTGGGCGTTTGGACTGACTGAGCATATATGTTTACTGCAACCACCCAAATGATCCATCCTACACCCTTCAAATATTCTGGTTAGAACTCGACAAATTTAACTCACGATCAGTTTTGTTACGACTCAATTACGTGATTGTTTCGGGCGTCAAGTGGTGGCGGAAAATTCCCGTTTTTTTCCCGACTTTGTTAAATATCTGCGAAATTCCAGGAAAAATTATCATTTCTCCCGACTTTTTCCCGATAGCGATTTGACATATGACAACAAACTATGTTGCCCCATTGGTTTCAATTCACTGACATCATAGAAAAATAGAGGTATTTTGAACTAGTATGAAAGTATATTAGGAAATTTTGATGAGTTTTGTTTTGATTGTCAAACATAATTATTATACTCACAGCATTTTGACGAACTCGAAGCCTGTTTCCTTGCTGTAGAACGTTGTCAAAAAAAAAAAAAATCATCAGTTACATGCTACCACTTAATACCAACAAAATTAAACGACCACGTAGAAACACGTGACACCATAACTATGCTAGTACTAATATTAGTACCCTTACTCCTACCTCGACCACAACAAATCAAGTTGAGGCTACGACACTGTAGCTAAACTGATGCCAGGAGAGAGAGAGAAGGGGGGGGGGGGGTTGTATTGGGTAAGTTAGACATAATTAGTGAATCAGACTGGACATACGTGTAAAATGAAATCGGATGAGATCATTGCTTACCGCTTCTGGCTTGTCAAAAAGTTTTAATAGAGACGACGACAACCATACGCCCCAGGATGTGTCGTCTGTCACGAATCTATTTTACGAAATGGAATCCAAACTGAAAAGAATATTAATTTAAATTGCAATCTTTTGATTAAAATCGTTAACGTTCCAAGAATAAAACATTTGCATAGTATAAACTGATTAATTAACAAAATACTTACTTTCCTGCATTTAAATCATTTGGGTTTCATTTCGTTGTACGTTTAATTTTCCTCCACTGAAGCCAGGTTTCAGGCCCTTATCCAATATTTGTAATATATCTGTACTTAAGTTAGGGGACCAATTGACCTCAAATTGTGCTTCATTCGGATTATCTCAGATATTTCTGAAAGTCTTCTTCTTTGGTTGGTTCGTCTGATTGATTGAAGTCTGGTTCCCGGTCCAAACGTGATTATAACGCAAGCACAAGTTGCGAGTAAACTGGCCTTTCACTCTGGCCTTATTACTACCTAATAAGTATCAACCCGTCATCATAGACTGGTACAAAACAAGTTCGTTGTAATATTGAAATTTATTTCTACGAAGAAATCAAACTCACCCTGACCTTCAAGTTGCTGCTGCAGACATCGTCGTTACATCAATTTCCGATGATGGGCAACACGTAACATGAAAATATGAATTTGGGTTTGTATTCTCTAGTATCACCTCGATACAGATTTAGAACTCTGCTTCTGGGGGACACTGGATTTGTGGACGATGACAGGTAAATTAATGCAACTTAATTTACACAACCTGAGAGTAGAGTGCTAGAAATTATTAGGTTGAATATAATTCTTCCTGTTATTCGTTTAATCAGATTTTGTAGCTGTCTTAATGTACTCTTTATTCCTTGGTCTGACATCAGTCAGCTCCTGTCAAGGAATTTTCTGAGCGAAGAATCGGGGTGTTTTCCATTGCCTTGGTGCCATGAAGGACTCGAATTATAAAGCAAAATTTATGCGTTATCATTAAAAAGCATATTTGAGAAAACAACAGTATATGATAAGCAGTTTTCAAGCATTATTCAGTAATTTACAGCATTTGTTCGTTATCGCGCAACCAAATATTTGACTAAATGTTATTGATTTATCTGAGCAAAACGGAACACTAACAGAACATATACTTCAGAAGTAATTTTAGGGGGATATAGAAAGTTAGACTACTAATACCTATGTATACAGTTATCTTGTGAGATGACAACATCACAAATCGAAATTAAAACTCACACGACTAGCAATACTTTGAACTTATTTTGGAGAATTACAAAAATATGTCATGAAGAATTAATGTACTAGTCGGACCATGACGGCACAAATAACAGCGGAGAAGCGCGGATAGAGAGTATCTGCCTATGTCAATCACAACACTAATTTGTTTACGTTCTTTTCTTCAGAAATGTATCGTGTAAGGTTAAGAGAACATCACAAATCGATATTAAAACTCACGTGACCAGCACTACTTCGAATAATTTTGAGGAGAGAGTAACACGAAAGACAGAAAGAAAAAAATGAATTCACAAAGAATGACTTGACTAGTCAGGCAATGACGACACAAATAACACAGCGGCATAGCGCGGATTCAAAATGTCTGCCAGTGCTATTCAGTTTGTTTGTTTTACAGATAGACAGTGGCAGATAGTTAGCTTGTATTAAACACGATCAATATCAAGAGATGATGTGTAATTGTTTGAGGTTTTTGTTTTAATCAACAGCTGAGGATAAAAGACTTACTCGACTCGATATCGGTATTACCGTGTTCACCACAAGAGAGACAACCTTAACGACACTAGCTGAAGATATGTTTTCTCATTTATTCTCCCCTGATACAACCATATTTTGGGAGGGGATTGGAACACCATATGGGCAACCATAGACCTGCGTATCAAACCACTCATAAAGCATGAACGCCTTAAGCTGATGCTGATCAATTTTACGTTAGGAACAATTTATTGCTGATTTTACCACAATATGCAGGTCAACCTGTAACTGTTGGTTGCTGCTACATTTAATCCTATTGTTGTACGATCTATATATACAGCATTGCCACACTGACACCAAATCCCAAATGTGTGTGTGATTTGGATTTTTAACGTAGCTTTAACAATTTTTCAGTCATATCGCTACGATGTCTGCAGTGTGGCAGTTTATAGTGATGTCTAGCACTGGGGCATCATGCCGCAGACATGTAGCATGATGTCCCACCCAGTCACATTATCCTGACACCTGGCCGACCAGTCCTAACACTAACCTTTTAATGCTGAGCGCCAAGCGAGGGATGTGTTAGTACCATTTTTGTAAGTCTTTGGTATGACTCGGCCGGGGATCGAACACACGACCTTCCGCATCCGAGGCGAACGCTCTAACCACTATGCCACCCAAATTTGTATTTCTATTTGTATGAGTTGTCTTGTTTCCATCAAATTAAGAGCAGTCACTGAATAGTGCATTCTATGTACACATTTATTGGCGACAACAGTCTTGCTGTTGCATCAGCCTTGGAGAATTGAGTGTATCATCATTTGGCGGTTGGCCGCTTTTATGGCACAACACTATTAGCACCAATTCAACAAAAATCAATTGCCACAAGAACAATTTAATAAGTTGACTTGTCTAGTGAATCTCTCGGGTTTAATTCAGTAGATTATAAATTGTCATCCATTAATTGTTCTTGGTAGTTTTCATCATGTATTCATTCAGTTTACTTTAAATTTTTTTAATATAATCTTTTCCAAAGAAGAAGTACACTTGACCACATTTGCATGTTTTGACAAACGATGGGATGCATACTATTTCTTTGAAATGATTGTCAGTTCTTTTGGGCAATCATATAGATTTCATGTCGTATTTGGTCATAATTGACGCGAGTTATGGTTATTGTGGTTTTTTTTGTGAAGTACACCAAGAAGCTTGAACGTGTTGTAATAGACATTTTAGTGTCCGTTTTAAATCACTGGTTATCTAATTAATCACTTAAAATTTTAGATTATATTATAAGCAATTTGAAGAAAGTAGTCTGAAGAGTTGTCATGAAACAGTGTCGCATGTTTAGAGAGACTGCCTGTGGAGCATTGCCTTTAATTTTTCCACACCTTATCACTTTTTGTACACCATTAATTCTGAACAAAGTCATAATTATTTTCGATCCTCACCTAATTGCTTTCTACAGAAAACTTGATTTCCTATTAAGAATCTCTAAACACTTGTAATCGAGAACGAGCTTAGTTTTAATGATAACTATTTCATTCTACCTTTAATTCGTTTCAGCAAAGACATACACGTCAAACAGTGCATGCAAAATTACAGATTCTACTTGCCAAAAGTTCCTCTGATATTTAATACCGTTCGTACTCGCTTGAAAGTCGAGTCAAACTGCCCACCAAAAATCCTGATCTGCCGTAGCATAATAAGCATGCAGATCAATGCCTATGCTGTTTGTTCTACCGATCACTTCTAACAAACTTCACAGGTCAAATTTGTTTGTGCATTATGCGACGGTAGATCTGGGTCTGTCCAGTTTGCAGTTCGACTAGTCTTATAAACGAGTATATATTGTATCAGTAGATTTACTTCATTTGGTGCGGTCATCGTTTAAAAGTGTGGTTGTATGTAATTATACAGATTCAATATTGCCAAATGTCACCGCCTTCAAAATGATTTTCAGCACACGTTAAATATTATGGAAATATAGTATCTATAGCAAACGTTTCTCACGCTGGACAGTTTGCACAAAAAAATGAGATATTTTAAGGTAAAGACCGGATTGAAAGCTTTCATTATCAAAATGACCTTATACATGGAAAAGTATACAGTAGCCGTTCGGCAGGAGGAAGTTACGTTATGATGCTGCTTTACAAACTTTTCAAACTGTAGACGATTTGCACTTTGGAATTTGTATACCACTGTGTGGTGTACTGTTCTAAAGAGTCTGAAGGCACCAATACATCAAAAATATGGTATGGAATATTAACCCCATCTGCATGATTAAGTTTGTGTGCTCCAAAAATTAATATATTTATAAGTAGATCAAATTAGAGCACAGAGCGTATCCGAGAATTGTTAGATATTCAGATGCAATCTCTTCTCTAAGCCGTACTGGTCATTGGTGAAGTTAATGATGTACGGTTATCTTGAGGGCATTTTTACAAATTCTGATTTACACTGTATTTGTATCCAGCATTTTGCCTTGAAAATGTCACAAGCCACCGCCAGAACGACTTTTAGCGGTCTTGAAAAGTTAATTTCATTTTGAGTGTGCATACATGACGGGACCCGACAATGAAGAATGCTTTACAGTGAAATACAAATAAAAAAGAGCAAATTATTTTTTTCTTCGAGTGGGGTGGGGATGGGTCTGAAATCATGTTAACTGTATCAAACCCATCAGATAAAGAGCTTTCTGGAACCGCACCTTATCTTACAAAGTTTAGACCAACAAGATAGTATTGTAATTTCTAGTGCAGACCACAGCTTTCGTGGCATACTGTAATATTCTCGTAGATTAGGACCTGTGATATACATTGTACTTATGACTTAAGGATTTCCGCTCTTGAAAAAAAAAATGTTTCTGCGTAAATCGACAGGATGTAATGATGCCATTGTTGCATCATCAGTATTGCATAACTTGTGGTGTGTCTGACGTTGTCTGTGGTATTACACTAAACTCTGGTCTAGATCCGAAGTAAAAGGACGCGGTAACAACTTTTGTATCTTATTGAATAGTACAAATTAAGTTTCTTTATAGCGACTTGGCCTTTTAACGAATATTAAAAATTAAGGATTTTATATATCACTATAATTCTGTGATTTGGAACCACAGACATCTAAATTCACATTCCAACATACACCTTTCTTTGTGTGTCGTATTAAGGAATGTGTTACCTTTAACTGTGCGATTATGTCTATTTAGATCAGCTTTGGTCCTTTCTTTGATGACTCCCAAAAGACTGGCGCAAGCACGATCTTGTTTATTGTTATCTGAACCATCTGTTTAATGTGAACAAGTGGTTTATTCTTCGACAGTGTTCTACCCTTTTTATGGTGCTTTTAGTCTGGTTTCTTCGTGATGTTTCTATTGATCTGCAATTAATGCTTTATAGTTTCGAACCTCTTTTAATATTTGAGATACATGTCTTTTCTTACTGTTGAAAGCCTGTTTTCTGTTTCATCAGTACATCTAAAATGCAATGTACATTCTTTGTTGATCTGCTTGGTTCTAATTCTGTAATTTTCCTCCTTGCGTTTTTCTGTCTACTTTACTGAAGCATCTTTATACAAAAAGCTCGTGAGTTTTGCGGATACACATGCGCATTCAATATTTGTAAACGCTTGTACCATGGTACTTTTCACTATCTGTAGTTCATATTACAAATAGCGTCCATAACCGTGCCTAATTCGAAGGATAAGCTTACACACGTGCCTCCAGATTAAACAGTATTGTAATGATCCTTGGGTATGTGATTTTTTTGTGTGATTTTGATTTTTAACGTAGCTTTAACAATTTTTCAGTCATATCGCTACGATGTATGCAATGTGGCAGTTTATAGTGATGTCTAGCACTGGGGCATCATGCCGCAGACATGTAGCATGATGTCCCACCCAGTCACATTATCCTGACACCAGGCCGACCAGTCCTAACACTAACCTCTTAATGCTGAACGCCAAGCGAGGCAGCTGTTAGTACCATTTTTTTAAGTCTCTGGTATGACTCGGCCGGGGATCGAACCCACGACCTCCCGCATCCGAGGCGGACGCTCTAACCACTAGGCCACCGGAGCGGTCCTTGGGTATGTGGTATTTCTATTTACGTGTCCGCTAGATTTTAGCGATTATTTATTGATTATAGGGATTCGGTGCTGGAAAGATATTTATCAACCCTAGTAATTAGCACATTTTTAAGAGTGGCCCTCATAATCTACATTATTCCCGATACGTTAGACAGAACTCTAACCACTAGGCCACCGGAGTGGTCCTTGGGTATGTGGTATTTCTATTTACGTGTCCGCTAGATTTTAGCGATTATTTATTGATTATGGGGATTCGGTGCTGGAAAGATATTTATCAACCCTAGTAATTAGCACATTTTTAAGAGTGGCCCTCATAATCTACATTATTCCCGATACGTTAGACAGCATGGAGGATTAAGTTCCATAAAATGGACCCTCCTAATTTCTTAATAAAGGGAATTATCTGGGTATTTTGTTTTAGGTATACGCGTTTTGGAATTTGAGAGGAATAATGCTTTTATTATGTGTTTGTTGCGTGAAGCACTAATACGCGGCTTGAAAATGCTTACTGATAAGTTATGCAAATGTGAAACAACAGAAAACAATGCAACTGTGAAACTAGTTTCAAGATGTGTGGTCATTCGGTGATCGGAAGTGAAATTTAGAGTATTTGCGCGGCATAGAACTTTTCAGACAGTCTGTTGTCTCGATGTCCTTGTAAATAGAGTAATACAATCAGCCTCAAGCAAGACTCAAGCAGCTGTTTCGTACTCTCGGTAGTGAGATTTTGTGTAGGCATATGTGGGATTCGGGATAGTTTATGATTTAAACGTTTTCTGCATTTTAAACGAAATCTAAGACTTATGCAGTGCGTGAAGAGGAACACATGGGCTTTATTGACTGATGGGTAACTGTATTCTGATCCGCTCTTATGTGTTGTTTGCTTCTTAATAAATAAACTTGGCGAGTAATTTTATTTAGTATGGTAATGTACATTTACGAATTAATTTATTAATACGTTTTTATAATATTTTTGCAAGAATATGGAATAAAATGTTACTTAATATCATTTTTAATTATGGTGGGCATGGCTTAGAGTTTAAAAATTTCTCACATACAGTTCAAATAAGCAGGGACGTCATTGGAGGGTGGACCGCGGGGGCCTCCTCCCCACCCCACCCCCCGAATCAGCACATGCTGTAAAATTGCTGTAGCCTATGTACAAAAATTAACAAGCCCGTCAAGTTTTGCTCCCCCCCCCATCAAGTTTGCCCCCCCAATCGAGTTTTGCCACCCCACCCCCACCCCGAAAAAAGTTGAAATGACGTTCCTGCAAATAAGTATATCATCCACGAAACAAAGAATGAAGCATAATTAACCACCTTGTCTGAAAGTGAAACATAAATACTACTGTATGTAGATAAATTATATATATATATATATATATATATATATATATATCTGATTCTGTATAATGACCGTAAACCCAGTTAATACGTACTTAAAGGCACATCTTTTCTATTTTGCACTGCTATTACCGATTCAATATGTTTTCAGTATTGAGCGCAGAGAAAGCCATGATGTGACAACTTTTACACGTAACGGTGCCAACCATGTAAAGTAGATGTACGTCTAGGTTTCTTTACTGAAATTTGGCGTCCAAGATGCCGATTCCAAGGTCATAAAATCGTGATAATACAAAAAATTTAAATGTCGGTGGTTTATCGATCGCCGTGATTAGTAGAGTGGTAAGGCAGTTATCATCTGTTTTGATTTTGCTGACAAGAAAAATAAAACCGTTGGGTATACATGCCGTATGAAATTACTGAAACACAAAAGTATCATCATCTGGAGTTGATTATATATTAAAACCCCAGAGTTGGGTAATTTGAAGTACAAGAATTGTCTCAAACAACGAGCGCTTATATGCTACATAGAGAAAGCGAGAAATTAATCCTGTCCTGAGAATATTGGCTCGTATAATACCGTCTCCGCTGTCATAATTTTCCGTAACATTTGACCTGACCTCAACTGTTTATCAATTAATAGTGTCAATGTCATGTAAGCAAAATGACAATTATTCAAAAGCCTATATATTGCCTCTTGTCTGTTAATTATATTCACATTTCGATACAGTTCCGATTTGTAGTCGTATAATCACTTTACTACTTCATTTCATTAGACTTCTTACCGCAGTTCCATTATATATATATATATATATATATATATATATATATATATATATATATATATATATATATATATATATATATATATATATATATATATATATTTGTCTCTGTGTGTGTATGTGTGTGTGTTGTAACAACGCTATGGTTTTAAATTAAGTAACACAAAAGAGCGAAAACCAACATCTTTGCAAAATTAAACAAATGGTTTATTTCTCTTGAATACAAGGAGAATCTGTAACATGAACTTAACTTATTGTGAATCAAATCCCAAAAAGTCCTGAAATTTATATTACAACTCCAAATGTTTAAAGTCACCTAACTTCCCAACTGAATTCAAAATGGTATTCCAGTTAATTGATAATACTGAATGGGCTGAAGTGCATGTAGTCTCCAACGTGATAATGTTGTAGTAGCCTGGATAGCGGCGATGTGATAGACTCTTTTGATGTATTTCAATATTATGATCCAGAAAATGTTCTTGTCTGAATTCAGTATAATTCCAAATTAATGTTTCTGTCCAAGAAAAATATTGATGAGCACTTTGTATTTTACATTGAATAATAATGTGAATAAATAATTCCACCCAAGTGACAAATCTGAACACAACAATAAGAATGATTCTGCTTCAAGATGTTAAAGCAAGAATGGTATTTTCTCAGGTAAAGAACATTACATAAAAATCTAAGACACAAAATAGAACCAGGATGAGGGTCACAAGATCATTTCTGGAACATTCTAAACAGTTAACAAGATAGGTCTGTTACTAAAATTATAATTAAAGACATGGGAAACATCAGGTACACGAGGTTGTCCATGGGAGAGTACCAATGCCCTAGATGCAGATTAAGATAAACATGTTACCACCATTGATAATGATCCTAATATTTATTCTACACTCACACAGAAATATTAGCTATATTTTAAGTTGTTTACAAAATCAAATGTTCCTAGTCAGGTACACAGTAAACTTGATTTTGAATCAGTTACAAAATACAATCAATTATACGTAGCAAATAATCATGGGGAAAAAAAAACGATACAATATATATATGAGACAAAATTAAATTAGATGGACATTGCCTGATTGCATGCAGCGGTGTCAGAATGCAGTCAGACATGTAAAATGCCGATCCACTTTTCTGTAGAGCTTCACAACTACAAACCTTATTGCGTTCGGCAATATATATGACATCTAGGGATACCAGCCGATAAAATCACATCGGTCGTTGCCTCGGCACATCCAACATCGCTTTTCAAAGTCAGCATACGTCCAGCTCTTGTACCATTCTATGTTCAATTTGTTGTTCTGTAGCTTAGGTTATCTACATATTTAGGGCCCTTTAGCACATTGGCCGCTACTCTCTTTTATCAATACTATAACTGGGCAACTATTACATTGGCACATCAGATAAAGCTTTTGTGATGTGTTTTACATTAATTGGCTTACTGTGGACAACTAAAAGCTCTTTGCTGGCGCTATTGGACTCGCTTTGACTGTAATTGAGATATTATACTAGCCGTTATGTGTACAACGTGTTATCAAATCACAGCAGCTGATTAGACGTTTTGTGCTGGAGACGTTAATTTAGATTTGTTTTGGATATTGTGGCATTCTTTATATCCTCCAAAGCGATACTTGGAAGGTGCAGCTGAATTACAACTATGCTGCGTACAGACGATTCTAGTGTAGATTTGTTCTATTGTTTGATGTCTTCAAATTAATCATGACGAATTATGATGTGTATTTCAATTTTGTTCAACGCTTGCTACAACGTGGTTCTGGATTTGGAATGTGTATTCGAGAACCAATGATTATTTTCTTATAGTACACTTCAAAGGAATATTGGTACGGTTTTACATTTGTTTTTATCTTATATGGCACTTTATTAATTCACAAGGACTAGCCATTCATGTCCATGGTGTATGGTGTATCTTGTGGTCTTTAAACTGTGGCTTATTTAACTATTCATATTTTATTGCTGGAAAAAAATTACTCTTCTTTCAATTCAATATTAGCTAACGTTAGAAAACTGTTACGTTGTAGCAGATACCTTTGATGCATGTAAATGTTCAAAAGGTCTCAATTAATTTCACAATTCTGTAGCCATATAACCATCAAATCCAGAGGGATTTGTTTTAAGAGAGCTATAACTGAAATCAACGTGCCATAAATGTAACATACATTTCCTTATTATATAATACTATTATTGTAAGTCCTGGAGATGCATGGGGCTACATATTAAACTAACACCAACCTACTCAGTATCTGTTAGAATTTTTAAAAAAAAATGTTTTATTAGTACCTTTATCAAGACTTTAACCAGTATTTAAAAGATGGATGCAAATACTAGCCATTAACGACGTAATGGACATTTTGTATTTCATTTTAAAAAAACTGTCAGGTGGCGGATCTTTAAATGGACACCCATTGCCATACACACCTGCCAACTAGTTTACATGGACTTTGCAACAGCTGAATACATTACGGATGTACAAAAATAAATTGTTTCTTTTACACTAAAAGGATCTTGCAGATCATCTATTTTAGGTATAACTGAGTTAGGTATATATGCAGTTTTCATACTCTTATTTATTTCTAATTTATTCTTTTGCTCGGTAAGACATTACTATTGCTAATCATTTATGAAATAAATTCTTTTCCTAGAACCCAAACTACAAATCCATAACGACTGCATAAAATGTAAGTCACTATTAACAATCACCTCATTAAAGCAAACGGTCATATTTAGTGTCGGACTACATTTGGACTTATATGTGGAATTAGTGCTAATGTTTAGAACCTTCAGAATTATCAGCTTATGGATAGCTTTGGACCTTCTTTCTGCAACCTGAAAAGACCGCTGCATTAGGATGCTGAATCTCATTACTGGAATTACGTCATTATAACGAAGTGTCTGCACGGTAATACATGACTTCGTACTGAAATGGCTAATGTCTGGTTTCATCATTCATCATTTCCTGAGAGAACACACCAAACATTTCAGCGTCAAAATAAACATCGCATGCAGCATAGAGCTGACTTTCAACAGCTGGCGAGGCATCGCTTAAGCGGGGTGACCGGTCTCGTAGATGGATTTGACAATATACCACCTCCACCTCCGTAAGTTCAAGAAAAGACAAATTGATTGTGTGTCTGTGATGATGATAATTAATATCTGACTAATTTATGACAAATGTAAAGAATTTGCTTAATGTATTTGGCTGGACAGTCCACATTAGTATGTCTTAAGGAGATCATTTTAAAATGGACGCAAAAATTGTTATTGCATTATAATTACACCTATATCGTAAAGGTTCTCCTGAACATTATTATCATCGCAATCTAACAAGTGTGTGTGTGTATATATATTGAACGCTTTTTTTGTAAACATTCTAGTAAATACTCATACGAACTCAATTTATAAATGTAACTGTTTAATAAGTACTTCATACAATAAATTATATCTGGGTTTTAGCGCACCTGATTATCATGCATCGAGCCTGTCCTGTGTCTTCCATCGTCTATCTTAAGGGTTAGTATTTTAAACTTAGGTCTTGACAACATTTCGGTCAAAAATGGTAGAGAGCGTCCTGGCATTAAGACATTAAGAATTTATACAAATAAATTCAGAACCTGCTCAGCATAATGAGTTTATCAGGAATTTTCAAGTTTATACGAATGCGGTATATTCACCTTTCTATCTCTTTCTTGCTTGGGATACTGACTTCTTATCTTATTTGACGAATTGCTATAGACACCACTATTATAGCAACCAGTCAAAGGTTGTTTGTTTAAAATTCATAATTAACCATCTCAGTATGGGCAACATATGAACAATACTGTGATTACACATGGATTGCTTTGGTTGTCAGACCCTCAGATAGTCTGGTTCTTGTATGGGTAGAGACCTAGGTAGCGTTGATGGTATGTACAGGTTGCCGTGCGATATTGAATTATTCTGGTATGAAGGAAAGCAATTTCTTAAGATTTAGTGTATTTTGTTTAGTAGAAAAACATTGTTTTCTTCCAAACCATATAATTCAGTTACTTTACTACTTTCCTTTGTATATAACATCAGTTACATTAACCTAATTTTAAACTTAAAAGCAGGTGGGCATTTTGGTAGAAAAGTATTTTACTTGAAACAGTAAAAATTCTAAAAGAGTTTTTATTTGATGATAATATGTACCTTTCCTGAGGAACCAATTGAAATAATAGGTAAGTATGTATCTTTTTTGTATAGGGTTTAACTGTACGTCAGCACAATAATAGCTACACAGTGACGAGTAATAGCTGGTTTAAGGCAACGTTAAGACAAGCTAAAATAAATACGGAAGATAAATCCTCCAGCATCAACATTCCCACGAAATCCATCAATATAAAATGTGAAAGGTAAAGGTGTTAATTCCATTAAAAAGATGTGTTCAATATACTTGACACCTGACCTCTCCGATTTATTCTGTACGACTATTGATACACTGTAATGATGGATTTAATGTTCTGAAGCCTGCTTCTGGAATAAATTTATCACAGATTTTGGCAAGGATATACAGCATGCCGATTAGAGCTGGGTACCGCGAAAACTTTTGTACCTCGATATACCGCGGTATTTCTGAACGTACCGCGATACTTACCATGGTATCCGCAAATATAATAGCGACCAAAAATTCACCGTCTTTGAAGATCTCATTAATTCCTTAAATTTTGGATTTACACGTCTTTTAATGTATGTATACAGTAGTTCGTCATATTTAATTGTTCATTTTGTTTTAGAAATATTTTAACTAGACACTGCGAATAATTGACCAAGACGACAGTCTTTTTTAAAATACTGAAATAGAAAATTCTAGAAAACAGAGATGGATATCGAGCAGTATATCTGTTTGTTTACATCGGTAGCTTCCGTTTACGTTGAAATGCCAACAATTCGACAGTGTTAGGTACCCTTTAGCAACAATCTGGGTAGAAATTATAAATCAATGAATGACATGACATCACTTTGTGCATTTTTATATGCTTGATGCTTTTTGTGTTTAAAATCGATGGAAGATGTGCAAATAAACGAGAGGGTGTGCGAATACTATTGATACTCTGCAGTCGTCAGTCTATCTGCATTGCTGAGATGGTGATTTGCTCTATAACTTTAAAAGTTTAATAAATGTTGCATGTGATATATGGATTGATTTAAACTGCAGTCTTGACATACCATTCTTAATGAATATACATACTCTAAATCCATGCAAATTTCTGGCAAATTTAACAGAATAACAATACTTATTGCATTCCATTTATACAGAAAGCTCGTTACTTTACAGTACTTTCAAACTTTCTATTTCTTAGTTTTCATTACAAGAAATTATTGATACGTTTAATTTAAAGGTGTTAATACAAGCATATGTTTGTTAAGCAATCGAATATTCGGTCTTTTTCTAATATGCGGACTGAGAGATACTACATGTAAGGACTGATGTACTGTTAGAGTGAAAAAGTATCGGGGTACGTACCACCGGATAAACCGGTATAACGGTAATACCGCGCAACTCTAATGCCGATGTATTTAAAATCTTCAGTCACATTGTATAATCTTCCTTAGCAGCATTAACTACTTTATCTGACCACTCATTTTCATGAATACCAATCTGACTAGACAGCCAGCAATACATACTACATTTCCCAGAGTTTGATTTCTGCAAGGTATGGAATATTCACCGGTAATCGAATTGAAGGGTTTGCAAAGCCGCGGAAACATAATACGATTAGGTTATGCAATTTCCATATTGAGAGCCTTTTCAAGAATTTGAGAACGGCTTAAAGTCCTGCGAAACAAATGGAGGATTTATCTCGTAACCATTTGGTTTATTTGGACATAACAACGTTATCCGCAGTTTTTTTGGCATCCTTTGAATATAAACGTAGGACTACGGCCACAATGGAACACTGATTTCATTCATCTTACTCTGATGATTTACTACGATTCTATGGTATTAAACTAAATAACAGAAAAGAGCGAAAAAAATGTTTTCGTAAAATTCAACAAATTATTTGTTTCCCTAGAACATGAACAAATAAATTACGTTATTTTGAAGTAACACCCTAATACCCTAATAGTTTTGAAAATTATATCACAAGTCTCAAAGTACAGAGTTCCAAATGTATTCCAGTGATGATCCGAGTGAATTCTAATTTTGAATGTTCTCATGTGCTAATATCCAGGAATGTGGCGATGTATTAACAGTTTTGATTTATTACAGTGACGTAATAAAAATGTCCATCAATGAATTCACAGTAATCCCAAATAGGGATATTGAGCATTTTGTAATTCTAGGGAATAATTTAAATAAATAAATCCTCTCAAATTAAAACTGAGCACAAGTATAAGATCGATTCCATTGCTAATGTTAATGTAGGAATGAGTAATCCTGAGAGAAACAGCTTTATATTCCCCTCCACTTGACCACTGTTCTGAAAACACCTTGTCATATTAACGGAAAATTTATTTCTGGAACGTTTTAAGGTCAAAATCAAGACCATATATAACTCAAGCTAAAGTAAACATGTTTACAATTAATAATTATCTTAATACATAACCTGCAAGGATAGACAACTATTAGCTATGTATTATAATGTTTTCGAAGGCATATATCAATAGTAGAGTCAATCTATAAACATGAACAAAAATACACACAATACAAATTGCATATTTATAATCGATTACTGAGCTACATTTTACACTGTCGAAATATCCGTATTTTATGTGTGTGTGTGTGTGTGTTAATAGCTTTGTGGTATTTTGAGAGAAATTATTTCTGTTATAATGGGATTTGTTCTACTGCTGCTGGACAAGGAAGTGGTGGTGGATTCGAGGCTTAGTATTACTTCATTTCCGGCATTGGTTGAATTAGAAGGCAACTGGTAGTTTTCTCAAGAATCATATTTCATTTGCCTTAACATATTTACTTTTCTGAAAGGAAATCATAAATGCTCTACGATAAAACATTACTTTTTAATGTTTTGTTGCATTAAGCATCTATTGGAAAGGTTTGCGAGCTAATTCATGCACAATCAAGCCATAGGCAAGTTTAGATCGACAAAGGTCATGCATAAATGCTCTACGATAAAACATTACTTTTTAATGTTTTGTTGCATTAAGCATCTATTGGAAAGGTTTGCGAGCTAATTCATGCACAATCAAGCCATAGGCAAGTTTAGATCGACAAAGGTCATGCATAACCTGGGTAAGATTTCCTGTTTGCTGCAAAATTTATTTTACCACGACCCGTAACAACCCAGAACAAGTTTACCTTACATGTCTAAGTAAAGTATCTAATATGTGGAAAGAGAGTTAATGTACGCATATTGTTGCATCCACAAAACGGAATCAGTAACCATTGCGATGGATTTTGGAGTGATCATGAGATTTATATACCCGGCTGGAGTCCATGCAGTTTTAGATTTTGAAAATATGAAGGTTGCATCGGACCATTATTAACACCGCTGAGGCATCTCTGCAGTTGATTTTCAATAGTATGCATACTTTAGAATCTACGACATATACAGAACTATCATTTTCTATTTATTGACTCTTTGAGTATACATATAATTGAACGAAGGTTGAACCTGCCTGACTACCTTTATGTAGAATTTGCTTTTGGCTCTGTGTCATGTACACGTCTTCTGGCTTCAGGGAAAGTTATCTTTCTGTCACCAATGGCAGTCTCTAGAATAAGGGAACTTGTCATGTTAATATTCTTGCGAGATTTTCCATTGCGCCATTAGCCCACCCCAACACACACACATACACACAGAGAGGCAGATTTTCTCTTGCAGCCATCTTTGTGGGGACCAAACTATATCAGCTTAAGCATTTTATTGGATTTGGACTACAAGGGGCTCGAAAGATTAAGAATATGGTTTTGAATGATGTAGCCAAAGTGGCGCAGTCGAACATCAGTATGTTAGTGCTAGTGATGATCAACTTGACCTTTCGAGAAATGTTGACTAGTCTCGATAGAGATACGTTCATACATCCGAGAGTTTCAAGTGTCGTAAATCACTGCTGCCATATAAATCACTAGATCGCACAACACCAGCACACAAGTTTAGAGGTTTACTTGGAAATACCTTGGTAGGTATTTCTAAAACATTTTTTTACAATCAAATTATAAAAGAACTTTAGAGCTGCAATCGACGATTCGTTGGTGTAAGCTGTGTGTCCTAACACTCTTTGACTCTGCAATTTTGCGTGGAAAGGCTTCTTCAATGACAAAATATGAGAGCATTCTTCAGCTGTCTGTTCTCGTCAGCAGACTCTTTGAAGAGAATATACGGTTATTTGATATAATTCAGAGCAGCTTCTTCATCAGAACCAGTGGTTGAAGTATTCTTTAGCCGTCTATAGATTGGTATTTTGGTTGCAGGATTCCCATAATGGTATACCATTTTATTGTTCCCCGTATTACCTACCATCTCGGATCCTAACAAGGGGACATATATTTTTGCGTTTTTCACGCCAAGGGTTACTCTTGGTAAGCTATCAGAATAAGAAAGAATCCATAGAAACTGAACCTATGTACAAACCTTAAAACACAACGAATTGAAGCACAATATATTAACCTTTTAAAACGTGTATTCGCTGAAACCTGACACCTCTATGAAGATGGTATCTTTATATAACACACGTGTCATTAAAACAAGCTGTACTCATGTCATTTAAATATGTAACCGCTATACAAAGGGAATATGTACATAACGAAGGTAAGTTTGAGCTCTTTGAAAGTCCTTTGTGAATATCGTTTACAGTAATTTGAGATTTCATTTAAGCCATGATCTCTTTTGAAATGCAATTATTGATCCCTATATATTTCAGTTCTGTCTTTTATAATTATATTGCAGTGCCAGCCAAATGCGTCTTGCAGATGTATAACTTTAAAATTTAATCACTTTGGTAATTGATTTTAGTGCTTCTCCTATTATTCATTTACTCGACAATACTATACTTTGACCTTTGAAGCCTGCATTTTAGTGGATGTCATTGAAATATTGACTAATGAGATATGATCCAGTGCAAATAAACGCAAAAGTGCCTAATTTACTTTAATGTAATGAAAGTAGGAACATAAGTAGTATGTGAGTAATATGGGGATACACATGTCACCAGCCGAACATGGGGAATTAATATTACGGCCGTCCATCCTGAAAGTGTGTCACTCTGGAAACAATGAATATTTAACATTAGTACACAGGACTGACATCAAAGTGTCACTCTAGGAACGATGCGAATTTAATATTAATCTTATTAACATCACATTTCTCTTTCTGCCAATACACGGGTTTGGTCTTGAGATAAAAAAAAATGTCATTCAGAGGACATGGTGAGTGGTAATTGTGATGTGACTGTCTGGGGACAAGAAGAAATTTAATATTAAACGAAAGGTACTAACCAATGCGCTGTTTTGAGTGACCAACACCCATTCAACTACTGTCCAATTCCTACGCTTTCTAACCTTCATTCCATTTGACTGGTAAACATCCAGTCAGCTATTTGTGACTGGAACGTCTTATATCACAATGCCAGTGGTATCTGAATTTCTCGAAATGCCTTTCAACAAACTTAAGCGTATTTCACAATCAGACCACATAGATGGTGCTGTTGCTTATCTTGACAAGACGTTAATTACTAGTAGCAATTATTCACATTTCTAATCATACATAATGCATTTTTTAAACAAAAACAACCAATAAGTAGCTTAGAAACAACTAGCTGATCCAAGAATCGATGCTCAAATCAAGAAACAAATCACAAGGAAGCCACATGGAAGTGGATCTCTAGGAAGAGTCATTGTTCGTTCGCTTCTGCGAATGGATCCTAATACTGTAACTATAAAAGCAAATTCTACTAAAAATAAAAAACATAAGAAAAGAAAACAAAAGTAACAGTGAGCTCACATCAACTTCTTCTAGAAAAAATCCCATAACAAAACTGAGCTCTTGAAGAAAGATAATCAACGCAACTTAGACGTGAGATAAGCTCGAGATAAGCTTGTTCGGTAATCATCTGCTTCTTCTCCTTTCGGATTTGATTTCACTTCTGAACAAGGCAGTGAACAAAGACATTTCCAGTCTTTATAATAAGACCAACTCCGCGTGGAACTCTAGTTTGCACATGCCATAGAGAACGCAATGAAAGTGATATTGTATACAAAATCAGACAATGCTCTGGAAATCAATATTCGAAGTGGAATTATCCTAGACTTATACAAGAAAAAATGGAACGAAAATTCATGGACAAAGGCGAGGATGATGTTCATCAGGGATATATCCCAACCCTACGTGGCGATGCAGAAGTGAATAACATGATGTCACAATCACCAGAACAGGAACAGTACTTGATTTCATACTTTGCTGGCCACATGGCTGCATAAAGATCACACGCCTAACCAGGAAACATTGATATGGATGTCAGATTGATCATCCTGGGCAAGTGCAACAAGATAAATGTTTAATGATGAGTTCAAAAAGGAAGACAAATGTTGGAAGAGTATATGGACGAAGCAAGGACACTCACCGCAGAATAGGAGATATTGCAAGAGTAATATGAAGACTTGTGTGAACATTCCCAACTTCAAATGAGTCCTTTGCAAACGAACCTTATTCTCTATCATTACCTGTGAAAATGATACATGTGAATTTCATTCCTCTCTAACCAAAAGATCTTGGTAGCTAATGATGTTTGCTAAATACGAATTTCTTCATTGATGACCTAAAGACGTTTTGTATTTGCATATTTTCTATTGTATATATTTTCCTTCCACAACAAATAAACATAAACCACCCACCCCCATTTTTGTGTGATGGTCTATCGGTTTGAATGGTGATATGTTTGTGTAATAACGTGCCAAAGCACTCACTGAATTAACTATGTGGGTTATACGGAGTATAGAGCTAGAAGGGGGTGGTAGGTTTGTTTATAAATGAGTGGTAGGGAAGTTATGGAGGGTTAAGTCTAGTAAGGGATTTAGTTTTGTTTATAGCGGAGTTAATTTACCCATAGCCATAGACACTACCACTATGTTAGTCCAGTTGACATTTTAACATTACCATTCCTCTTATCCCCGGAGTGATATTTTTGTACTCGATTTTAAAATCATTGTTGAGGACAATGGAAAATGTCTTGTTATAAAGACTAATCTTAAATTACCCTCGTTTACAGAGTGACATGTTACGGTAATCATATGTACTAATGTTAAATTCTCATTGTTGTCAGTGTGACATACTTTAAGATGGGCGACCATAATCGCCATTCTTATTGTCCCTAGGGTGATATTTCTATCATCAAGCCACCACTATCCATGTCCCACCCCCATACTATTAATATTCGGACATACACTGAAACATAGTACCATGCTCTGTTCAAGGTATATTCAGGTCCATCTCTGGAACCATTGGTAAGTCAAACTGAAGTGGAACTAATAATGGGATGAAAACATCCATTTTGTTATTCGTGCCGGTGCAGGTGAATTTCAAAAATGCACCAATGCTGCCATTCCTTTTGCAGTACAATGCAACATTATTGCGTCTTATTAACTTTTTCAGAGTCCACGTTGAGTTCTTCACAAATGAAAAGTCCTTCAAAGAACGTCTTCAGCTGTATTTTATTAAGAACCAAAGATCGAGTAAGTTCCACCGCTTTGTATGCCACGCTTAATGGTTTCACAGACTATATTATCATTTTTTTCTATCAATGGTTTCGTCTTGTGTTTAAAAAAGACTAACGTGTGGTCCAAGATGTGATATAATCATTTTTCATACCATGACGCCCTTACTTTCAATCCACTTCTTCCTTTGTCGTACGAACAGACTAAACATGCACCTGTATTATCATTAACTGATTTTATTTGTACAAGAAGACAGCAAAGAGCTAGATTTGATTTTCAGATGTATCTCTATGCCTACTGTCCGAAGCATATAGATCATTATTGTTATTGCATGATAAGATTAATTAGAAAACAGAACAGTTAGGTGGAACAAAATGCGATGTTTAGAATCAATTGTATATTCAGAAACAATAACTGTACTTTATATTCAAGGATAGGGTGAACTAGCACCATCACTGAAAAGCAAACCCTTTGGTTGTTGCATCATTCTCACCTAAAGATCATCGTCTGGAAACACGTACCTTAGTATTAATCAAGAACTATCTGCTGCACTTATGTATGTATGTATGTATGTATGTATGTATGTATGTATGTATGTATGTATGTATGTATGTATGCATAGAGTTTAAAGCCATATGCATACTCCTGGCATACCAAACTTAGCTGAAATCAACAATTGGCAAAATCCCTAAAATAGAATGCCACTTTATATTAAGAACGTCCATGACTGTCTCAGCTGGAACATCGCCATAAGACGCAATCTAACTTAAAAGAGATACCAGATTATACACCTTTTCTACAAACAGGAGGGCACATTGACATAGTGCGTATTGTAAATACCCGAGCACTAATAGTTAGCGATGTCCCTACATAGTACAAATCCTTGACTTTGGTCCTTCCAGATAAAAATGGGTATCTCAGGTTCCAGTCGACTATAATAATTTCATCATGGGTACCCTTTACTATGTCATCTATCATTATAACTTCTGTTTCTACTTTCCTAAATGGAAATTCCTTTTATTATTCTGCAGGTTTGAGAATACGCATATTTAACCTGTTAATAAAACTCCTGTCATGTGCCCTATATGTAGTGCGAGTCATGACAGACAAAGATGGAAAAGTGTGGTAAGTAAATATTCTTAATCTCAACGAATATTATTGTACAAATTTATTTACAACGTTTCTATGAGTGTCTGAATATCAACAAATCGTTGAAACCTGAAATTGCAAAACTATTTTGGATGTTAAAAGGTACAACGTAGTTTGTAAAATGTAGTATTAAAAGCTCATTAATGGCTTCCATTAATAATAAACAACATACATGTGACAATTCAAAACCTATATTGAAATCACAATTTCATACATTTCATTTAAAATAAAATTACCGAATTTGGTTTCTTTTCATTTATTTTTAAATATTAACTATCACTAAGACAACGCACACAGAAAGCCACTTTTCAATGATTGACTGTTCTCAGATCTCAGTATAAACATTACATTGATTTATAAATGTATGTTCTTTCGTGGACGTCTTCTAATATGAACAAACAAACTGCTTCAATCAGTGGTGAATCTTTAGTTTTTTGTCAGTATCTTCGGAAAGATAAGATTTCATATATCCTGTTTCTGATTGTTTTCACTAGATTCATTACAAGTGATCGAGTTTAAATCGACACATACCGGAAGCCATTTGACTTCGTAGGCTTCTGATGCGGACTAATAATACTTAATAATTGTATAAATGCTGGGTTAACCCCTTTAAGAGTACAGTAACTACTCAGAAACTCACACTAAAGCAGTTCTGAAACTATTCACCAGAAGCTGAATTGAGCATGTATAATTTTTATAATCATATATCTGGCACTCACTTGCTTCAAAACAGCATCTATCTATCTATCTATCTATCTATCTATCTATCTGTCTGTCTGTCTGTCTATCTATCTATCTATCTATCTATCTATCTATCTATCTATCTATCTATCATATAAACCATTCAGAACATTTTGTCTGACATTTGTTATTAGTCACACGTTTCCATCCATTATCCTGATTTAACTGTAAAAAGTTTAATTTTCTTCAAACACTCAGATCTACTGAGCCAGAATAAACGAATAAAGATTTTTTAAACATTTTTCGTACAATTTAAAAAAAACATTTATATTTTTCCAATACCCTGATATCATGGAAGTCCATCTTGTAGCTGTTATGTCGAGATTTGCTATGCATAAATAACCGAATATAATAAAGCCAAACCAAACTGTTAACTATTGGTTTGAAGGTGATTCTTACATAACACTTAGTTTGGGCCACATTAAGTAGATATTTGTAAATTTCAACACATTTAATTGATTTAAGGATTGCTTCTAACATGTCATCAACAATTACCTTTCAGCCCAGATACTCACAGAGATGTTGAAAACAACACAGCTGATCACAATTATACCAACTGCTGGCATTCCATTAACCCAGACAAATTCCAGGAAAATCCATTTACTCACTGGTACAGTGAGATTTATTTATTTCATTTATAATGCTAATCGTGGACAAATGCTCTGATGCTTTAATCCAGAACCCTGTACCTGCTGCACACGCAGTGGACCTGCAAGTGTTGCTAAATGTATTCGACTGTTGGTTTGATACATATTGTCTTTATACGCACACGTGTGAGCAGATATGTTAAGCTACAATGAAAATTAAAGGCGTGCTTGACGCTGCTCGTTTATGAAAAGTTCTCTCATGTGTGGTTCATTTTCAGTTAGATATTAAGATTTATATAGATCGTTAACTATCTTAATCGAACTCAGATTTAAAACCCATACATTTAATAGTATGCACTTGTTTTATCTGTTCAATTTTGCAAGCAAATGGACCTCACAGTAAGATGGTCTTTCTTTACTTCATGTGCTTATTCCTATCTTCAAAAGTCAACTGATTAAAATTACAAAATATGAAACAGACATAAATTTGCTGGCTGCAAACACCGAGGTCAGAGTTCGTGATCAAGACGTTCTATGACCCGTTCTATCTGGCCATGCTTACTGTCTGCCCAGGAGTATGATGTCCAGTTAAGCAGGTGATGAAACAGGCCTGAATGGTTTATACATGTAATATATTTCATCCTCATGTTATCACAATCTAATGTCTGAACACGTCTATGACATTCTGATTCATATATTTTAAGCAAAAACAACATTGTAAAAAGCTAATAATGTTACTCAATTCTACACTTATGTCTATGTTAAACTTTATGTTTTGTGACTGAAATCCAGAGTGAAATCATATTAAACTGAACACAGTCAGTATAGAGTATGATCCAAGCAGTTTTTTTTAATACTGATAACCAACCATGTCTGGAGTTAATACTAAGCAAATAATGCACCTGATTATAGTCGCAAAATGTTCTAGGAAATCGAGTAAGATATTGGGATAAATTTAGTCTTGATTATGTAGGCTGAATCTCTGAATAAAAGATTATTTGAATACTGAATTTGTCGCTATACAGACCCTTGTGAAATTGTCAGACTTTGCAATCTACATGTAAAAAGCAGACCGCTAATTATTAATTGAGCAGTTTACCGGTCTCGAAGTACTGAAACATTAGAGCCCAAACTTGATACTTCCAGGTAGAAATTAAACATTTGCTGTAATTTCAACGTGAATATGTCTGTTTCATTTTGTTTTTGATTTTGTTTTGTAAATGTTCCAATACTTTCATCAGTGTTTTCAGATACTCGATAGACTGGTACTATTTAATTTCACTCTGGCAGTTCAAGTGAAACTGACGGGAGACTGTTGATCCATGATACTATTATTCAAAGCACCCCGTTTTGATTGAAAAAGAAATTGTGACAACTAACATGAAGATGTTTAGGTGTTGCATGATGGGCCATCACGTCTGCAAAATAGTGTTTTCATCAAATGTTGACATTAATGGCTAATAAATGTGTTAGTGGTCTCAAGCCGGTAGATTGGCGTTTAAGACAGACATTTTCCTTTCGCTGTAGCAAATTAATTTGCGACGATTCGGCAGCCTTACAAGTGTGATTGCAATATTGAAATTATTTTAGTCATTCCAATAAGCAGGTTCTCAATTATGTGTTTAAAATGGATGAAAGGACAAATAAAATATAGAGAACTGTCTAATATCATGACATCCCGGCTTCAGTCCAATGATATATAACACTTGATTAAGAGCTCAAAGAATGCAAACCATGATTTAGTATCGCCTTATGCTTTGATAGAGCTGAGCGTATACATTTTGCTTACAGTGATAGGTAGTAAAGGCAGTTTTATCTGACGGTATATCTAGGTTTTGTGTTATTTTTAAGCTTATGTAATCAATATTTAGCTCTGCCGGTCATATAGCTTATGTAATTGTATTTCGTCCGTCGTCCATCATATATCCGTCCATTATCACAAGTTTGTTATCGCTACTCCTCTTAAAATGCATGGATATTTGACATGAAACTTTACAAACATCATCATCTCATGTTCTAGTTGGTCGCAAAATAAAATGTATCCGTACATCACTATGGCTGCCACAACAGCCATGTTGAACATATATCAACAAAAGTCTTTTTTCATGTCCATTTGGTCTTAAATGTAAATGATACCGATCTGACTTTCAATATGATATCCACACAGTAGCTATCATGAAGGTCTTGCTGTCCATCTGATCTGGATGGTCAAGTAAAATATTTCTTATGGCTTTCAGTTGGTTCTAAATGATAGTATGCCGATCTGACCACCAATTCGTCCAACACACCCTCCATCTTGAAAATCATGGTATTGTCATCTCTACCTCACCTGAACTGATGGTTGAATTAACATGAGCTGTTCACTACAAAACGTTGTTTGTGCCTCTGGTTGGTCCTAAATCAACATGGTGCCGATCTGGTCCCCAAATGACCAACACAACGTATTATCGCTACTTCTCCAGAATGAATAGTCACATCAACATGAGTCTTTCATTAAAAGACCTTGTATATGGTATCTAGTGGATTCGAAATGAAAATGAAGTGTAACATGGATGTCAAATCATCTATATTGAATATCTTGTTATCGTTACTCCTCCTGAGCTGAAATTCACATTGACATAAGGTTTTTCGTCAACAGATCAGGAGACTTCTTATGATGTCTAGTAGTTCTAACTGACAATGGTGCCTATCTGATCTAATGTTGGTGACAGTGGCCACCGTGAAACACTTATCATCACTACTTCTTCTGAATGAATGTTCGTATTAGAATGCGGTTTTTATTTAAAGGCTTCTTGTAACTTTGTGTAGATCCGAAATTAAAATGGTGCTGATCTGATGTGCGATGTGTGGCTGTATTAAGAATGTTCATGTATTTACTCGTCTGAAGAAAAAAAATCATTTTGACATATTATGTTCATTACAAGAGTTGTTATGATGTCAAAATTGATCCAAAATAAATAAGATTCCTATCTAATGACAAGTGTGGCCGCCACAAAGTCGATTTGTAAATCGTATCATTACTCCACATGAATGGACAGTTATACTGACATATTGTTTATGCCAGAAGATTTATTATCATGTTTAATTAGGTCCCAGTGAAAATGATACTCATTTGACAGTTAATATTACTATCACGGTGGCCAGTTTGAAAAGCTTTATATCACTACTTTCCTTGTATGAATGTTCATGTCGGTTAGGAAATTGCACTAAATGCCTTCTTACGATGTTTTCGTGATCTTAAATTAAAAATGGCTCTGATCTGACGTCCAATATACATGCCCATCTTAAAATATCGTTTTTGCTACTCCTCTTAAACAAAAAGACTTTATGACATAGGGTCTGATCAGAAGAATCTTGACTGTATCTAGTTTAGTCCTAAATGACTAGCCTCAATTTGACCACCATAGTGCATATCTTGAAAATATTGTTCGCTCTACTCCTCCCGAGTGAATGGTCATATCAACATGTAGTTGTCACCAATAGACTTCTTTTGATTCATATTTGGTCCTAAATAAAACGATACTTGTCGTACAACTGTCATTAGGGTTATCTTCAAAATCCTATCGACACACTTCTCCTGAATGGACGACCATTTTACATGCGGTTTTCAACAAAAAGACCGCTGATGATGTCTACTGTGTCCTAGATAAAAATGGTTCAAATCTGATATCAAGTATGTGCATCTAATACAACATCATGTTATCGCAGAGAGGAATATTAGAAATTGTTTCAACCCTCGGCAGCTAAAATAAAGAAATGGTCTGATCTTGGATTTATACACGCAGCAGAGCGTAAGTCAATTCGAAGGACTTGTTTGAAATTTGCACAATTAAACCACATGATTTGTGCTGATGTGCTATTAAACGTTATGCATGCATGCATGCATACATACATACATACATACTGCGTTGATGTTCACCATTGTGCGTACATCACGTATGAGTAAATACAGTAGTCGGGTATTTTGTTGTTTCGTTTCATTTATTGACGTATACATGTATAAGCAATTACCGAATATGAAATATTTTAAATCATCTGTTTCGAAATCTGTCATTATGGTATCTTGGGTATTTAATCGAAATGGCTGATTCTTAAGTAATAAGACAATAGACTTGAAGTCGGTAAGTACAGTTAAAGTAAATAATTAAAATCTTTATTCGTCAATAAGAAGCTCTCAACAGTTCTGTGTAGAGGTTTGTACTTTAGGCCAATATCGGAGCCATCTTATAATGCAGTTGCAGCTCGGGGTTAATTGGTAATTTACCGCCCACAAGAAAAATATGCTAGTGGCATATATCGTTCGATGTGTCATCTCTTTATGTACGTACATACGTATGTATGTCATATAATTGCTGTACACAACTACTCAGACATATTTTCATGGACTGTGTTGAAAGTTGTTAGATATTATTGACGTGGGATCAGTATCAGTCTGTCGTTATGATGTGGGATGCATTTATATCCGTTGTCATTGTTACACTATATACTACAATATATTCTTACTGATGCGTGTGTAAATTGTTGACGAATCACCAGGAAATGTGACAGATGTTAATGTGATGAGATCAAAATGTTCATATCGTACGAATCTCTCGTTATGTTGGGGCGACCTAGATATCAAGTACTTCGGGACTCTGCTGTTTGTATCTTGGTGGATATTTTAAAGGCAAAATATCGTATTTAGTCTAATAATAATGCACGGAATACATACTCGTATATAAGTCAAATCCTGCTGCAAACGCCGTCACATAATGCACCGGCAGAACTTGATGTGTGTGTGTTTGTGTGTGTGTGTGTGATTTAGATTTTTAACGCTGCTTTAAAAACATTTCTGTCATATCGCTATGATGTCTGCAGTGTAGCAGTTTAAAGTGATGTCTAGCACTGGAACATCATGCCTCAGGCATGTAGCATGATGTCCCACCCAGTCACGTTATCCTGACACCAGGCCGACCAGTCCATACACTAACCTCTTAATGCTGAGCGCCTAGCGAGGCAGATGTTAGTACCATTTTTACAAGTTTTTGCGATCGAACCCACGACCTCACGCATCCGAGGCGGACTCTCTAACCACTCAGCAGAACTTGATTTGTTTGTTCTATTATCACTTGTTCAGTAGGAGAAGGGGGCCCCTAGTGGCCGAGTGGTCTAAAGCGCTCTCCGTTACAGATCATTGCCATCTCACCTCTGTCTGCACGGGTTTGAGTCTCGGACTCGGCTAATGTGGGTATGTGAGAAAGCTTGCCAGTAGCTTCTCGTGGGTCGGTGGTTCTTTTTCGGGGTTTTCCTGGGTTCTTCCTCCACCATTGATACTGGCCGCCTTGCATAGCCTATCGTGTGCTGAAACATGGCGTTAAACCCTACAACAAAAACAACAAAATCAGTAGGAGAAACAAGAAATCCATATCTATACTATAGCAAGTCTGGGTTCATGCTGTTTGCTGTTCGGTGCAACTTGCACGCGTGTATATACTGTATCAATGTAGAGTTTGCATCTTTTTGTTCCACGTGTTTGTACATTCCCTCAGTGTATGATTTAAGCCATGCAGACTAAACAAAAAATGTTTAAAATTATGCATGTTTTAGTAGTGTACCATAATTTCAGGGACTTACATTTTCAGGAAATATGTTTATTAAGATGAAATTAATACCGGACGTTCATGATATTCATGATTGCCTAGAACCATAGTGAGAGATTTGGTGAACCTGAAACTGGACAAAGTAACAGTGCAGTTTTATTTGAAATTGTGTAGATTCTTCCTTTAGTTCAGCTGAAAGTCGTTTACAGTGACTGCGAATAGAAAATTTGACTAATACTGATCATGCAAATTCAAGTAGAAATATCTCTAATCTTGCACAATGTAGTGTCAGGATATCATCAGTGTGCTTATCGTTCAAACTGAGATGATTCAAATCACTAATCGATCGACTGTAATCTGAACTTAAAACGTACCGAATGCAATGCAGCATATGGTACTAAGGAATGAAATCAAATTTACGGTTAAGGGTTATATTGTAGTGATTAGGATAATTTGTTTTTGTCAACCGATTTCATTAACACACCCATATATATATATATATATATATATATATATATATATATATATATATATATATATATATATATATATATATGGATACCATATAAAATTTTTTTCAACACTCACTTCGTACTTGTAGCTGTTAACAGTTTTTAATGATACACTAGATACATAAATCAAATCAGATCACGCCATGGTTAGTTGTACATGTATAAAGTCACTAATACAATCCACTGTTTCTTGCTTTATTGTACACATTATCAGGGATATGCTGATAGATTGATAACATATTTTAACTATTATCAAACCTTTATGCATGCTTCAGTTGGTGAAACATCAAAATAAGTCGGAGATGATTCCCAGCAAAAACAATTTTCAAAATAATTGATATCGTACTCGGCATAATGACATAATGGCAGGATTCTCTTCTGTATGTTTCATGTCAATTTCTCCCAGCCGATGTCATATTCATGGACTCATTTATTTAGCCATTTAAAAGTAACGTATTCAGAGAATAGTATCAAGCATAATGTAATTAGACTCAGTAGGAACAGTTTAAGAGTCAGTTAAGTGGTTGTAATTTTGAAATAAGCGTGAGCACCAATCAATTTAATCTTCTTTAGGCTGGGGCGAACATTCCTACGAGTAGTAGGTTAGACATATTTCATTCAATCACATGGGGCATTTGACATATAAGGAAAATACAGAAGTTAATTCATCACAGTGAAAGCGGGGATAGTGTGTGTGTGTGTCGATATGACTCGACCGGGGATCGAACCCACGACCTCCCGTATCCGAGGCGGACGCTGTAACCACTAGGCCACCGGAGCGGTCCAGGGATATAGCTGGAATTCTCTTCTGAAAATAATAATCAGTTCACATTCCCCAGATAGTTTCTTACCGAATTTCAGCAATCAACAAAACTTCAGTTGCAGCAAAATCGACACACATGATATAAGCACACAAAATAACACATTTCTGTTTCTTTTTTTTATAACCCTTTGTCCATCACACCTTGGTTAAGTTTACATTCAGATCCGTTTTCAGGTAAAGCATTGGGTCATCCAGGAACCCATAGTTTTCTCATATCATTCTTCTTTTTCCAAGGATATTACACAATAACGGTTTTACAGCTCATGTAGGTTTGATCAAGTCACGTTTACTGTTATACAATGGACATTGTGTCAACACTTACCCCACTTCCAATATATTAAAGTAATGAATTAGTAATCAATCAACTCATCAAAGACATATTTATTGTTTTTCTTCATGTATTGAACCCATTGTGCACCCAGTGTATAATAATAGTATATTGTCCGCTTTCTCGATCTTTCAGGGAACGAATAATATGGGTGGACAGATCAGAAGTGCTGTGGGTGTTTCAAGTGACAGTGGCCATCATCAGCCTTCTTGAGACATGTCTAGTGCAGTATCTTAGTTATAAGGTAGGTATGGAGTTCATACCCTATTAGGTGAGAACATTAAATGTTTTCACTTTTTAAAAAGATTCATTGTTGATGGACTGTAAAGGTATATATGTTGCCCCGAAACCTCTAACAGCCTAAGATATAACGGTATCCTAATAAATATTTGCTCTAAGTTTTAAATTCTACAAAATCTGTTTTAGTTCGTATTACTTTCAGCTAAAATGTATCCACTGAAGCCCACTGTGTAAGGGGGTTTGCAGCTTGCGAAGTATGTTTTGCTCTTTTTTAAGCCACTTGCAAATTGGAAAGAAGCTTTCTAATGCTGCGATTCTAGATAATAACATATGTAACAGAAAGTAGTAAAACCACCAGTTTAAGTACAACCAACAAGTTATGTATTTCTCTGCAACAGAAGGTGACATTTCGTCAGTCACATTTTTGTAAATTAATCCCAAATAACCCTAAATGTCCTATAACAAATCCATAAAAAGATATCATGTTCAGAGTGCATTCCAGTAGCCTTACATGTAATGAATTAAACAATGATGCAATACAGATTGTCTTTGAATGTGTTCACAAACGTCAATAGTAGTGTGTATAAATCTATAAGATGCATGAATACTTTTATAGTTACAAAGAGTATTTAAAATAAATAATTTCTCTCGAATTATATCTGAACACAACTGTAAACTCGACCACAAATGGACTCCAGAGACTGATCTAAGATAAGAATGAATTACATGTTGATAAACTTCCTTTCTATTTACTTTTCACTTAACCTAAATATGAATAATTCCCATGGAAACGTCCAATCTAATTATCAACAAGACTGTGCCAAGAAAGTTCCAAACTAAACATTTATATTGGCTAATAACCGTTATCTTAAAGTAGAAACCTACAATCATGAACAAAATTTAAACACATAATGTTGATATACATAACACCTCTCCTCAAAAAGGAAACGAAATATTTATATGTCAAATACGCATATGAAACATTAATAATTAAAATTACAATGGATGTTTTATGAACGAGACACATTTTACATATGCAACATATGCACAAAATGAAGCCATAAGTATTTCTTTACAGGTAAGAGTTCATTTGAAATCATACTATCAACAAGCCCATTTAATCTATGTTGTGGTGTTCCACAGGGGCCTGTTCTGGGGCCTGTTCTGTTCATTCTATATACTCAACCGCTCTCAAGTGTCATATATCACCCTCCAGTGGCTCATCAGCGGTACTCTGATGACACCCAAATATGCAAATCTAGCCACCCAACGTCAATTGATACTACCATCCAAGGTGTAGAGAGGTCCATTTCTGATGTGAAATCATGGATGACATGTAAAAAGCTGCAGATGAATGATGATAAAACTGAGGCTTTTCTGATCGCAACACAAAGGCGTTCTCATTCACATCCTTTACCTCAAACAATAAATATAAAAAACATCAACATTAAATTTACACAGTCATTACGAAACCTATGTGTTACTCGCGACAGTAGTCTCACACTGCACCAACATGTCATGAACATAAGCAAGGCTACGTATCTAGAGTTGAGACGCATCAGCTCCATTCGCAGATATCTTTAAGTTGATGCTACTAAAACACTTGTGTGTTCATTAGTACTTTCAAGACTGGACTATTGTAACTCAGTTCTGTCTGATTCGTCTCAGTATCCACTCCAGAAACTTCAAAATGTTCAAAACACAGCTGCTTGGGTCATCATTTGAGTACAATGCTCAACACACACCTCCCCCTACTATGTACCCTACAATGGCTAGCCATTCGACCCTGAATCAAATACAAAATTTTTTCTCTGTGCTACGTTTCACTGACGGACATCAGTCCAGCATAACTATCCGACCTCACCCATGTGTACACACCAGCAAGATACTTACGCTCCTATTCTGCCAATCGTATACTCAATATTCCCAATACGAAAACGAAGTCATATGGACAAATTCCGTTTGCATACCAGGACCCAGCAATGTGGAACGAATTGTCCTCTGAACTTAGACACAAAGACACAGTGATCCCATTCAAGAGTTCTCCTAAAACTCGCCTATATCGACTGCAATAACAAATTTAAAGACCTAATGTCTCCTACCTAATATTTTCAGCATGTTTTTGTTTTCTAATTTCGTGGTTTTTGTCTATTGTAATCATATCATTATATATGTATTTTATGTTATAGGTGTTTAATATTGTAAAGCGCTAAAACTGCTAAAGGTTAGGCACTAAACAAAGTCCTCATTATTAGTATTATTTCCACTGATTTTTCGAATGTCAGTGTATATTTTTGGCAGCATTCCACCTCATTAGTCTTTGATGTTCGTTTTACCTTTTGTTAATGAAAGTAAGGTGATTGTGATCACTGAATATAACAAGCAAAGAAAACGATGACCTAATATAAACTACGAAATGCTGCAAATCCAAAACCAAAGCTTAACATTGTTTCTCAGTTGTTGAATACTTTTAGGCATAACACTTCCTTCCTTTTCTCATTCTCTTTGTATTTCCATCTTTTTTTTTATTTGCGTTTTCCTATTTTCTCTTTCTTTCACGTTCTTCTTTTTCTGCAACTGCATTTGCATTCATCTCTCTCTGTCCACTTTCTGCAACCGTAGTTCTCTTGTTTCTTTCTGCAACTGCATTTACAGTTTTGTTGTATCTTTTTCTTCATTTCGCAACTGCCTTTTTATTTCTGTTTTTTGTTGCAGTTGCTTCTGCATTTGTTTCTCTCTTTCCTCTTTTTGAAGCCGATGCTTTAACTCTTTTTGCATATAACATTTTATTTTCGTTCATATTACTCTCAGTTTGGAGCCATATAGAGGCTTACTGGTCAAACCCAAATTATTTTTATACAAAGAGATTGGTTTCCACCAAATACTGGACCAAAATATTTAGTATCATATAGTCTGGCAATCTGTCATTGTTACACTATATACTATATACTTATGTGTATGCTTACTGGTGCGAGTGTAAGATGTTCCATATCTTTTGACGAATCACCATGAAATGTGACAGATGTTAATGAGATGAGATCAATATGTGTGTATCGTCCGAATCTCTAGTCATGTCGGGGCGGTCATGACATGCTGTACCTCGGTATCGTCTTGCTATTTTTTTAACTTAAGACTTCATCAATATAGATCTGGGATTCTGCTTTTTGTATCTTGTTAGATATTTTAAGGGCAGAATATC
>JAPYKE020000560.1:0-41783 GCA_028554795.2 Sinohyriopsis cumingii
TATTACGGGGATGCCCTTTGCGCGTGAACCACAGTTTAATTTCTTCTTCGTCTTCTCCTAACATGTCGTCGAAAATGACCAAATGGGTTTGACGGGAGTCAGAGACGATGCTGTCGTCTTCTTTAGGAATGCCTTCCACAAACACGATGGAATCGCCTTGACTTTCTCGCAAGAGGCTGTACGCCGATTGCCACTCTTTCTAACACCACACGATCCGCTGAGGTGGCCGATCGACCAAATGATGTTTATGTTCGATCAAACGTTTGACGAATTCGGTTTTGCCTGAAACGCTAGGTCCAGCAATGAGCATGTTAAAGGGATGGCGAAGATACAAAGCCTCCCAACTGGCACGATCTAAGTGTTCGTCGATGACTTTGACAGTAGAGGAAGAGGGAGCAGAGACAGCAGAGGTAGCCATTGTGTGAGAAATGTCACTTGTGACACGAAAAACAAACAAGACAAGAGTTTATATACTTTTTCAGAACACGTTTATTGAATGTTTTTTTTTCAAACATGAATACGAAAGACAAAAATACATAAAAGCCAAAGGCTTAAGTACAAGGATAAAAGGCACATGATAACCATGAACGTGGAATAAAAACAAGTGTCTGTACAACAACATGTTTTGGGTAATGTTCTAACCAGTTCTATAGTAGGGGGTAAGGTCACACAAGTGTCCTCCCGAAAGGGTCTTTCAGGTCTGTCCAAGACAGTCCTGTCCTGGGTGACGGGTTCTTCTGGCACCGTCACTAACACGGGTTGAAAAGTAACTTTTTTCCTTGAACAACTCTCGTGCATACTGGGCCACTTCTTGGGTCCAAGCCTCAAAACCCCATTCTTTCCAGGCACGGACATCTGTCCAATGGGGATGTAAGTCGCAAGCTACACACACATCGTCATACACGTCTTGGGTAGCTAAAAGTTGACGAATCTTTTTTTCCTGTTGAGGTCGAGAAGTATCCAGATGAAAACGTAAGGCTTTGAGCAAAAGGAGTTTTTCGTGACCATTTAAGGCCATTGAGGTGGTAAGTACTGATCGTAAAGAGTCCACAAAGAATCGGCTGGTAAACGAAATCCCAGAAAACAAGTCACTAAGACACACACCACTTGTCGTCCCAAATTGAATGGATACAGTTCTTGTAATAATCGATGGTAATGATCCACGGTTTGAATATGGTCATTGAGTTCCTTCCACGGAATCTGTTCAATGACATGTGACATAAGCCGTGGCATGGCAGCCTGTTTTTATATTCTCTTTTTTTCGGATGCAATACACGTACTTTCTAGCCAGAGATCTTCGTTCTCCAGTAGGGAATCTAAATCTTGCATACTGTAACCGAAACGTCAGAGTTCGTTTAGAAGTTTCCTCTTCCGCTAAGTAGATTCCACGTAACAAATGTTGGTAATCCTTTAACTTGTCTTCCTCAATGCGTTGCACTAGGTGAATGTCGAAGTAACCATAATTATGAACATGTCGATCATTAGCGACCTCAAAGTTTTGAACAATGTCTGACCATTGAAACAATTTCTGACGAATCAGTTCTCTTATACCATTCAGGTACCAGTGGTTAAAGATCTGGTGACGTAACGGATGCAATTGTTCTTTACGTTTGACTTGTATTTTGACCAGCTCTCGGTAAATGCATTCTCTCAATTCCACAGGCAAAGCACGAATGTTCTCTAGCAAAGTATCCATGAATAGGTCATACTAAATCCTCTTTGGTCTGACACAAGAAATGTACTGTTTGCACAAACATGGTTTTAATTCATTGTCGAATCTAAATCGTTTCACCACTAATCTACACATTACAATTCGTTCAAAAGTTTCCTCTTTCACCAAGTTGACATTGCGTGAAAGATGTTGATAATTCGTTAACTCTTCCTCTGGAATTCGATGCAGTACGTTTACAATGTAGTAGATAGAATCGTCAATACCAAACCATTCCTTTTTATAACCAGGAGGTCGTTGATCAATGTCTGTCCAATGGAACAGTTTCAACTCAATCAGTCCTTGTATAGCATTCAGGTACCAGTGGTTAAAGATCTGGTGACGTAACGGATGCAATTGTTCTTTACGTTTCACTTGTATTTTGACCAGCTCTCGGTAAATCCTTTCTCTCAACTCCACAGGCAAAGCACGAATGTTCTCTTGTAAAGTATTCATGAATAAGTCAGTCCGTACAATTCACAATCTTCTCATAGAGAGCAAAAGTAATCCACATAGTGAGTAATTTCTGACCACTGCTATTCAGGGTAACGTACAAGAATGTCACTGAACTCTTTTGATGTAAACGGTCTAAAGCGGTATAATAGGATGAATGCACCCTTGACCCAAAGAAATCTAACACACTGGTTGACTTTTTTCACTTTCCTCTTATGAATTTCTCGACACAAAAGTTCTACAGTGACCCATTGAGATTTCACTCTGGCAAGTCCCTGCCAAACTTCCTTGTAAATCTTCTCTTGCAGTTCTTTAGGTAATGATTCAATATCGTTTTTGAAATGAAGTTTAAATACTGGTCTCGGTGATGTCCAACATTTGACTCCTAGCCAATCTGGTTTCTTCTTCGTCAACGACATGGTAAGTTACTTCAATGTCTTGGTCCCACTAAGGGTAAGTAATGACAATTCGGTGACCATCGAGCATGTTCAACGTAGGCCGAATCTTGCGGTTCCCAGTGGTGAAGTGACACACCGCAACTGAAGCACTTGACTTTATCTCCTTCGCCCAAGTAGAAAAATCCGGCTCTGGCTAATTCTTCGGGGGTCCGTCCTCCCAGATACTTAGGCCATTTTCCTTTGAACGATTGAAGACGATTTTCAAAGTCGCAGTATTCCGACAAACGCACAGGAAACGAATATTCGTTTTTCACAGGTTCGTTTCGATGAGGGTTGGGTGACATGAACAGGAGTTTGCTCAGGGCTGGATGACATCCGTAGGGGGGTAGACGTGAAGGTGAACATTCCCCTTTAAAACGAAACCCAGTAAAATGTCCCAGAGGACGAGCGGCATCGCTTTCGCATCCCTCAGGTTTGACACGCACAGCATCCCTTTCCATGATAGGGGTAGTGACACTAAAGTTCCCATGATGCTTTACGGCATCGCTCAGGTCACAACGTACAGCATCGTACCCATCGCAAGGCTCACAATCGCACTCGTCTGCAAACTCCGTTACGCAATTACAATGGTAACCACATGGACAATCGCAGTTTCCTTCCGGACATTTTCCGTCGCAATGCCTGGGTCTTATCCATCCAGTATTAGTCACACTAGAGGAAGATACAACTTTTTTACAATCCCCAAACTGGAACGATGTCTCTTTCAAAGTATTCATCTTGTTCGCTCGGTCTTGGTAGTCACAATGAACTATCGATCTTGACCATAGCCCCTTTTTATACTAGTCGCAATGCAGTATCCAGCTTGTACATCTTTCCTTTTTTACGTTTTTTATGTCCTGTTCTGGAAGGTACCGTCTCTAAGGTACCGTCAACATTGTACCGTAGTGTGATGGGTGGAAAGGCCATAGAAAGGTAAGGGCAGTGCGGAGACCATCGAGTATGCTCCAGAATACCTGAATCTTTATAGATACATAGATCCATTCGTAACTTCAGTCCGCAAGCGAAACACTGTACCTCGTATCCCAATCCTGACTCAGGTCCCAAGTAGACAAATCCTGTTCTAGCTAAAACATGCGAAGAAGGCAATCCTTCCCTATCCGTAGGCCATTTCTGAAACGTGTCCAATCGACGGGCACAATCACAATAGTCAGGTAAGAAGACTGGAAAATGGTAGGGTTTGAACTTGGAGTTCTCATCGGGTTTCTCACTCGATTCTTGCTGTGGCGAAGTCATCTTTCTGGTCGGGTAACTATCCTCTTACAACCAATGTTTTATACCAACGTGTCCATACGGTAAGGTGAAATGATTGGGAAGTCTCACTCGCTTCTGGTACACGATTTGATAGACTTTTTCCAGGGGCCGACTGACGATGTGGTGAGTGGGTAAACGTACAATCTTGTTCGGTTGATACGTGGTCACTTTAAAGTTTCCATCCTCTCCCGATTCCAAGGCTTCTTTCAATACCCCAAAGTTGACCACTCGACTGGTACGATGATTCAGAGTCAGTCCTTTCACTTTGCACGTCGTGTGCGCTTCTTGTTTGTCCCGGTATTCGTAGCCGTAATTTTTGGGGCCGCCACTGACGAAACTTAGAATCTTGTGGTCGGGATGCTCGTCTGTCCAGGCTCCTAAACGGTCTCCTTCGATGTCAGGGTGATGTTGAATCGGGTGATGGATGTAAATGCAACTGTCTGTGTCAAAGTACAGGACGCGTTCTCCTAACAGTTCTAAAGCTTCGTACAATTTTAAGCGAGCATGGGCTGTCACGTAAGCCGCAATGATGACATTTCCAAAAGGGTCGTCTTGTACAAAGTCCAAATCTTCTTCGTAATTGACCAAGATCAAATCCTCTCGAACGACGTCCACGTGTTTCATGTATTTGGTTTTGTCGTGAATCATCTGGAAGTAGCGGGAAGGCTCTGTCAAATATTCCGTCTTGGGTAAACACGGTCGTTGTGCCATTTTACCCCAAAAGCAATTTAACATCACTTTGGCAAACGATCGCCTGCCTTCGTTTTTCTCGATGTGGTCTAAAGTGATGCCTTCTTGTTCCCGGTATTTCTCTTTGAATTTTATTTGGTCTTCGGGAGTGTGACACCAGGAAGGATAGCCGCTGGCTTCTTGCTTCAGTTTCAAAAAGGCATCCAAGTAGTCAGCGAAAATGCCTTTCTGCGTGGGGTCACCCTTGTGGTACTGTTGTGTCTTGGGAAAGTGGCAAATTTCGTACACTTCTAACAGTTGGTATCCCATGTCCAGAGCTTTGAACAATTCTACGCTGACCCAGGTTCCCGTCAAGGCCCGTTCTTCCTGGCTGTGCTGACAAGGCTGATCTTGGTTGCACGTTTCGGCACAAGTACGGCACAAGGGAAACATCAGTTTGCCTTGACAATGGTGAGGTAAGACGGAATGGTATAGGTTCGTGGGAGGCAAAACTTTGCACTTGATCAAGCCTTCGTATTGTCGAATGTTTTTCAGGTCGATGTGTTCCGTCAGCAATTGCGGGTGCTCTACGGGAAAGCGACAATATTTGCACACGTAGGGATACAGCGAACACACGTCCAAGTATTTGATTTCTTCTCCTTTCTCTTCGTCGGCTTGGTACAGCAAACAGGTGGCATTGGTCCTTCCTCCGTACAAACTATCCCTCGGGTTCAGCGGGTCCATGAACTGGTAACTTTCCACGAGGTGTTTAAACTCGGGATCGGTTTTCATACGGTGATCGTATTCGTGTTCCCACATTTCCACCACTTGGTATCCTTCCTGTTCCAACTTTAGGCGTCGCTGACAAGTGTCCTGGTACAGGTCTTCCATGGTCCGTTGCAAAAACTGATTTTTAGTGTCACGGTCAGGGTAGCAGACGGGACATCCGTGAAATAAGCAACCGTTAAACTCGTACACGATCTTGGGGTTTTCTAAGTCCCAGCCATCGACCGAATACGTTCCGATGGTCTTTTCGCCTCCTCCGTTGCGGGCATGCTGAATCCATTTATCTTCCTTGTCGCACAAGTAATGTAACCAACGTAGGGCTTTGACCGAGTATTGACGCTTGACATAGTGGGTCGTTTGAGGACTGATGACAGCCACGGTGTTTTCAGGCATGAATCGTTGGCGGTACACTTAGGAACACGCTTTGGCAATGGTGCAAGCTTCTTTCAAAGGATCGACCCCTCCGTGTTCCATGAACAGTTCTCGAAATTTTCCACAGCAACGTCGTAAAATGTCCACGTCGGAACGACAATACTTTAGCATTTCTTCATGAAAGTCGAAAGGGTCCGAGGCGTGAGCCTGGTACCAAGCGTAGAAAGCTTCTCGTTGTTCGGTACGCATGTTATCGGGGTCGTAATAGTGAGCCTCAGGCAAATGGGGTAGAACGGCGTGTTGATTGGCTTCCGTATTGAAAAAGTGAGGAATGTACCCTTTAGCCATTTCTGTCATTCCAAACGTTTTAGGCATTCGACTCAAAGGCATGGCCAAATAGCTCATCGAATCTTTAAACTGTACTTGTCCCACTTGCATGAAAATGATTTTGGCTCCGTTCAAAGTCACTTTAGGACGTTCGGTGCCTTGTTCCGTATAGTATCTCAAAAGAAACTGTCCATCGTATCCGGAGAAATTGTGAGCCATCACCGTGGCATGACGATGACAATCTCCGTAACGTTCGATGTCCTCTTGGCTCCACGTCTTGTCGATGGGGTCTAAAACCCATTGGGCAAAATCGGCTAACGTGTTCGATCCCCGAAAGATTTTTTCACGCCCTCCAGGAATCTTGCTGCAGTGAGGGCAATGGCTGAAGATAGGTTCTTGAATGCACTTCTCGCACGCTCGATGAGCCACGCAAAACTTAGGAATGTGAATGCCGGTCTCTTGCATGCATTCGAAATCGAAAAAAGCTGAATTCTTGACGATACCAACAATCAAACGTTTGGGTAACTGTTCTTGGAACAGATGATCTTCGATCATGGATCGCTGTCCAGCAGGAATGGTGAAGGAATGGTGAAGGTTTTCACTTCCACGCGACGTATCGGATACTTGGCGGTCGTCCTGCTCAACGTCTGACTGATGTCGTTTCCCACTTTAGGTAACACTTCCACACGACGCACGTAGAGTTTGGCTTCTTGAATGACGGTTTTGTCAGTGGAACCATCAGTAGCCATCAAATGGAAAGCAGCACTACTGCGATTCAGTCTCAGGTGGACATCCACCCCGTTCAGCAAATACTTTTCTTGTAACCACATGTCCAAATGCAAACGATCCATCAGTTCTAAACTACGACTTTGATGAATTTTCGCTCGTCGTTCTACAAATCCCGTTGTATTTTGAGCATCCCCAGCAACTGTAAGGCTGTTGAACTTAGTCGCTTTGTCAGGTTTCCATACCACGCAAGCATCCAGATGAGTGTTCTTGGCTTCTTTTCCGTACGTCAAGAGATTTTCCAGGTACGCTCGGTAAGGGTAAGTATCCATGCTGCTGCTGACCAGTTTGTTATTCAAGTACAAGTCCACTTCGCTAAACAAGGAATGCATGAAATTATTGACGGGAGCTACTACATCATCATTGTCTATGGGACCGTTGTTCGCTTCGGTTACTTTGACTTTCAAGTACAAGTAACTGCTATTCAGATCGATGTAATCTTCGGGTTGTCCTTTGATTTCGAACTCGATGGGACCGGAATCCGTCAAAGAGGAGACGGGATGAAATTCCACCCACTGGGATTCTTGCATCGTCATCATGGTGGGGGGCATGGCAAACATATCCAATTCCGTCTTGGAACAGGCGCATGACTCTCGGTGCATTATTTTTTTGTTGCTGTGTCTGAATGATCGAAAACGTCTAAGTCTCGAACGGTTCTTCTTTTCTTGGCCTTTCTAGCTTGAAGTCTGGTGAAAGGGTGTTTTCTTCGTCGTCGTCTCTTTCTGCCTTGTCCTTGCTGAATGCCTGACTCGGTAGCGTGCAGGGCATTTATAGGTGTGTCTCGTCGGCCTAAAATGTCTTTGCCCGTTTGCAGCAAGACATTTTTGCCTCCCCTCATGAAGGCTTCTTTAGGGTTTTGTTTGTCGATGATGACATTTTGGAGAAATTCTTTGCCTTGTGTCAGTGCGGCATCTTTCAAGGCGTGCAATCCGCGTGTCACCATCGGTTTCAACACCGGGGCCACCGAACGAAAGGCTGATTTTAACATATCTCCTAAACCGTGTCCTCGCTGTCGTGCAACCCCTCGGTACACTGGATACATGACTTACTTACGAGTCGTGAGAGAACCGTTTTCGAAAATGGAGTTTCACCGTGACTTTTCCTTTGGTGAATGAAATATTTTGTCCCAAATCTCCTTTTATAGTAATGTTGACCGTGTCCAAATACGACTTGCTGACGGGCAAATAGTGAGGATGGACAAATTCGCGGTGGACGTGGTAAGTGTTTCCACCTTCCTCGTCAGCGTTTGCGGCAGAATCCACTTTGAAAGGAATGACACGCAGTAAAGGCACGGAGGTGTGCCCACCACGTTGTACTCCACCACATCGGAATACACGAACATCAAATTCAGTCCTTGGTTCAGTTCTACCGGGGTACGAAAAAACTTGGCAAAAGACTCGTTGTCGTAAATGATTACTTGCTCACCTTTTAGATCAAATTTCTTTCTCATCTCCATGTCTCCGCCCAACATGTCAAACAATTCAGGACAAAATGAAATGGACATGATTTTACTCCGCTCAAATTTCATCAAGAAGCGACGAGCTACTTTGTGGTACTCCATGGTGACACTTTTGTTGTTGACATGCTCAAAAGCTTTCCCAAACACGCCATTAAACCTGGAGGCTATGGTGCTGACCAAATGATGACCACTAAAATAATAGCCTGGGAGAATGGACAAGTGATAGGTGGTGTACTTTTGATTTTGTAAACGGGTTTTCTTGTCATATTTGACGTTCTCATCCAAGTAGCGTTGCAATTGCTCGTCATGAACTTCCACATCAAAAAAAATTTGATTGGGAAGGACATTGAGGACTTGTTTTTGTAAATCTTGCACAGAAGAACTAGGTGAAGAAGGAGTGGTCGACGTAGCTGCGTCTGATGTGTGAAAGGGCATGATGGTCACTTCTTTTTATAGTCGATGACTTGCGAAGCGTCGATCCAAGAATCAAAACTGGGTGGATATCCTTTCCAACGTACTTTGACTTCTTTGACACGTCGTTTGCCCACTTTACGGGTTCTGCGTTCGAGAATGCTTTCGATGTCGTTCACGTCGTCTTCTTTTTGGGTGACACGTTGTAACTCGGGCAAATAAAACGTTCCTTTGAGCACTTCTCCGTTCATGTCTTCCAATTTATAGACGGCAGGATGACGGCCATGCACTCGTCCAGTGACGCGAAACAGTTCGGTCGTCCAGTTAGGTAAGTAACCTTTGTCAAAAGTGCGTTTGGTTTTGCCAATGCGCACCCAATCTCCTACGGCCAACTCTCCACTTTTTTCTTGGGGACAGCCCTCGTCGGGGACGTACCGAACAGACGCTCAAACACCAACACTTCGTTCTCGGGAGTCACGTCTTGCGGGGCACGTCCGATGCTTCGATGGTAAGATTGGTTGTACGCTTGCACCAGGTGCGGTAAAATGTCGATGTACTTCAGAGTGTGGTGATGCGTAAAATATTTCCACATGCGTTCTTTCAATGTGCGTTGAAAACGTTCCACGATGCTGGCTTTGGTTTCGGGATTCTCGGTGGTAAAAAAATGAATGTCACGTTTCTTTAATTCTTTTTGGAAAGCTTGGTTCAGAAATTCGGTGCCTTCTTCCGTTTGCCATCGAAGAGGGTGACGACCGCTTTGTTTCAACACCCGTTGCAGGGCTCGCACTAACTCGCTGCTGGATTTGGAAGTCAAGGGCACGACCCAGGCAAATTTGGAAAAGACGTCGATGACACAAAACAAATATTTGTAGCCACGATTGTAACTGGCCAAATGAGAGACATCGGCTAAATCGGCTTGCCATTGATGATCGATGCCTTCCACTCGGGTGCGACTTCTGGCAAACTTGCGTCGAATGGGTTTGTGTAAAGTGTAGGTAGCTTGTTCTTGTAACCATCGTTGCACTTGAGGTAAACGGAGACTTTTCAGTCGCGTTTTGGCAGCACGATACAATTTTTGAACTCCTGCGTAACCTGCAGGATGCGAGGGATCGTAGTAAATGCTGGCTAAGACTTTTTCCATTTTGTTGGTGTGTTAATAAGTCACCCACTCTTCGGTGATGCTACTTTGGGTGGGACGGAAGGGTGGTTTGGAAACGGATTTACGTATCCGATGGGCTACGGGAGTGGAAGTCGAAGGTAGTGGTGGTGGTTGAGGTGGCAATGGAATGGCTTTGGTTTTCTTTTCTTTTTTCGCTTCTGGTTTCCCTTCTTTCTTTTTCACTTCTGTCGAAGGAGGAGTGGACGTCATCTTTTTAACCCAAGCTTTCATTTCTTCTCGTTGGGGTGTGGGGGACGGGGTCAACAAGGATGCTGCAATCTTACTCGAAATGGGAGCTGCTGACGGTGTTTGAAACACTTCTCGCATCTCTTCTTCCTCAGGTCTTCGTGGGGTAGCATCTCTGGTGACCCCTGGGGATGGTAGTGGTGGTGGTGGTGGTGGTGGTGGTAATGATGATGGTGCTGGACTTTTCATCAAGGTCTTAAAATCTTTCAGAGTGGGTAGAGCTGTTTCGTGTAAAGCTTTCTGGTGAAAAAGTTGCAGTCGTTGCAAGAGTTGACCGTACTTTTGCGATTTTTCTGTTTCGGACAAATCTTGGCGATCCATCAAGGACTGCAATTCGTGTTGTAACTGGGACATCTCGTTCAAATTGGGATTGGGAGGTAAATGCGGGGTGCGTTGTTCTTGCCACCGATGGTATTCCATCCATCGTTTGTAAGGCACTAAAGCTAGTTTTCGTCCTTCCATGGGGTTGTCAGGGGTCGATTCTGAGATCTTCGGACTTCCGAAGGCCTTTTTATCTTGCTCCCACCAGTCCTCCCAACATGGTTCCCAAGACTCCTTTCAGTATGGGGCCTAACAAGAGAGGCAAAATGCCTCCACGTTGGACCAACATCTTCTTTTTTTGACGAATGGGAATTTTCTTTCGAACCATTTGGCGAAGACCGTGACGATGCTTGCTTAAGCATTGTTTCTGGTGTTTGGACAAAGGAATCGTGCCTTTCAAAACGTTCAAACAACATTCGCACACGGTATCGATGACCTAATTGGAGGCCGTTTGAATGAGTTTTTTTCGTAGGGGTGGAGAAGCTTTGGACAGGACAGATAACATGTCCCCATGTTTGGCTAAACGTGGTGGCAGTCCTTTCCTTTTCTTTCCTTGGGGTTTTCTGGAGGGTGACATCTTTGAGTCTTCAGGAGCACCAAAAAAACACTGATACCCTACTTGGTCACAGGCCTTTTTTATACTGGAACGCGTCGCCACTGATTGTCTTTACGTCGTATCAGTTTGAGGACAGGCATGACACGTCGTGCAGGGGTACGTAACGGACTAAATCGAGCCAGTTCTTGCTTGGACAAATCCAGTAAACTTTGTAACATGCCCGATCTTTCATGGACTTTGATTTTGGGAGAAGGTACTTTGTGAGCAGCAGCCACTGCCGCTAAATGGGAGGGTCCTGCCACTGGGGAAGTTCTTTTGGGGGTCATCAACGGAGAAGTTCTTGGTGTGATCAACGTCTCCAAGTACTCTTCAGTTCCTGGTGTCATCAACGGAGAAGTGGATAAACGTGAGCATGCCGGAGACGCAGTCACCGCTGTGGCAGGTCGTGGTTTGCGAGTGTAAGGTTGCGTCCTGGCCGAAGTGCCTCTCTTGCGACTAGTTTTCTTCTGTGGACTTTTCTTTTTCTGGGGACTTTTTTTCTGTTTCTTTTTCTGGGGGCTTCTTTTCTTTTTCCGGGGTGATGGTGGTGTCTGGTCAGAGGAGGGTCCTGCCACTGGAGAAGTTCTCCTTGGGGACCTGGTCTTTTTCTTTTTCTTCTTGGGGCTTCGTTGGACTTTTGTCTTGGGTATAACTTTGGGGGCATTAGGATCCCATCTTAAGAGTGAGCGAATGATGACCCCTCCTAGAGTACCGCTCCCTCCAGGTTTCAAAATGATTTGTTTTTTGGTTTGAGTGTCGATGCGGGGATCGGCCAGTTGGACCAAAGCGACTTTGTTTCGATCGAAAAAGCGTTTGGTTTGATGAGGAATCTGAATGATTCCTTGGAGTAATTGACGTGCCGTCACCGTGAACCATCGTAAGACTTCTTTGAGACTAGCTTCTAAGACACGAGCTCGTGTTTGTGGATTTTTTTCTCGATTGATGCCATACAAGGCACGAATCAATTTGACGGGAAGATGCGACTGAAGGGACGTCATGTTCACACTGTGTGAGACAGACGAAAAAGGGTCTGAGGTTTTTATAGATTTTTTGATGGGGGGTGAAATGAAGTCGAGGACGGAGACGTGTACAGGACAGGCCCTCCTTCTTGGCACCAGTGGTGAAACAAGTGGGTACGAAATCGCAAATCCTCGGGGGTCGTAGGTTTCAAATCGACGAGTAAATAGGCGTGTGGCGTTTGAGTGGCATCGTCGTACGCCTGAGTCAGCCAAGGCGTTCCTAACTGTTTGGCTAAGACTTGCACTTGCGATTTATCTCGAGGGCTTTTAAACAAGACCACGTAATGCGCATTGAGACTGATGGTGCGATGGGCTTTACTTTGTTGAAACAAATTTTGGGTGATGTAAACGACACTGGCATTACGGGGATGCCCTTTGCGCGTGAACCACAGTTTAATTTCTTCTTCGTCTTCTCCTAACATGTCGTCGAAAATGACCAAATGGGTTTGACGGGAGTCAGAGACGATGCTGTCGTCTTCTTTAGGAATGCCTTCCACAAACACGATGGAATCGCCTTGACTTTCTCGCAAGAGGCTGTACGCCGATTGCCACTCTTTCTAACACCACACGATCCGCTGAGGTGGCCGATCGACCAAATGATGTTTATGTTCGATCAAACGTTTGACGAATTCGGTTTTGCCTGAAACGCTAGGTCCAGCAATGAGCATGTTAAAGGGATGGCGAAGATACAAAGCCTCCCAACTGGCACGATCTAAGTGTTCGTCGATGACTTTGACAGTAGAGGAAGAGGGAGCAGAGACAGCAGAGGTAGCCATTGTGTGAGAAATGTCACTTGTGACACGAAAAACAAACAAGACAAGAGTTTATATACTTTTTCAGAACACGTTTATTGAATGTTTTTTTCAAACATGAATACGAAAGACAAAAATACATAAAAGCCAAAGGCTTAAGTACAAGGATAAAAGGCACATGATAACCATGAACGTGGAATAAAAACAAGTGTCTGTACAACAACATGTTTTGGGTAATGTTCTAACCAGTTCTATAGTAGGGGGTAAGGTCACACAAGTGTCCTCCCGAAAGGGTCTTTCAGGTCTGTCCAAGACAGTCCTGTCCTGGGTGACGGGTTCTTCTGGCACCGTCACTAACACGGGTTGAAAAGTAACTTTTTTCCTTGAACAACTCTCGTGCATACTGGGCCACTTCTTGGGTCCAAGCCTCAAAACCCCATTCTTTCCAGGCACGGACATCTGTCCAATGGGGATGTAAGTCGCAAGCTACACACACATCGTCATACACGTCTTGGGTAGCTAAAAGTTGACGAATCTTTTTTTCCTGTTGAGGTCGAGAAGTATCCAGATGAAAACGTAAGGCTTTGAGCAAAAGGAGTTTTTCGTGACCATTTAAGGCCATTGAGGTGGTAAGTACTGATCGTAAAGAGTCCACAAAGAATCGGCTGGTAAACGAAATCCCAGAAAACAAGTCACTAAGACACACACCACTTGTCGTCCCAAATTGAATGGATACAGTTCTTGTAATAATCGATGGTAATGATCCACGGTTTGAATATGGTCATTGAGTTCCTTCCACGGAATCTGTTCAATGACATGTGACATAAGCCGTGGCATGGCAGCCTGTTTTTATATTCTCTTTTTTTCGGATGCAATACACGTACTTTCTAGCCAGAGATCTTCGTTCTCCAGTAGGGAATCTAAATCTTGCATACTGTAACCGAAACGTCAGAGTTCGTTTAGAAGTTTCCTCTTCCGCTAAGTAGATTCCACGTAACAAATGTTGGTAATCCTTTAACTTGTCTTCCTCAATGCGTTGCACTAGGTGAATGTCGAAGTAACCATAATTATGAACATGTCGATCATTAGCGACCTCAAAGTTTTGAACAATGTCTGACCATTGAAACAATTTCTGACGAATCAGTTCTCTTATACCATTCAGGTACCAGTGGTTAAAGATCTGGTGACGTAACGGATGCAATTGTTCTTTACGTTTGACTTGTATTTTGACCAGCTCTCGGTAAATGCATTCTCTCAATTCCACAGGCAAAGCACGAATGTTCTCTAGCAAAGTATCCATGAATAGGTCATACTAAATCCTCTTTGGTCTGACACAAGAAATGTACTGTTTGCACAAACATGGTTTTAATTCATTGTCGAATCTAAATCGTTTCACCACTAATCTACACATTACAATTCGTTCAAAAGTTTCCTCTTTCACCAAGTTGACATTGCGTGAAAGATGTTGATAATTCGTTAACTCTTCCTCTGGAATTCGATGCAGTACGTTTACAATGTAGTAGATAGAATCGTCAATACCAAACCATTCCTTTTTATAACCAGGAGGTCGTTGATCAATGTCTGTCCAATGGAACAGTTTCAACTCAATCAGTCCTTGTATAGCATTCAGGTACCAGTGGTTAAAGATCTGGTGACGTAACGGATGCAATTGTTCTTTACGTTTCACTTGTATTTTGACCAGCTCTCGGTAAATCCTTTCTCTCAACTCCACAGGCAAAGCACGAATGTTCTCTTGTAAAGTATTCATGAATAAGTCAGTCCGTACAATTCACAATCTTCTCATAGAGAGCAAAAGTAATCCACATAGTGAGTAATTTCTGACCACTGCTATTCAGGGTAACGTACAAGAATGTCACTGAACTCTTTTGATGTAAACGGTCTAAAGCGGTATAATAGGATGAATGCACCCTTGACCCAAAGAAATCTAACACACTGGTTGACTTTTTTCACTTTCCTCTTATGAATTTCTCGACACAAAAGTTCTACAGTGACCCATTGAGATTTCACTCTGGCAAGTCCCTGCCAAACTTCCTTGTAAATCTTCTCTTGCAGTTCTTTAGGTAATGATTCAATATCGTTTTTGAAATGAAGTTTAAATACTGGTCTCGGTGATGTCCAACATTTGACTCCTAGCCAATCTGGTTTCTTCTTCGTCAACGACATGGTAAGTTACTTCAATGTCTTGGTCCCACTAAGGGTAAGTAATGACAATTCGGTGACCATCGAGCATGTTCAACGTAGGCCGAATCTTGCGGTTCCCAGTGGTGAAGTGACACACCGCAACTGAAGCACTTGACTTTATCTCCTTCGCCCAAGTAGAAAAATCCGGCTCTGGCTAATTCTTCGGGGGTCCGTCCTCCCAGATACTTAGGCCATTTTCCTTTGAACGATTGAAGACGATTTTCAAAGTCGCAGTATTCCGACAAACGCACAGGAAACGAATATTCGTTTTTCACAGGTTCGTTTCGATGAGGGTTGGGTGACATGAACAGGAGTTTGCTCAGGGCTGGATGACATCCGTAGGGGGGTAGACGTGAAGGTGAACATTCCCCTTTAAAACGAAACCCAGTAAAATGTCCCAGAGGACGAGCGGCATCGCTTTCGCATCCCTCAGGTTTGACACGCACAGCATCCCTTTCCATGATAGGGGTAGTGACACTAAAGTTCCCATGATGCTTTACGGCATCGCTCAGGTCACAACGTACAGCATCGTACCCATCGCAAGGCTCACAATCGCACTCGTCTGCAAACTCCGTTACGCAATTACAATGGTAACCACATGGACAATCGCAGTTTCCTTCCGGACATTTTCCGTCGCAATGCCTGGGTCTTATCCATCCAGTATTAGTCACACTAGAGGAAGATACAACTTTTTTACAATCCCCAAACTGGAACGATGTCTCTTTCAAAGTATTCATCTTGTTCGCTCGGTCTTGGTAGTCACAATGAACTATCGATCTTGACCATAGCCCCTTTTTATACTAGTCGCAATGCAGTATCCAGCTTGTACATCTTTCCTTTTTTACGTTTTTTATGTCCTGTTCTGGAAGGTACCGTCTCTAAGGTACCGTCAACATTGTACCGTAGTGTGATGGGTGGAAAGGCCATAGAAAGGTAAGGGCAGTGCGGAGACCATCGAGTATGCTCCAGAATACCTGAATCTTTATAGATACATAGATCCATTCGTAACTTCAGTCCGCAAGCGAAACACTGTACCTCGTATCCCAATCCTGACTCAGGTCCCAAGTAGACAAATCCTGTTCTAGCTAAAACATGCGAAGAAGGCAATCCTTCCCTATCCGTAGGCCATTTCTGAAACGTGTCCAATCGACGGGCACAATCACAATAGTCAGGTAAGAAGACTGGAAAATGGTAGGGTTTGAACTTGGAGTTCTCATCGGGTTTCTCACTCGATTCTTGCTGTGGCGAAGTCATCTTTCTGGTCGGGTAACTATCCTCTTACAACCAATGTTTTATACCAACGTGTCCATACGGTAAGGTGAAATGATTGGGAAGTCTCACTCGCTTCTGGTACACGATTTGATAGACTTTTTCCAGGGGCCGACTGACGATGTGGTGAGTGGGTAAACGTACAATCTTGTTCGGTTGATACGTGGTCACTTTAAAGTTTCCATCCTCTCCCGATTCCAAGGCTTCTTTCAATACCCCAAAGTTGACCACTCGACTGGTACGATGATTCAGAGTCAGTCCTTTCACTTTGCACGTCGTGTGCGCTTCTTGTTTGTCCCGGTATTCGTAGCCGTAATTTTTGGGGCCGCCACTGACGAAACTTAGAATCTTGTGGTCGGGATGCTCGTCTGTCCAGGCTCCTAAACGGTCTCCTTCGATGTCAGGGTGATGTTGAATCGGGTGATGGATGTAAATGCAACTGTCTGTGTCAAAGTACAGGACGCGTTCTCCTAACAGTTCTAAAGCTTCGTACAATTTTAAGCGAGCATGGGCTGTCACGTAAGCCGCAATGATGACATTTCCAAAAGGGTCGTCTTGTACAAAGTCCAAATCTTCTTCGTAATTGACCAAGATCAAATCCTCTCGAACGACGTCCACGTGTTTCATGTATTTGGTTTTGTCGTGAATCATCTGGAAGTAGCGGGAAGGCTCTGTCAAATATTCCGTCTTGGGTAAACACGGTCGTTGTGCCATTTTACCCCAAAAGCAATTTAACATCACTTTGGCAAACGATCGCCTGCCTTCGTTTTTCTCGATGTGGTCTAAAGTGATGCCTTCTTGTTCCCGGTATTTCTCTTTGAATTTTATTTGGTCTTCGGGAGTGTGACACCAGGAAGGATAGCCGCTGGCTTCTTGCTTCAGTTTCAAAAAGGCATCCAAGTAGTCAGCGAAAATGCCTTTCTGCGTGGGGTCACCCTTGTGGTACTGTTGTGTCTTGGGAAAGTGGCAAATTTCGTACACTTCTAACAGTTGGTATCCCATGTCCAGAGCTTTGAACAATTCTACGCTGACCCAGGTTCCCGTCAAGGCCCGTTCTTCCTGGCTGTGCTGACAAGGCTGATCTTGGTTGCACGTTTCGGCACAAGTACGGCACAAGGGAAACATCAGTTTGCCTTGACAATGGTGAGGTAAGACGGAATGGTATAGGTTCGTGGGAGGCAAAACTTTGCACTTGATCAAGCCTTCGTATTGTCGAATGTTTTTCAGGTCGATGTGTTCCGTCAGCAATTGCGGATGCTCTACGGGAAAGCGACAATATTTGCACACGTAGGGATACAGCGAACACACGTCCAAGTATTTGATTTCTTCTCCTTTCTCTTCGTCGGCTTGGTACAGCAAACAGGTGGCATTGGTCCTTCCTCCGTACAAACTATCCCTCGGGTTCAGCGGGTCCATGAACTGGTAACTTTCCACGAGGTGTTTAAACTCGGGATCGGTTTTCATACGGTGATCGTACTCGTGTTCCCACATTTCCACCACTTGGTATCCTTCCTGTTCCAACTTTAGGCGTCGCTGACAAGTGTCCTGGTACAGGTCTTCCATGGTCCGTTGCAAAAACTGATTTTTAGTGTCACGGTCAGGGTAGCAGACGGGACATCCGTGAAATAAGCAACCGTTAAACTCGTACACGATCTTGGGGTTTTCTAAGTCCCAGCCATCGACCGAATACGTTCCGATGGTCTTTTCGCCTCCTCCGTTGCGGGCATGCTGAATCCATTTATCTTCCTTGTCGCACAAGTAATGTAACCAACGTAGGGCTTTGACCGAGTATTGACGCTTGACATAGTGGGTCGTTTGAGGACTGATGACAGCCACGGTGTTTTCAGGCATGAATCGTTGGCGGTACACTTAGGAACACGCTTTGGCAATGGTGCAAGCTTCTTTCAAAGGATCGACCCCTCCGTGTTCCATGAACAGTTCTCGAAATTTTCCACAGCAACGTCGTAAAATGTCCACGTCGGAACGACAATACTTTAGCATTTCTTCATGAAAGTCGAAAGGGTCCGAGGCGTGAGCCTGGTACCAAGCGTAGAAAGCTTCTCGTTGTTCGGTACGCATGTTATCGGGGTCGTAATAGTGAGCCTCAGGCAAATGGGGTAGAACGGCGTGTTGATTGGCTTCCGTATTGAAAAAGTGAGGAATGTACCCTTTAGCCATTTCTGTCATTCCAAACGTTTTAGGCATTCGACTCAAAGGCATGGCCAAATAGCTCATCGAATCTTTAAACTGTACTTGTCCCACTTGCATGAAAATGATTTTGGCTCCGTTCAAAGTCACTTTAGGACGTTCGGTGCCTTGTTCCGTATAGTATCTCAAAAGAAACTGTCCATCGTATCCGGAGAAATTGTGAGCCATCACCGTGGCATGACGATGACAATCTCCGTAACGTTCGATGTCCTCTTGGCTCCACGTCTTGTCGATGGGGTCTAAAACCCATTGGGCAAAATCGGCTAACGTGTTCGATCCCCGAAAGATTTTTTCACGCCCTCCAGGAATCTTGCTGCAGTGAGGGCAATGGCTGAAGATAGGTTCTTGAATGCACTTCTCGCACGCTCGATGAGCCACGCAAAAATTAGGAATGTGAATGCCGGTCTCTTGCATGCATTCGAAATCGAAAAAAGCTGAATTCTTGACGATACCAACAATCAAACGTTTGGGTAACTGTTCTTGGAACAGATGATCTTCGATCATGGATCGCTGTCCAGCAGGAATGGTGAAGGAATGGTGAAGGTTTTCACTTCCACGCGACGTATCGGATACTTGGCGGTCGTCCTGCTCAACGTCTGACTGATGTCGTTTCCCACTTTAGGTAACACTTCCACACGACGCACGTAGAGTTTGGCTTCTTGAATGACGGTTTTGTCAGTGGAACCATCAGCAGCCATCAAATGGAAAGCAGCACTACTGCGATTCAGTCTCAGGTGGACATCCACCCCGTTCAGCAAATACTTTTCTTGTAACCACATGTCCAAATGCAAACGATCCATCAGTTCTAAACTACGACTTTGATGAATTTTCGCTCGTCGTTCTACAAATCCCGTTGTATTTTGAGCATCCCCAGCAACTGTAAGGCTGTTGAACTTAGTCGCTTTGTCAGGTTTCCATACCACGCAAGCATCCAGATGAGTGTTCTTGGCTTCTTTTCCGTACGTCAAGAGATTTTCCAGGTACGCTCGGTAAGGGTAAGTATCCATGCTGCTGCTGACCAGTTTGTTATTCAAGTACAAGTCCACTTCGCTAAACAAGGAATGCATGAAATTATTGACGGGAGCTACTACATCATCATTGTCTATGGGACCGTTGTTCGCTTCGGTTACTTTGACTTTCAAGTACAAGTAACTGCTATTCAGATCGATGTAATCTTCGGGTTGTCCTTTGATTTCGAACTCGATGGGACCGGAATCCGTCAAAGAGGAGACGGGATGAAATTCCACCCACTGGGATTCTTGCATCGTCATCATGGTGGGGGGCATGGCAAACATATCCAGTTCCGTCTTGGAACAGGCGCATGACTCTCGGTGCATTATTTTTTTGTTGCTGTGTCTGAATGATCGAAAACGTCTAAGTCTCGAACGGTTCTTCTTTTCTTGGCCTTTCTAGCTTGAAGTCTGGTGAAAGGGTGTTTTCTTCGTCGTCGTCTCTTTCTGCCTTGTCCTTGCTGAATGCCTGACTCGGTAGCGTGCAGGGCATTTATAGGTGTGTCTCGTCGGCCTAAAATGTCTTTGCCCGTTTGCAGCAAGACATTTTTGCCTCCCCTCATGAAGGCTTCTTTAGGGTTTTGTTTGTCGATGATGACATTTTGGAGAAATTCTTTGCCTTGTGTCAGTGCGGCATCTTTCAAGGCGTGCAATCCGCGTGTCACCATCGGTTTCAACACCGGGGCCACCGAACGAAAGGCTGATTTTAACATATCTCCTAAACCGTGTCCTCGCTGTCGTGCAACCCCTCGGTACACTGGATACATGACTTACTTACGAGTCGTGAGAGAACCGTTTTCGAAAATGGAGTTTCACCGTGACTTTTCCTTTGGTGAATGAAATATTTTGTCCCAAATCTCCTTTTATAGTAATGTTGACCGTGTCCAAATACGACTTGCTGACGGGCAAATAGTGAGGATGGACAAATTCGCGGTGGACGTGGTAAGTGTTTCCACCTTCCTCGTCAGCGTTTGCGGCAGAATCCACTTTGAAAGGAATGACACGCAGTAAAGGCACGGAGGTGTGCCCACCACGTTGTACTCCACCACATCGGAATACACGAACATCAAATTCAGTCCTTGGTTCAGTTCTACCGGGGTACGAAAAAACTTGGCAAAAGACTCGTTGTCGTAAATGATTACTTGCTCACCTTTTAGATCAAATTTCTTTCTCATCTCCATGTCTCCGCCCAACATGTCAAACAATTCAGGACAAAATGAAATGGACATGATTTTACTCCGCTCAAATTTCATCAAGAAGCGACGAGCTACTTTGTGGTACTCCATGGTGACACTTTTGTTGTTGACATGCTCAAAAGCTTTCCCAAACACGCCATTAAACCTGGAGGCTATGGTGCTGACCAAATGATGACCACTAAAATAATAGCCTGGGAGAATGGACAAGTGATAGGTGGTGTACTTTTGATTTTGTAAACGGGTTTTCTTGTCATATTTGACGTTCTCATCCAAGTAGCGTTGCAATTGCTCGTCATGAACTTCCACATCAAAAAAAATTTGATTGGGAAGGACATTGAGGACTTGTTTTTGTAAATCTTGCACAGAAGAACTAGGTGAAGAAGGAGTGGTCGACGTAGCTGCGTCTGATGTGTGAAAGGGCATGATGGTCACTTCTTTTTATAGTCGATGACTTGCGAAGCGTCGATCCAAGAATCAAAACTGGGTGGATATCCTTTCCAACGTACTTTGACTTCTTTGACACGTCGTTTGCCCACTTTACGGGTTCTGCGTTCGAGAATGCTTTCGATGTCGTTCACGTCGTCTTCTTTTTGGGTGACACGTTGTAACTCGGGCAAATAAAACGTTCCTTTGAGCACTTCTCCGTTCATGTCTTCCAATTTATAGACGGCAGGATGACGGCCATGCACTCGTCCAGTGACGCGAAACAGTTCGGTCGTCCAGTTAGGTAAGTAACCTTTGTCAAAAGTGCGTTTGGTTTTGCCAATGCGCACCCAATCTCCTACGGCCAACTCTCCACTTTTTTCTTGGGGACAGCCCTCGTCGGGGACGTACCGAACAGACGCTCAAACACCAACACTTCGTTCTCGGGAGTCACGTCTTGCGGGGCACGTCCGATGCTTCGATGGTAAGATTGGTTGTACGCTTGCACCAGGTGCGGTAAAATGTCGATGTACTTCAGAGTGTGGTGATGCGTAAAATATTTCCACATGCGTTCTTTCAATGTGCGTTGAAAACGTTCCACGATGCTGGCTTTGGTTTCGGGATTCTCGGTGGTAAAAAAATGAATGTCACGTTTCTTTAATTCTTTTTGGAAAGCTTGGTTCAGAAATTCGGTGCCTTCTTCCGTTTGCCATCGAAGAGGGTGACGACCGCTTTGTTTCAACACCCGTTGCAGGGCTCGCACTAACTCGCTGCTGGATTTGGAAGTCAAGGGCACGACCCAGGCAAATTTGGAAAAGACGTCGATGACACAAAACAAATATTTGTAGCCACGATTGTAACTGGCCAAATGAGAGACATCGGCTAAATCGGCTTGCCATTGATGATCGATGCCTTCCACTCGGGTGCGACTTCTGGCAAACTTGCGTCGAATGGGTTTGTGTAAAGTGTAGGTAGCTTGTTCTTGTAACCATCGTTGCACTTGAGGTAAACGGAGACTTTTCAGTCGCGTTTTGGCAGCACGATACAATTTTTGAACTCCTGCGTAACCTGCAGGATGCGAGGGATCGTAGTAAATGCTGGCTAAGACTTTTTCCATTTTGTTGGTGTGTTAATAAGTCACCCACTCTTCGGTGATGCTACTTTGGGTGGGACGGAAGGGTGGTTTGGAAACGGATTTACGTATCCGATGGGCTACGGGAGTGGAAGTCGAAGGTAGTGGTGGTGGTTGAGGTGGCAATGGAATGGCTTTGGTTTTCTTTTCTTTTTTCGCTTCTGGTTTCCCTTCTTTCTTTTTCACTTCTGTCGAAGGAGGAGTGGACGTCATCTTTTTAACCCAAGCTTTCATTTCTTCTCGTTGGGGTGTGGGGGACGGGGTCAACAAGGATGCTGCAATCTTACTCGAAATGGGAGCTGCTGACGGTGTTTGAAACACTTCTCGCATCTCTTCTTCCTCAGGTCTTCGTGGGGTAGCATCTCTGGTGACCCCTGGGGATGGTAGTGGTGGTGGTGGTGGTGGTGGTGGTAATGATGATGGTGCTGGACTTTTCATCAAGGTCTTAAAATCTTTCAGAGTGGGTAGAGCTGTTTCGTGTAAAGCTTTCTGGTGAAAAAGTTGCAGTCGTTGCAAGAGTTGACCGTACTTTTGCGATTTTTCTGTTTCGGACAAATCTTGGCGATCCATCAAGGACTGCAATTCGTGTTGTAACTGGGACATCTCGTTCAAATTGGGATTGGGAGGTAAATGCGGGGTGCGTTGTTCTTGCCACCGATGGTATTCCATCCATCGTTTGTAAGGCACTAAAGCTAGTTTTCGTCCTTCCATGGGGTTGTCAGGGGTCGATTCTGAGATCTTCGGACTTCCGAAGGCCTTTTTATCTTGCTCCCACCAGTCCTCCCAACATGGTTCCCAAGACTCCTTTCAGTATGGGGCCTAACAAGAGAGGCAAAATGCCTCCACGTTGGACCAACATCTTCTTTTTTTGACGAATGGGAATTTTCTTTCGAACCATTTGGCGAAGACCGTGACGATGCTTGCTTAAGCATTGTTTCTGGTGTTTGGACAAAGGAATCGTGCCTTTCAAAACGTTCAAACAACATTCGCACACGGTATCGATGACCTAATTGGAGGCCGTTTGAATGAGTTTTTTTCGTAGGGGTGGAGAAGCTTTGGACAGGACAGATAACATGTCCCCATGTTTGGCTAAACGTGGTGGCAGTCCTTTCCTTTTCTTTCCTTGGGGTTTTCTGGAGGGTGACATCTTTGAGTCTTCAGGAGCACCAAAAAACACTGATACCCTACTTGGTCACAGGCCTTTTTTATACTGGAACGCGTCGCCACTGATTGTCTTTACGTCGTATCAGTTTGAGGACAGGCATGACACGTCGTGCAGGGGTACGTAACGGACTAAATCGAGCCAGTTCTTGCTTGGACAAATCCAGTAAACTTTGTAACATGCCCGATCTTTCATGGACTTTGATTTTGGGAGAAGGTACTTTGTGAGCAGCAGCCACTGCCGCTAAATGGGAGGGTCCTGCCACTGGGGAAGTTCTTTTGGGGGTCATCAACGGAGAAGTTCTTGGTGTGATCAACGTCTCCAAGTACTCTTCAGTTCCTGGTGTCATCAACGGAGAAGTGGATAAACGTGAGCATGCCGGAGACGCAGTCACCGCTGTGGCAGGTCGTGGTTTGCGAGTGTAAGGTTGCGTCCTGGCCGAAGTGCCTCTCTTGCGACTAGTTTTCTTCTGTGGACTTTTCTTTTTCTGGGGACTTTTTTTCTGTTTCTTTTTCTGGGGGCTTCTTTTCTTTTTCCGGGGTGATGGTGGTGTCTGGTCAGAGGAGGGTCCTGCCACTGGAGAAGTTCTCCTTGGGGACCTGGTCTTTTTCTTTTTCTTCTTGGGGCTTCGTTGGACTTTTGTCTTGGGTATAACTTTGGGGGCATTAGGATCCCATCTTAAGAGTGAGCGAATGATGACCCCTCCTAGAGTACCGCTCCCTCCAGGTTTCAAAATGATTTGTTTTTTGGTTTGAGTGTCGATGCGGGGATCGGCCAGTTGGACCAAAGCGACTTTGTTTCGATCGAAAAAGCGTTTGGTTTGATGAGGAATCTGAATGATTCCTTGGAGTAATTGACGTGCCGTCACCGTGAACCATCGTAAGACTTCTTTGAGACTAGCTTCTAAGACACGAGCTCGTGTTTGTGGATTTTTTTCTCGATTGATGCCATACAAGGCACGAATCAATTTGACGGGAAGATGCGACTGAAGGGACGTCATGTTCACACTGTGTGAGACAGACGAAAAAGGGTCTGAGGTTTTTATAGATTTTTTGATGGGGGGTGAAATGAAGTCGAGGACGGAGACGTGTACAGGACAGGCCCTCCTTCTTGGCACCAGTGGTGAAACAAGTGGGTACGAAATCGCAAATCCTCGGGGGTCGTAGGTTTCAAATCGACGAGTAAATAGGCGTGTGGCGTTTGAGTGGCATCGTCGTACGCCTGAGTCAGCCAAGGCGTTCCTAACTGTTTGGCTAAGACTTGCACTTGCGATTTATCTCGAGGGCTTTTAAACAAGACCACGTAATGCGCATTGAGACTGATGGTGCGATGGGCTTTACTTTGTTGAAACAAATTTTGGGTGATGTAAACGACACTGGCATTACGGGGATGCCCTTTGCGCGTGAACCACAGTTTAATTTCTTCTTCGTCTTCTCCTAACATGTCGTCGAAAATGACCAAATGGGTTTGACGGGAGTCAGAGACGATGCTGTCGTCTTCTTTAGGAATGCCTTCCACAAACACGATGGAATCGCCTTGACTTTCTCGCAAGAGGCTGTACGCCGATTGCCACTCTTTCTAACACCACACGATCCGCTGAGGTGGCCGATCGACCAAATGATGTTTATGTTCGATCAAACGTTTGACGAATTCGGTTTTGCCTGAAACGCTAGGTCCAGCAATGAGCATGTTAAAGGGATGGCGAAGATACAAAGCCTCCCAACTGGCACGATCTAAGTGTTCGTCGATGACTTTGACAGTAGAGGAAGAGGGAGCAGAGACAGCAGAGGTAGCCATTGTGTGAGAAATGTCACTTGTGACACGAAAAACAAACAAGACAAGAGTTTATATACTTTTTCAGAACACGTTTATTGAATGTTTTTTTTCAAACATGAATACGAAAGACAAAAATACATAAAAGCCAAAGGCTTAAGTACAAGGATAAAAGGCACATGATAACCATGAACGTGGAATAAAAACAAGTGTCTGTACAACAACATGTTTTGGGTAATGTTCTAACCAGTTCTATAGTAGGGGGTAAGGTCACACAAGTGTCCTCCCGAAAGGGTCTTTCAGGTCTGTCCAAGACAGTCCTGTCCTGGGTGACGGGTTCTTCTGGCACCGTCACTAACACGGGTTGAAAAGTAACTTTTTTCCTTGAACAACTCTCGTGCATACTGGGCCACTTCTTGGGTCCAAGCCTCAAAACCCCATTCTTTCCAGGCACGGACATCTGTCCAATGGGGATGTAAGTCGCAAGCTACACACACATCGTCATACACGTCTTGGGTAGCTAAAAGTTGACGAATCTTTTTTTCCTGTTGAGGTCGAGAAGTATCCAGATGAAAACGTAAGGCTTTGAGCAAAAGGAGTTTTTCGTGACCATTTAAGGCCATTGAGGTGGTAAGTACTGATCGTAAAGAGTCCACAAAGAATCGGCTGGTAAACGAAATCCCAGAAAACAAGTCACTAAGACACACACCACTTGTCGTCCCAAATTGAATGGATACAGTTCTTGTAATAATCGATGGTAATGATCCACGGTTTGAATATGGTCATTGAGTTCCTTCCACGGAATCTGTTCAATGACATGTGACATAAGCCGTGGCATGGCAGCCTGTTTTTATATTCTCTTTTTTTCGGATGCAATACACGTACTTTCTAGCCAGAGATCTTCGTTCTCCAGTAGGGAATCTAAATCTTGCATACTGTAACCGAAACGTCAGAGTTCGTTTAGAAGTTTCCTCTTCCGCTAAGTAGATTCCACGTAACAAATGTTGGTAATCCTTTAACTTGTCTTCCTCAATGCGTTGCACTAGGTGAATGTCGAAGTAACCATAATTATGAACATGTCGATCATTAGCGACCTCAAAGTTTTGAACAATGTCTGACCATTGAAACAATTTCTGACGAATCAGTTCTCTTATACCATTCAGGTACCAGTGGTTAAAGATCTGGTGACGTAACGGATGCAATTGTTCTTTACGTTTGACTTGTATTTTGACCAGCTCTCGGTAAATGCATTCTCTCAATTCCACAGGCAAAGCACGAATGTTCTCTAGCAAAGTATCCATGAATAGGTCATACTAAATCCTCTTTGGTCTGACACAAGAAATGTACTGTTTGCACAAACATGGTTTTAATTCATTGTCGAATCTAAATCGTTTCACCACTAATCTACACATTACAATTCGTTCAAAAGTTTCCTCTTTCACCAAGTTGACATTGCGTGAAAGATGTTGATAATTCGTTAACTCTTCCTCTGGAATTCGATGCAGTACGTTTACAATGTAGTAGATAGAATCGTCAATACCAAACCATTCCTTTTTATAACCAGGAGGTCGTTGATCAATGTCTGTCCAATGGAACAGTTTCAACTCAATCAGTCCTTGTATAGCATTCAGGTACCAGTGGTTAAAGATCTGGTGACGTAACGGATGCAATTGTTCTTTACGTTTCACTTGTATTTTGACCAGCTCTCGGTAAATCCTTTCTCTCAACTCCACAGGCAAAGCACGAATGTTCTCTTGTAAAGTATTCATGAATAAGTCAGTCCGTACAATTCACAATCTTCTCATAGAGAGCAAAAGTAATCCACATAGTGAGTAATTTCTGACCACTGCTATTCAGGGTAACGTACAAGAATGTCACTGAACTCTTTTGATGTAAACGGTCTAAAGCGGTATAATAGGATGAATGCACCCTTGACCCAAAGAAATCTAACACACTGGTTGACTTTTTTCACTTTCCTCTTATGAATTTCTCGACACAAAAGTTCTACAGTGACCCATTGAGATTTCACTCTGGCAAGTCCCTGCCAAACTTCCTTGTAAATCTTCTCTTGCAGTTCTTTAGGTAATGATTCAATATCGTTTTTGAAATGAAGTTTAAATACTGGTCTCGGTGATGTCCAACATTTGACTCCTAGCCAATCTGGTTTCTTCTTCGTCAACGACATGGTAAGTTACTTCAATGTCTTGGTCCCACTAAGGGTAAGTAATGACAATTCGGTGACCATCGAGCATGTTCAACGTAGGCCGAATCTTGCGGTTCCCAGTGGTGAAGTGACACACCGCAACTGAAGCACTTGACTTTATCTCCTTCGCCCAAGTAGAAAAATCCGGCTCTGGCTAATTCTTCGGGGGTCCGTCCTCCCAGATACTTAGGCCATTTTCCTTTGAACGATTGAAGACGATTTTCAAAGTCGCAGTATTCCGACAAACGCACAGGAAACGAATATTCGTTTTTCACAGGTTCGTTTCGATGAGGGTTGGGTGACATGAACAGGAGTTTGCTCAGGGCTGGATGACATCCGTAGGGGGGTAGACGTGAAGGTGAACATTCCCCTTTAAAACGAAACCCAGTAAAATGTCCCAGAGGACGAGCGGCATCGCTTTCGCATCCCTCAGGTTTGACACGCACAGCATCCCTTTCCATGATAGGGGTAGTGACACTAAAGTTCCCATGATGCTTTACGGCATCGCTCAGGTCACAACGTACAGCATCGTACCCATCGCAAGGCTCACAATCGCACTCGTCTGCAAACTCCGTTACGCAATTACAATGGTAACCACATGGACAATCGCAGTTTCCTTCCGGACATTTTCCGTCGCAATGCCTGGGTCTTATCCATCCAGTATTAGTCACACTAGAGGAAGATACAACTTTTTTACAATCCCCAAACTGGAACGATGTCTCTTTCAAAGTATTCATCTTGTTCGCTCGGTCTTGGTAGTCACAATGAACTATCGATCTTGACCATAGCCCCTTTTTATACTAGTCGCAATGCAGTATCCAGCTTGTACATCTTTCCTTTTTTACGTTTTTTATGTCCTGTTCTGGAAGGTACCGTCTCTAAGGTACCGTCAACATTGTACCGTAGTGTGATGGGTGGAAAGGCCATAGAAAGGTAAGGGCAGTGCGGAGACCATCGAGTATGCTCCAGAATACCTGAATCTTTATAGATACATAGATCCATTCGTAACTTCAGTCCGCAAGCGAAACACTGTACCTCGTATCCCAATCCTGACTCAGGTCCCAAGTAGACAAATCCTGTTCTAGCTAAAACATGCGAAGAAGGCAATCCTTCCCTATCCGTAGGCCATTTCTGAAACGTGTCCAATCGACGGGCACAATCACAATAGTCAGGTAAGAAGACTGGAAAATGGTAGGGTTTGAACTTGGAGTTCTCATCGGGTTTCTCACTCGATTCTTGCTGTGGCGAAGTCATCTTTCTGGTCGGGTAACTATCCTCTTACAACCAATGTTTTATACCAACGTGTCCATACGGTAAGGTGAAATGATTGGGAAGTCTCACTCGCTTCTGGTACACGATTTGATAGACTTTTTCCAGGGGCCGACTGACGATGTGGTGAGTGGGTAAACGTACAATCTTGTTCGGTTGATACGTGGTCACTTTAAAGTTTCCATCCTCTCCCGATTCCAAGGCTTCTTTCAATACCCCAAAGTTGACCACTCGACTGGTACGATGATTCAGAGTCAGTCCTTTCACTTTGCACGTCGTGTGCGCTTCTTGTTTGTCCCGGTATTCGTAGCCGTAATTTTTGGGGCCGCCACTGACGAAACTTAGAATCTTGTGGTCGGGATGCTCGTCTGTCCAGGCTCCTAAACGGTCTCCTTCGATGTCAGGGTGATGTTGAATCGGGTGATGGATGTAAATGCAACTGTCTGTGTCAAAGTACAGGACGCGTTCTCCTAACAGTTCTAAAGCTTCGTACAATTTTAAGCGAGCATGGGCTGTCACGTAAGCCGCAATGATGACATTTCCAAAAGGGTCGTCTTGTACAAAGTCCAAATCTTCTTCGTAATTGACCAAGATCAAATCCTCTCGAACGACGTCCACGTGTTTCATGTATTTGGTTTTGTCGTGAATCATCTGGAAGTAGCGGGAAGGCTCTGTCAAATATTCCGTCTTGGGTAAACACGGTCGTTGTGCCATTTTACCCCAAAAGCAATTTAACATCACTTTGGCAAACGATCGCCTGCCTTCGTTTTTCTCGATGTGGTCTAAAGTGATGCCTTCTTGTTCCCGGTATTTCTCTTTGAATTTTATTTGGTCTTCGGGAGTGTGACACCAGGAAGGATAGCCGCTGGCTTCTTGCTTCAGTTTCAAAAAGACATCCAAGTAGTCATCGAAAATGCCTTTCTGCGTGGGGTCACCCTTGTGGTACTGTTGTGTCTTGGGAAAGTGGCAAATTTCGTACACTTCTAACAGTTGGTATCCCATGTCCAGAGCTTTGAACAATTCTACGCTGACCCAGGTTCCCGTCAAGGCCCGTTCTTCCTGGCTGTGCTGACAAGGCTGATCTTGGTTGCACGTTTCGGCACAAGTACGGCACAAGGGAAACATCAGTTTGCCTTGACAATGGTGAGGTAAGACGGAATGGTATAGGTTCGTGGGAGGCAAAACTTTGCACTTGATCAAGCCTTCGTATTGTCGAATGTTTTTCAGGTCGATGTGTTCCGTCAGCAATTGCGGGTGCTCTACGGGAAAGCGACAATATTTGCACACGTAGGGATACAGCGAACACACGTCCAAGTATTTGATTTCTTCTCCTTTCTCTTCGTCGGCTTGGTACAGCAAACAGGTGGCATTGGTCCTTCCTCCGTACAAACTATCCCTCGGGTTCAGCGGGTCCATGAACTGGTAACTTTCCACGAGGTGTTTAAACTCGGGATCGGTTTTCATACGGTGATCGTATTCGTGTTCCCACATTTCCACCACTTGGTATCCTTCCTGTTCCAACTTTAGGCGTCGCTGACAAGTGTCCTGGTACAGGTCTTCCATGGTCCGTTGCAAAAACTGATTTTTAGTGTCACGGTCAGGGTAGCAGACGGGACATCCGTGAAATAAGCAACCGTTAAACTCGTACACGATCTTGGGGTTTTCTAAGTCCCAGCCATCGACCGAATACGTTCCGATGGTCTTTTCGCCTCCTCCGTTGCGGGCATGCTGAATCCATTTATCTTCCTTGTCGCACAAGTAATGTAACCAACGTAGGGCTTTGACCGAGTATTGACGCTTGACATAGTGGGTCGTTTGAGGACTGATGACAGCCACGGTGTTTTCAGGCATGAATCGTTGGCGGTACACTTAGGAACACGCTTTGGCAATGGTGCAAGCTTCTTTCAAAGGATCGACCCCTCCGTGTTCCATGAACAGTTCTCGAAATTTTCCACAGCAACGTCGTAAAATGTCCACGTCGGAACGACAATACTTTAGCATTTCTTCATGAAAGTCGAAAGGGTCCGAGGCGTGAGCCTGGTACCAAGCGTAGAAAGCTTCTCGTTGTTCGGTACGCATGTTATCGGGGTCGTAATAGTGAGCCTCAGGCAAATGGGGTAGAACGGCGTGTTGATTGGCTTCCGTATTGAAAAAGTGAGGAATGTACCCTTTAGCCATTTCTGTCATTCCAAACGTTTTAGGCATTCGACTCAAAGGCATGGCCAAATAGCTCATCGAATCTTTAAACTGTACTTGTCCCACTTGCATGAAAATGATTTTGGCTCCGTTCAAAGTCACTTTAGGACGTTCGGTGCCTTGTTCCGTATAGTATCTCAAAAGAAACTGTCCATCGTATCCGGAGAAATTGTGAGCCATCACCGTGGCATGACGATGACAATCTCCGTAACGTTCGATGTCCTCTTGGCTCCACGTCTTGTCGATGGGGTCTAAAACCCATTGGGCAAAATCGGCTAACGTGTTCGATCCCCGAAAGATTTTTTCACGCCCTCCAGGAATCTTGCTGCAGTGAGGGCAATGGCTGAAGATAGGTTCTTGAATGCACTTCTCGCACGCTCGATGAGCCACGCAAAAATTAGGAATGTGAATGCCGGTCTCTTGCATGCATTCGAAATCGAAAAAAGCTGAATTCTTGACGATACCAACAATCAAACGTTTGGGTAACTGTTCTTGGAACAGATGATCTTCGATCATGGATCGCTGTCCAGCAGGAATGGTGAAGGAATGGTGAAGGTTTTCACTTCCACGCGACGTATCGGATACTTGGCGGTCGTCCTGCTCAACGTCTGACTGATGTCGTTTCCCACTTTAGGTAACACTTCCACACGACGCACGTAGAGTTTGGCTTCTTGAATGACGGTTTTGTCAGTGGAACCATCAGCAGCCATCAAATGGAAAGCAGCACTACTGCGATTCAGTCTCAGGTGGACATCCACCCCGTTCAGCAAATACTTTTCTTGTAACCACATGTCCAAATGCAAACGATCCATCAGTTCTAAACTACGACTTTGATGAATTTTCGCTCGTCGTTCTACAAATCCCGTTGTATTTTGAGCATCCCCAGCAACTGTAAGGCTGTTGAACTTAGTCGCTTTGTCAGGTTTCCATACCACGCAAGCATCCAGATGAGTGTTCTTGGCTTCTTTTCCGTACGTCAAGAGATTTTCCAGGTACGCTCGGTAAGGGTAAGTATCCATGCTGCTGCTGACCAGTTTGTTATTCAAGTACAAGTCCACTTCGCTAAACAAGGAATGCATGAAATTATTGACGGGAGCTACTACATCATCATTGTCTATGGGACCGTTGTTCGCTTCGGTTACTTTGACTTTCAAGTACAAGTAACTGCTATTCAGATCGATGTAATCTTCGGGTTGTCCTTTGATTTCGAACTCGATGGGACCGGAATCCGTCAAAGAGGAGACGGGATGAAATTCCACCCACTGGGATTCTTGCATCGTCATCATGGTGGGGGGCATGGCAAACATATCCAGTTCCGTCTTGGAACAGGCGCATGACTCTCGGTGCATTATTTTTTTGTTGCTGTGTCTGAATGATCGAAAACGTCTAAGTCTCGAACGGTTCTTCTTTTCTTGGCCTTTCTAGCTTGAAGTCTGGTGAAAGGGTGTTTTCTTCGTCGTCGTCTCTTTCTGCCTTGTCCTTGCTGAATGCCTGACTCGGTAGCGTGCAGGGCATTTATAGGTGTGTCTCGTCGGCCTAAAATGTCTTTGCCCGTTTGCAGCAAGACATTTTTGCCTCCCCTCATGAAGGCTTCTTTAGGGTTTTGTTTGTCGATGATGACATTTTGGAGAAATTCTTTGCCTTGTGTCAGTGCGGCATCTTTCAAGGCGTGCAATCCGCGTGTCACCATCGGTTTCAACACCGGGGCCACCGAACGAAAGGCTGATTTTAACATATCTCCTAAACCGTGTCCTCGCTGTCGTGCAACCCCTCGGTACACTGGATACATGACTTACTTACGAGTCGTGAGAGAACCGTTTTCGAAAATGGAGTTTCACCGTGACTTTTCCTTTGGTGAATGAAATATTTTGTCCCAAATCTCCTTTTATAGTAATGTTGACCGTGTCCAAATACGACTTGCTGACGGGCAAATAGTGAGGATGGACAAATTCGCGGTGGACGTGGTAAGTGTTTCCACCTTCCTCGTCAGCGTTTGCGGCAGAATCCACTTTGAAAGGAATGACACGCAGTAAAGGCACGGAGGTGTGCCCACCACGTTGTACTCCACCACATCGGAATACACGAACATCAAATTCAGTCCTTGGTTCAGTTCTACCGGGGTACGAAAAAACTTGGCAAAAGACTCGTTGTCGTAAATGATTACTTGCTCACCTTTTAGATCAAATTTCTTTCTCATCTCCATGTCTCCGCCCAACATGTCAAACAATTCAGGACAAAATGAAATGGACATGATTTTACTCCGCTCAAATTTCATCAAGAAGCGACGAGCTACTTTGTGGTACTCCATGGTGACACTTTTGTTGTTGACATGCTCAAAAGCTTTCCCAAACACGCCATTAAACCTGGAGGCTATGGTGCTGACCAAATGATGACCACTAAAATAATAGCCTGGGAGAATGGACAAGTGATAGGTGGTGTACTTTTGATTTTGTAAACGGGTTTTCTTGTCATATTTGACGTTCTCATCCAAGTAGCGTTGCAATTGCTCGTCATGAACTTCCACATCAAAAAAAATTTGATTGGGAAGGACATTGAGGACTTGTTTTTGTAAATCTTGCACAGAAGAACTAGGTGAAGAAGGAGTGGTCGACGTAGCTGCGTCTGATGTGTGAAAGGGCATGATGGTCACTTCTTTTTATAGTCGATGACTTGCGAAGCGTCGATCCAAGAATCAAAACTGGGTGGATATCCTTTCCAACGTACTTTGACTTCTTTGACACGTCGTTTGCCCACTTTACGGGTTCTGCGTTCGAGAATGCTTTCGATGTCGTTCACGTCGTCTTCTTTTTGGGTGACACGTTGTAACTCGGGCAAATAAAACGTTCCTTTGAGCACTTCTCCGTTCATGTCTTCCAATTTATAGACGGCAGGATGACGGCCATGCACTCGTCCAGTGACGCGAAACAGTTCGGTCGTCCAGTTAGGTAAGTAACCTTTGTCAAAAGTGCGTTTGGTTTTGCCAATGCGCACCCAATCTCCTACGGCCAACTCTCCACTTTTTTCTTGGGGACAGCCCTCGTCGGGGACGTACCGAACAGACGCTCAAACACCAACACTTCGTTCTCGGGAGTCACGTCTTGCGGGGCACGTCCGATGCTTCGATGGTAAGATTGGTTGTACGCTTGCACCAGGTGCGGTAAAATGTCGATGTACTTCAGAGTGTGGTGATGCGTAAAATATTTCCACATGCGTTCTTTCAATGTGCGTTGAAAACGTTCCACGATGCTGGCTTTGGTTTCGGGATTCTCGGTGGTAAAAAAATGAATGTCACGTTTCTTTAATTCTTTTTGGAAAGCTTGGTTCAGAAATTCGGTGCCTTCTTCCGTTTGCCATCGAAGAGGGTGACGACCGCTTTGTTTCAACACCCGTTGCAGGGCTCGCACTAACTCGCTGCTGGATTTGGAAGTCAAGGGCACGACCCAGGCAAATTTGGAAAAGACGTCGATGACACAAAACAAATATTTGTAGCCACGATTGTAACTGGCCAAATGAGAGACATCGGCTAAATCGGCTTGCCATTGATGATCGATGCCTTCCACTCGGGTGCGACTTCTGGCAAACTTGCGTCGAATGGGTTTGTGTAAAGTGTAGGTAGCTTGTTCTTGTAACCATCGTTGCACTTGAGGTAAACGGAGACTTTTCAGTCGCGTTTTGGCAGCACGATACAATTTTTGAACTCCTGCGTAACCTGCAGGATGCGAGGGATCGTAGTAAATGCTGGCTAAGACTTTTTCCATTTTGTTGGTGTGTTAATAAGTCACCCACTCTTCGGTGATGCTACTTTGGGTGGGACGGAAGGGTGGTTTGGAAACGGATTTACGTATCCGATGGGCTACGGGAGTGGAAGTCGAAGGTAGTGGTGGTGGTTGAGGTGGCAATGGAATGGCTTTGGTTTTCTTTTCTTTTTTCGCTTCTGGTTTCCCTTCTTTCTTTTTCACTTCTGTCGAAGGAGGAGTGGACGTCATCTTTTTAACCCAAGCTTTCATTTCTTCTCGTTGGGGTGTGGGGGACGGGGTCAACAAGGATGCTGCAATCTTACTCGAAATGGGAGCTGCTGACGGTGTTTGAAACACTTCTCGCATCTCTTCTTCCTCAGGTCTTCGTGGGGTAGCATCTCTGGTGACCCCTGGGGATGGTAGTGGTGGTGGTGGTGGTGGTGGTGGTAATGATGATGGTGCTGGACTTTTCATCAAGGTCTTAAAATCTTTCAGAGTGGGTAGAGCTGTTTCGTGTAAAGCTTTCTGGTGAAAAAGTTGCAGTCGTTGCAAGAGTTGACCGTACTTTTGCGATTTTTCTGTTTCGGACAAATCTTGGCGATCCATCAAGGACTGCAATTCGTGTTGTAACTGGGACATCTCGTTCAAATTGGGATTGGGAGGTAAATGCGGGGTGCGTTGTTCTTGCCACCGATGGTATTCCATCCATCGTTTGTAAGGCACTAAAGCTAGTTTTCGTCCTTCCATGGGGTTGTCAGGGGTCGATTCTGAGATCTTCGGACTTCCGAAGGCCTTTTTATCTTGCTCCCACCAGTCCTCCCAACATGGTTCCCAAGACTCCTTTCAGTATGGGGCCTAACAAGAGAGGCAAAATGCCTCCACGTTGGACCAACATCTTCTTTTTTTGACGAATGGGAATTTTCTTTCGAACCATTTGGCGAAGACCGTGACGATGCTTGCTTAAGCATTGTTTCTGGTGTTTGGACAAAGGAATCGTGCCTTTCAAAACGTTCAAACAACATTCGCACACGGTATCGATGACCTAATTGGAGGCCGTTTGAATGAGTTTTTTTCGTAGGGGTGGAGAAGCTTTGGACAGGACAGATAACATGTCCCCATGTTTGGCTAAACGTGGTGGCAGTCCTTTCCTTTTCTTTCCTTGGGGTTTTCTGGAGGGTGACATCTTTGAGTCTTCAGGAACACCAAAAAACACTGATACCCTACTTGGTCACAGGCCTTTTTTATACTGGAACGCGTCGCCACTGATTGTCTTTACGTCGTATCAGTTTGAGGACAGGCATGACACGTCGTGCAGGGGTACGTAACGGACTAAATCGAGCCAGTTCTTGCTTGGACAAATCCAGTAAACTTTGTAACATGCCCGATCTTTCATGGACTTTGATTTTGGGAGAAGGTACTTTGTGAGCAGCAGCCACTGCCGCTAAATGGGAGGGTCCTGCCACTGGGGAAGTTCTTTTGGGGGTCATCAACGGAGAAGTTCTTGGTGTGATCAACGTCTCCAAGTACTCTTCAGTTCCTGGTGTCATCAACGGAGAAGTGGATAAACGTGAGCATGCCGGAGACGCAGTCACCGCTGTGGCAGGTCGTGGTTTGCGAGTGTAAGGTTGCGTCCTGGCCGAAGTGCCTCTCTTGCGACTAGTTTTCTTCTGTGGACTTTTCTTTTTCTGGGGACTTTTTTTCTGTTTCTTTTTCTGGGGGCTTCTTTTCTTTTTCCGGGGTGATGGTGGTGTCTGGTCAGAGGAGGGTCCTGCCACTGGAGAAGTTCTCCTTGGGGACCTGGTCTTTTTCTTTTTCTTCTTGGGGCTTCGTTGGACTTTTGTCTTGGGTATAACTTTGGGGGCATTAGGATCCCATCTTAAGAGTGAGCGAATGATGACCCCTCCTAGAGTACCGCTCCCTCCAGGTTTCAAAATGATTTGTTTTTTGGTTTGAGTGTCGATGCGGGGATCGGCCAGTTGGACCAAAGCGACTTTGTTTCGATCGAAAAAGCGTTTGGTTTGATGAGGAATCTGAATGATTCCTTGGAGTAATTGACGTGCCGTCACCGTGAACCATCGTAAGACTTCTTTGAGACTAGCTTCTAAGACACGAGCTCGTGTTTGTGGATTTTTTTCTCGATTGATGCCATACAAGGCACGAATCAATTTGACGGGAAGATGCGACTGAAGGGACGTCATGTTCACACTGTGTGAGACAGACGAAAAAGGGTCTGAGGTTTTTATAGATTTTTTGATGGGGGGTGAAATGAAGTCGAGGACGGAGACGTGTACAGGACAGGCCCTCCTTCTTGGCACCAGTGGTGAAACAAGTGGGTACGAAATCGCAAATCCTCGGGGGTCGTAGGTTTCAAATCGACGAGTAAATAGGCGTGTGGCGTTTGAGTGGCATCGTCGTACGCCTGAGTCAGCCAAGGCGTTCCTAACTGTTTGGCTAAGACTTGCACTTGCGATTTATCTCGAGGGCTTTTAAACAAGACCACGTAATGCGCATTGAGACTGATGGTGCGATGGGCTTTACTTTGTTGAAACAAATTTTGGGTGATGTAAACGACACTGGCATTACGGGGATGCCCTTTGCGCGTGAACCACAGTTTAATTTCTTCTTCGTCTTCTCCTAACATGTCGTCGAAAATGACCAAATGGGTTTGACGGGAGTCAGAGACGATGCTGTCGTCTTCTTTAGGAATGCCTTCCACAAACACGATGGAATCGCCTTGACTTTCTCGCAAGAGGCTGTACGCCGATTGCCACTCTTTCTAACACCACACGATCCGCTGAGGTGGCCGATCGACCAAATGATGTTTATGTTCGATCAAACGTTTGACGAATTCGGTTTTGCCTGAAACGCTAGGTCCAGCAATGAGCATGTTAAAGGGATGGCGAAGATACAAAGCCTCCCAACTGGCACGATCTAAGTGTTCGTCGATGACTTTGACAGTAGAGGAAGAGGGAGCAGAGACAGCAGAGGTAGCCATTGTGTGAGAAATGTCACTTGTGACACGAAAAACAAACAAGACAAGAGTTTATATACTTTTTCAGAACACGTTTATTGAATGTTTTTTTCAAACATGAATACGAAAGACAAAAATACATAAAAGCCAAAGGCTTAAGTACAAGGATAAAAGGCACATGATAACCATGAACGTGGAATAAAAACAAGTGTCTGTACAACAACATGTTTTGGGTAATGTTCTAACCAGTTCTATAGTAGGGGGTAAGGTCACACAAGTGTCCTCCCGAAAGGGTCTTTCAGGTCTGTCCAAGACAGTCCTGTCCTGGGTGACGGGTTCTTCTGGCACCGTCACTAACACGGGTTGAAAAGTAACTTTTTTCCTTGAACAACTCTCGTGCATACTGGGCCACTTCTTGGGTCCAAGCCTCAAAACCCCATTCTTTCCAGGCACGGACATCTGTCCAATGGGGATGTAAGTCGCAAGCTACACACACATCGTCATACACGTCTTGGGTAGCTAAAAGTTGACGAATCTTTTTTTCCTGTTGAGGTCGAGAAGTATCCAGATGAAAACGTAAGGCTTTGAGCAAAAGGAGTTTTTCGTGACCATTTAAGGCCATTGAGGTGGTAAGTACTGATCGTAAAGAGTCCACAAAGAATCGGCTGGTAAACGAAATCCCAGAAAACAAGTCACTAAGACACACACCACTTGTCGTCCCAAATTGAATGGATACAGTTCTTGTAATAATCGATGGTAATGATCCACGGTTTGAATATGGTCATTGAGTTCCTTCCACGGAATCTGTTCAATGACATGTGACATAAGCCGTGGCATGGCAGCCTGTTTTTATATTCTCTTTTTTTCGGATGCAATACACGTACTTTCTAGCCAGAGATCTTCGTTCTCCAGTAGGGAATCTAAATCTTGCATACTGTAACCGAAACGTCAGAGTTCGTTTAGAAGTTTCCTCTTCCGCTAAGTAGATTCCACGTAACAAATGTTGGTAATCCTTTAACTTGTCTTCCTCAATGCGTTGCACTAGGTGAATGTCGAAGTAACCATAATTATGAACATGTCGATCATTAGCGACCTCAAAGTTTTGAACAATGTCTGACCATTGAAACAATTTCTGACGAATCAGTTCTCTTATACCATTCAGGTACCAGTGGTTAAAGATCTGGTGACGTAACGGATGCAATTGTTCTTTACGTTTGACTTGTATTTTGACCAGCTCTCGGTAAATGCATTCTCTCAATTCCACAGGCAAAGCACGAATGTTTTCTAGCAAAGTATCCATGAATAGGTCATACTAAATCCTCTTTGGTCTGACACAAGAAATGTACTGTTTGCACAAACATGGTTTTAATTCATTGTCGAATCTAAATCGTTTCACCACTAATCTACACATTACAATTCGTTCAAAAGTTTCCTCTTTCACCAAGTTGACATTGCGTGAAAGATGTTGATAATTCGTTAACTCTTCCTCTGGAATTCGATGCAGTACGTTTACAATGTAGTAGATAGAATCGTCAATACCAAACCATTCCTTTTTATAACCAGGAGGTCGTTGATCAATGTCTGTCCAATGGAACAGTTTCAACTCAATCAGTCCTTGTATAGCATTCAGGTACCAGTGGTTAAAGATCTGGTGACGTAACGGATGCAATTGTTCTTTACGTTTCCACTTGTATTTTGACCAGCTCTCGGTAAATCCTTTCTCTCAACTCCACAGGCAAAGCACGAATGTTCTCTTGTAAAGTATTTCATGAATAAGTCAGTCCGTACAATTCACAATCTTCTCATAGAGAGCAAAAGTAATCCACATAGTGAGTAATTTCTGACCACTGCTATTCAGGGTAACGTACAAGAATGTCACTGAACTCTTTTGATGTAAACGGTCTAAAGCGGTATAATAGGATGAATGCACCCTTGACCCAAAGAAATCTAACACACTGGTTGACTTTTTTCACTTTCCTCTTATGAATTTCTCGACACAAAAGTTCTACAGTGACCCATTGAGATTTCACTCTGGCAAGTCCCTGCCAACTTCCTTGTAAATCTTCTCTTGCAGTTCTTTAGGTAATGATTCAATATCGTTTTTGAAATGAAGTTTAAATACTGGTCTCGGTGATGTCCAACATTTGAACTCCTAGCCAATCTGGTTTCTTCTTCGTCAACGACATGGTAAGTTACTTCAATGTCTTGGTCCCACTAAGGGTAAGTAATGACAATTCGGTGACCATCGAGCATGTTCAACGTAGGCCGAATCTTGCGGTTCCCAGTGGTGTAGTGACACACCGCACTGAAGCACTTGACTTTATCTCCTTCGCCCAAGTAGAAAAATCCGGCTCTGGCTAATTCTTCGGGGGTCCGTCCTCCCAGATACTTAGGCCATTTTCCTTTGAACGATTGAAGACGATTTTCAAAGTCGCAGTATTCCGACAAACGCACAGGAAACGAATATTCGTTTTTCACAGGGTTCGTTTCGATGAGGGTTGGGTGACATGAACAGGAGTTTGCTCAGGGCTGGATGACATCCGTAGGGGGGTAGACGTGAAGGTGAACATTCCCCTTTAAAACGAAACCCAGTAAAATGTCCCAGAGGACGAAGCGGCATCGCTTTCGCATCCCTCAGGTTTGACACGCACAGCATCCCTTTCCATGATAGGGGTAGTGACACTAAAGTTCCCATGATGCTTTACGGCATCGCTCAGGTCACAACGTACAGCATCGTACCCATCGCAAGGCTCACAATCGCACTCGTCTGCAAACTCCGTTACGCAATTACAATGGTAACCACATGGACAATCGCAGTTTCCTTCCGGACATTTTCCGTCGCAATGCCTGGGGTCTTATCCATCCAGTATTAGTCACACTAGAGGAAGATACAACTTTTTTACAATCCCCAAACTGGAACGATGTCTCTTTCAAAGTATTCATCTTGTTCGCTCGGTCTTGGTAGTCACAATGAACTATCGATCTTGACCATAGCCCCTTTTTATACTAGTCGCAATGCAGTATCCAGCTTGTACATCTTTCCTTTTTTACGTTTTTTATGTCTGTTCTGGAAGGTACCGTCTCTAAGGTACCGTCAACATTGTACCGTAGTGTGATGGGTGGAAAGGCCATAGAAAGGTAAGGGCAGTGCGGAGACCATCGAGTATGCTCCAGAATACCTGAATCTTTATAGATACATAGATCCATTCGTAACTTCAGTCCGCAAGCGAAACACTGTACCTTCGTATCCCAATCCTGACTCAGGTCCCAAGTAGACAAATCCTGTTCTAGCTAAAACATGCGAAGAAGGCAATCCTTCCCTATCCGTAGGCCATTTCTGAAACGTGTCCAATCGACGGGCACAATCACAATAGTCAGGTAAGAAGACTGGAAAATGGTAGGGTTTGAACTTGGAGTTCTCATCGGGTTTCTCACTCGATTCTTGCTGTGGCGAAGTCATCTTTCTGGTCGGGTAACTATCCTTTACAACCAATGTTTTATACCAACGTGTCATACGGTAAGGTGAAATGATTGGGAAGTCTCACTCGCTTCTGGTACACGATTTGATAGACTTTTTTCCAGGGGCCGACTGGAACGATGTGGTGAGTGGGTAAACGTACAATCTTGTTCGGTTGATACGTGGTCACTTTAAAGTTTCCATCCTCTCCCGATTCCAAGGCTTCTTTCAATACCCCAAAGTTGACCACTCGACTGGTACGATGATTCAGAGTCAGTCCTTTCACTTTGCACGTCGTGTGCGCTTCTTGTTTGTCCCGATATTCGTAGCCGTAATTTTTGGGGCCGCCACTGACGAAACTTAGAATCTTGTGGTCGGGATGCTCGTCTGTCCAGGCTCCTAAACGGTCTCCTTCGATGTCAGGGTGATGTTGAATCGGGTGATGGATGTAAATGCAACTGTCTGTGTCAAAGTACAGGACGCGTTCTCCTAACAGTTCTAAAGCTTCGTACAATTTTAAGCGAGCATGGGCTGTCACGTAAGCCGCAATGATGACATTTCCAAAAGGGTCGTCTTGTACAAAGTCCAAATCTTCTTCGTAATTGACCAAGATCAAATCCTCTCGAACGACGTCCACGTGTTTCATGTATTTGGTTTTGTCGTGAATCATCTGGAAGTAGCGGGAAGGCTCTGTCAAATATTCCGTCTTGGGTAAACACGGTCGTTGTGCCATTTTACCCAAAAGCAATTTAACATCACTTTGGCAAACGATCGCCTGCCTTCGTTTTTCTCGATGTGGTCTA
>JAPYKE020000561.1:0-54404 GCA_028554795.2 Sinohyriopsis cumingii
TGACCATCATGCCCAAGGATATACAGCTTGCTCGTCGTATCCGTGGGGAGCGTGCATAAATACCTTTCAGCCGAAAAGTACATAAACGGCCCTTTTTAGGGCCACACAAATGTCTAGAAAAGAGCTAATTTTTCTGACTGCCATACTTTATTACACTTTCCTATTTTAATACGTAACAGTCCTATTATGCAATCCAGATATGTATTTGTACACTACACTACACTACTATTACCGAGTACTGAATGCATTTTGTGTTGTGTGGTAAATAAGGTATAGTGATAACCTTAATCATCACTGGTCCCTGGCATATTTTAGCAATTGAGTGGCAACTGTGATGCTTCATGGAATATTAACAGAGACATTGCCTAAGTGAACCCGACTCGGCCTGTATTCCTTATGTGCCCACAGTTGACTATATGTCCGCATGCATGTACTTCGCCATCCTCCCCCTCCTCATCCTCATGGACTAGGCATACACACGACATCATTTTATTCATTAATAATATTACATGCACGAGGTATACAAAATACATGCGGCCTGTGGATAGAAAACAGCATTCATGATGAATATGTCAGAAATGAAAAAACAAATCACAATGGTTTGTATGGAACACAATGGCCTCACCCTCACCAAAAACCCCGACCACAAAGCATTATATGCTTCCATTGTAAATTGTATGAGGGTGGGATATTTTTCGTACAGCTGAAGTATGTGCAGCCTTATTGCTGTTATGAACGAACTGGGAATGAAAAATAAAAACAGCACCCAAACGTTGTTACATTCATTTTAATGAAAAGTCACGGACTGTAGTTGTGTATGTTCACGAAGATGCGTATATGATATTAAGAATGTAGCGATGGTGAGAAATATGAATGATCCTGAGCTGAACTGAGTAATGCGTATATTTGTAAATGTATGTGGCACAAATTTCTGTGTAAGCATTTCTTTTAGGTCCGCGCGTTTGGTTTATAATCCTCTGTTTCTGTGGGGCTTGTCATTCAGTCGCACTAAACTACCGAACATGTCTGGTCGTGGTAAAGGAGGAAAAGGGTTAGGCAAGGGTGGAGCCAAACGCCACAGGAAAGTACTGCGTGATAACATCCAGGGTATCACGAAACCCGCAATCCGTCGTCTTGCACGTCGAGGTGGTGTGAAACGTATTTCTGGACTCATTTACGAAGAAACACGAGGTGTTCTCAAGGTATTTTTGGAGAACGTTATTCGTGATGCTGTGACATACACCGAGCACGCAAAGAGAAAGACCGTAACAGCCATGGATGTTGTTTACGCCCTGAAACGCCAAGGCCGCACTCTGTACGGATTTGGTGGTTAAAGGATTTGCACATCTTTACCCAAAAACGGCCCTTTTTAGGGCCACAAAAAGAACTAGAAAAGATAATAAATTCAAAATTTGTCATGATAATTTGGTGTAAGGGAAACGTGTAAACCCCAAATAAAAACAATTGTGCAACGTCACTAGTTTAAAGGAATATATGTACAAAGCATATCAGACAGGAATCATTACAATGAAATGAGTACAGGACCTACCTTCCCCCCCCCCCCTTGAACCGTACAATGCATGTACCGTACCGTACGGCTGAACTGATTTAGGAATGACTAGTGTAATGAATAACTAAGGTCATGAAACTACACCTGAAAATGTGTAGCAAGAAGAACAGAAAGAAACATTAGGTGATTGTGACTGTACGTTTGATATGGAAGATGCGCCCATAGTTAACAGTACTGAGGAAGCGCGAAGTTACCGTAGCATGATGTTTTCCATCACGTCCGCGCTGAGAGTCATTTCGATCCGCCGGCGTTCATATAAATAGTGTTCGCAAGCCATTGCCACTATTCATTCGTGTGCATAGATAGAAAATGCCACCTAAGCAGGCTGCGGGATCAAAGGGCGCCAAGAAGGCCGCCACGAAGGCAAAGGCCCAGCGAACTGGGGACAAAAAGAAGAGGAGGAGGAGGAGGGAATCCTATGGAATCTACATTTATAAAGTCTTGAAACAGGTGCACCCCGACACCGGTATCTCTAGCAAGGCTATGTCCATCATGAACAGCTTTGTGAACGACATTTTCGAGAGAATCGCTGCCGAAGCATCCAGACTGGCTCATTACAACAAGCGTTCAACAATCACTAGCAGAGAAATTCAGACAGCTGTCCGTCTTCTCTTGCCAGGTGAACTTGCCAAGCACGCCGTAAGTGAGGGCACCAAGGCTGTTACCAAGTACACCAGCAGCAAGTAAACGTCCAGTTTACAACAAACAAAAACATCCAAACGGCCCTTTTCAGGGCCATACATATCTCTAGAAAAGATGTAATGTTTCAACTTTGTTTTACTTGTAATATGATGTACTTTTTACTTTGATATGATATATGATATAAATTGTTAAGTTTTATATGTAATGAGCTTCCAACATAGTGGATATTGATGACTTTGGCTTGCTCAAGGAAGAATGCACCCCATAAGCCTTGTTTAGTGCAAGTGATAGAAACTGTAAACATTAAAAAGCCAACAATCATCCATGGTCCCTATTATTTCATGTTACTGTCTTTGTGTTTATATTATTAGTTTTAAAAACTCGATTTGTACAGTACAAAGCGGACGTAATGGAAAACATGCTGTCCCTAATCCATTTTGCATCAATCGTAACCATTAGCGAATGCTTTTAGTAAGCCTTTTTTTGATTCGTCATTACTCCGCGTCAGTTCAATCCCACTCAGGGGTATAAATGCGGAGGTCGAGGAAGCTTCGTTATTCTGTTTACTTGAACACAACAAGGAATACAATGTCTGGACGTGGAAAGGGAGGTAAAGTGAAGGGAAAGGCGAAGAGCCGATCTTCCCGGGCAGGACTACAGTTCCCCGTGGGACGTATCCACCGTTTATTGCGGAAAGGAAATTATGCTGAGCGTGTTGGTGCTGGTGCCCCCGTGTACTTAGCTGCTGTATTGGAGTACTTGGCAGCTGAAGTGTTGGAGTTGGCCGGTAACGCAGCCCGTGATAACAAAAAGACGAGAATCATTCCCCGTCACTTGCAACTGGCTATCCGCAACGACGAGGAACTGAACAAGCTCCTGTCAGGAGTGACCATTGCCCAGGGTGGTGTTTTGCCTAACATTCAGGCTGTTCTTCTGCCCAAGAAAACGAAGCAGGCTCCTGCTAAATAAAGCAGTTGTTTTGGTCTTTGAACACATCACAAAACGGCCCTTTTAAGGGCCACACAATTAATCCCGAAAAGGAATATACATCAATTTTGCCACGAACTTTATTTGAAAATTAGATATCACCTGAAACAGTCTTTGAACGTTTTTTTTTGAATGAATGAAGGGGAGTAATGGTTGATTAAGTTTTTTCATTTTTTTCTTAATTTCTTAGTTTGTTTGTATGTATGTATGTATGTATGTATGTTACTGTTATGTTTCATTTTTGGTATGTACCCACTCGCCTATTCATTCTTATGTTATGGACGGTGCCGTTTAACGATAGGAGAAAATGATGTATGTGTGGAAACTGTAGTGTCATTTTCGGTTAAATTCAAATTCACTTCCTCTCCTTTGAAATCGGTAGGTCTAAACCCCGCTCACGTTCCCTCATCCCAATCTTGTGTAATTTTCATCGTAGCCTCGCATGAAGGATATTTTGATGATTTATTATGATTAAACCAGCCCAGCCCAGCCCAGCCCAGCCCAGCCCAGCCCAGCCCAGCCCAGCCCAGCCCAGCCCAGCCCAGCCCATTGCCATAGAACGACTATCAATAGCATCACCATTTGACACCTGCGTGTGACAAGTTGACAGCCGATGGATGGATGGATGGATGGATGGATGGATGGATGACTGATTGATTGATTGATTGATTGATTGATTGATTGATTGATTGATTGATTGATTGATTGATTGAGTGACCCACTTTACTTGCATATGTATCGGCGTGTTTCGGTTGGTAAGGTAGTATATATAGTAGGTCTTAATGTAATAGAATGTATTGTAATGTAACTGATTGTATTATATTGTAGTTTATTATAATATATTATATTTTATTGTAATTATTTTGTATTTTTTGGTACCCTAATAAATTTAACGAAACATTGCATTGTAGTTTAATATTGTATAGGATTGCCTTATTTTGTTGATGGATGGTATGCGATATTTTTTATAATGCATGTTATTGCAGTTGAGTGTAATTGATAGCATACTTATGGTATCTGTCCCATTAAATTTTAAAAGAGACTAGTGTATTTTCATGTAAGTTATTGGCGTGGTTTACATATACATAGTGTACTGTTTTTTTTTCTTCTGGTTAATACATAAACATATGTGACAAGTTATGAGCTGTACCTTTAATCCTCTTTTACTGATAACAAATGTAATAGTGAATAATATATTGTGTTGAAGAACGATGATTCATTGATTTTGGTTTGACTCATTGAGCAGCATTCTTTGCACGTTCTTCACGTTTAAAGACTGCTCTAATTTGTCACGAAAATTATTATGTTAGTGTTATTCTTGTCTTGATTTTACAGCCACTATGTATGTTACTCTGAACAGCAATTGTACCTAATGCAGTAGTAGAGGTAAGTTGTGCAACTTCTGACAGTAAATGTTATTTCAGAATAATTTACTTTCTGAAAAATAAGTACTATCCGTGTATCATGTTTTTGTATAATTACACGAATTCTTTTAGGGCACTGACACATACACACAGTTTTCTGCCCTTGCATGATGTATATCATAACATTTTGTCAATGATGTTCATTGTGTTTTATACCTATTTTAAAACTGCTTTGCACATGAAAGTCTGTGCATGATTGACACTGAAGTTGAAAATAGTATTTTGGGGGATGGATATTACACCATCACAATATATACCCATCGCATTTATTCTCATCAATTCAAGACAAATTTGTCTAAAAGATTATGAAATGAAAAATCTTAGCTTTGTCGTCACAGAATTATCCTCCTTTGAACTTGTATTTCAAGTTTTAAATGATGAATATGTTGTATTTGACATCAATTCTTCGCAGAGAAATAGTTTAGGTAAGTATAAGTGCATTTTAAAGCACGTATGTTGTGTTCTGTGCAAGGAAGACAGCGTGAAAATATGGTTGAGAAACACATTTTTGATCACAATTTTTACCAAGGTGTTTTCTGCACAACAGGGATGTTTTCAATCACGTCCGCGCTCCGCTATATGTACACTATAGGTGACTCTGTGTTAACTTGTTATTCTGTAAGTGCCCGTTATTCATATCGGACGTTTTCATAATGGCAGATACCGCAACAGCTCCAGCTCCGGCCGCCGCGGCCCCTGTGGCACCAAAGTCACCAAAGAAAAAGTCTACTAAGCCAAAGACACCGGCTAGCCACCCCAAGTACATTGATATGGTGCAAGCCGCTATCAGCAACCTAAAAGAGAGGGGAGGCTCATCACGACAGGCTATACTGAAGTACATCGCCGCTAACTACAAGGTGGGTAACAACCAAGCCCTCGTCAACTCACGCCTTAAAGTTGCTCTCAAGGGTGGTGTGAAGGCTGGTGCTCTTAAACAGTCTAAGGGTACTGGAGCCTCAGGGTCCTTTAGGCTAGGTGCCAAACCGGAGAAGAAAGTAGTTAAGAAAAAGGCAGTCAAGAAACCGAAAGCGAAGAAGCCCAAGGCAGCTGCTAAAAAGCCCAAGGCCAAGAGTCCCAAGAAGAAAAAGGTAGTCAAGAAACCAGCTGGTGAGAAAAAGGCAGCCAAACCAAAGAAGGCAAAGACCCCCAAGAAGGCGAAGGCAGCTAAACCTAAGAAGGCTAAGTCTCCAAAGAAGGCTAAAACCGCTAAGCCCAAGAAGGCCAAGACCCCAAAGAAGAAGGCAGCAGCCAAGCAGTAAAGCAAGATACATTTTATTGCTTTGGAAGTGTATACAAAGGTCCTTTTCAGGACCACTTTAAAATCCTAGAAAAGATTAGCTATCATATTGTCCTTGGCCATGACTTTAGAGTATGTTACTGATTGTGTTATTTATGTCGAAGGTGTTTTTTTTTTTGTTTTCACCCATCTAGTTTGTAAACATCGCATGTTTGTTATTTTGAGTACCCATGACGTGTCATATCCCGTTATGTTACTGGTATTGTTTAGTGTTGTATCCGGTTCTTTTCTATTTGTAGTTGAATGCTGTGTACTGTTGTGAGAAATGGGAAGGAAAAATAATGTGTTTGTGTATTGGTAAAGTGACGTATGCTATGCTATGCTATGCTATGCTATGTTATGTTATGCTAAGCTATGCTATGGTGTGGTGTGGTCTTGTCTTGTCTTGTCTTGTCTTGTCTTGTCTTGTCTTGTCTTGTCATTTTGCGTTCTATGTAACAATGTTATGAACTGTGTATATGCATAATCAAGCAAGACAATATATGTACGGAGGGAGTAGACCGACCGACCGACCGACCGACCGACCTACCTACCTACCTACCTACCTACCTACCTATCTATTCACTTACCTGGAGCTGTTGAAAACTGCAACTATTGTGCACTGCTTTTCAAGTGCGAGTTGTAGGTAGGGAAGCTCTCCAGCCAACTTATCACTGAGTTTTCTGGGTGCGACAGGTATTATTTTTTATGATGTACACATTTATATTTGAATTTTTTGTTCACACTTTTCAACTTCATATTATATTCAAGAAGAAGTAGGCCATATTCCAGAGAACATCGCAAGTGTGTTTATAATCCTAATTTATTTCATATAGGTATATTGTCCTGCGATTTAATGAAAAAAACTTGCCTTATGTAATACATTACGGTTGTACCAGTGAAGAAAGTCTGGAAAAAATATGTAAAAAGATAAACAAACCCAAAAAGAAGAATCCTTAGCTTCAATAATATGAATCCTTATTATAGATAATATCAATCCATAGTGGATAAATATGAAAAGAATGTATGTTACATAATCGTCAATTTGTAGGAAAGCATATTATGTGTGTAGATGACATATCAGTGTGTCATGTACACACTGCGTCTGCTAGAAAATCATGTACAAAGAAGAAAGAATTTATTATTGTACCTTTCTTTTAATGAGAACATGAGCACCATCAAGTACTGAAATACTGCTAGTTTTGTTATGTTTGTACTTATTTTTATTATTATTATTATTATTATTATTATTATTATTATTATTGTCGTCTTTGTTGTTGTTGTTGTTGTTGTTATTTTGTGTCACTTCTTGGTGTTAAATTCAATTTTTTTTTCTCTGTGCTATATGTTTGTCACTTTAGAGACACAAATATAAATACGAGTATTGTGTAGTGTTGTAATAGTATTAGCAACACTGATTTGGAATACTGTGATGGTTATATCGGTATTTTTGTCATTATTAGAATAACTGTGATACTTCATAATTAGACAACCAACATGATCCTCCTCCTCCTCCTCCTCCTACTATTATTGATATTAATACTACTACAATTATGCTTGACTTTAAATTTTATGTTATTATTGTTGTTGTTATTGTTGTTGTTGTTCTTGTTGTTGTTGAGGCTGCTTGTACCGTGTAATTGGCCATATTTGCGTCAGGTTTCTTTGAGTTGTAGTGTAATCAGTGAGAATGAATTAGTCCACCTTCAGTTATGTCGTACTACTTACTCATCTCCATGTTAATATTAGTACACATGGGATAAAGGTAGAAATGTTTGCAATTGTTGTTATAGTACGAAGACCTTACTAACGCTAGACGGATTGAAATTTTGGCGGAATGCTCGCCAATCAGATCCCGCTGGTAGCATCCAATGAAATAACTTGGCTCAAATTACTCTAGCCAACCAAAAGCTGTGTTTGTTGTTATGTCGGTTTCACTTATAGGAATATATTTCGCTTTGAATATCAACGCGCCATTCTTACACTCCTTGTTGAGAAGTACAGTCACTTATAGCAATGGCGCGTACAAAGCAAACCGCACGAAAATCTACTGGAGGAAAAGCTCCACGAAAGCAATTGGCAACCAAGGCAGCTCGTAAGAGCGCACCAGCAACTGGTGGTGTCAAGAAACCACACAGATACAGGCCAGGTACAGTCGCTCTTAGAGAAATCAGACGATACCAGAAGAGCACCGAACTTTTGATTCGAAAACTGCCTTTCCAGCGTCTGGTTCGTGAAATCGCTCAGGATTTCAAGACCGATCTTAGATTCCAGAGCTCTGCAGTTATGGCTCTTCAGGAGGCTAGCGAGGCCTACTTGGTTGGTCTCTTTGAAGACACCAATTTGTGTGCCATTCACGCCAAGAGAGTGACCATCATGCCCAAGGATATACAGCTTGCTCGTCGTATCCGTGGGGAGCGTGCATAAATACCTTTCAGCCGAAAAGTACATAAACGGCCCTTTTTAGGGCCACACAAATGTCTAGAAAAGAGCTAATTTTTCTGACTGCCATACTTTATTACACTTTCCTATTTTAATACGTAACAGTCCTATTATGCAATCCAGATATGTATTTGTACACTACACTACACTACTATTACCGAGTACTGAATGCATTTTGTGTTGTGTGGTAAATAAGGTATAGTGATAACCTTAATCATCACTGGTCCCTGGCATATTTTAGCAATTGAGTGGCAACTGTGATGCTTCATGGAATATTAACAGAGACATTGCCTAAGTGAACCCGACTCGGCCTGTATTCCTTATGTGCCCACAGTTGACTATATGTCCGCATGCATGTACTTCGCCATCCTCCCCCTCCTCATCCTCATGGACTAGGCATACACACGACATCATTTTATTCATTAATAATATTACATGCACGAGGTATACAAAATACATGCGGCCTGTGGATAGAAAACAGCATTCATGATGAATATGTCAGAAATGAAAAAACAAATCACAATGGTTTGTATGGAACACAATGGCCTCACCCTCACCAAAAACCCCGACCACAAAGCATTATATGCTTCCATTGTAAATTGTATGAGGGTGGGATATTTTTCGTACAGCTGAAGTATGTGCAGCCTTATTGCTGTTATGAACGAACTGGGAATGAAAAATAAAAACAGCACCCAAACGTTGTTACATTCATTTTAATGAAAAGTCACGGACTGTATTTGTGTATGTTCACGAAGATGCGTATATGATATTAAGAATGTAGCGATGGTGAGAAATATGAATGATCCTGAGCTGAACTGAGTAATGCGTATATTTGTAAATGTATGTGGCACAAATTTCTGTGTAAGCATTTCTTTTAGGTCCGCGCGTTTGGTTTATAATCCTCTGTTTCTGTGGGGCTTGTCATTCAGTCGCACTAAACTACCGAACATGTCTGGTCGTGGTAAAGGAGGAAAAGGGTTAGGCAAGGGTGGAGCCAAACGCCACAGGAAAGTACTGCGTGATAACATCCAGGGTATCACGAAACCCGCAATCCGTCGTCTTGCACGTCGAGGTGGTGTGAAACGTATTTCTGGACTCATTTACGAAGAAACACGAGGTGTTCTCAAGGTATTTTTGGAGAACGTTATTCGTGATGCTGTGACATACACCGAGCACGCAAAGAGAAAGACCGTAACAGCCATGGATGTTGTTTACGCCCTGAAACGCCAAGGCCGCACTCTGTACGGATTTGGTGGTTAAAGGATTTGCACATCTTTACCCAAAAACGGCCCTTTTTAGGGCCACAAAAAGAACTAGAAAAGATAATAAATTCAAAATTTGTCATGATAATTTGGTGTAAGGGAAACGTGTAAACCCCAAATAAAAACAATTGTGCAACGTCACTAGTTTAAAGGAATATATGTACAAAGCATATCAGACAGGAATCATTACAATGAAATGAGTACAGGACCTACCTTCCCCCCCCCCCCTTGAACCGTACAATGCATGTACCGTACCGTACGGCTGAACTGATTTAGGAATGACTAGTGTAATGAATAACTAAGGTCATGAAACTACACCTGAAAATGTGTAGCAAGAAGAACAGAAAGAAACATTAGGTGATTGTGACTGTACGTTTGATATGGAAGATGCGCCCATAGTTAACAGTACTGAGGAAGCGCGAAGTTACCGTAGCATGATGTTTTCCATCACGTCCGCGCTGAGAGTCATTTCGATCCGCCGGCGTTCATATAAATAGTGTTCGCAAGCCATTGCCACTATTCATTCGTGTGCATAGATAGAAAATGCCACCTAAGCAGGCTGCGGGATCAAAGGGCGCCAAGAAGGCCGCCACGAAGGCAAAGGCCCAGCGAACTGGGGACAAAAAGAAGAGGAGGAGGAGGAGGGAATCCTATGGAATCTACATTTATAAAGTCTTGAAACAGGTGCACCCCGACACCGGTATCTCTAGCAAGGCTATGTCCATCATGAACAGCTTTGTGAACGACATTTTCGAGAGAATCGCTGCCGAAGCATCCAGACTGGCTCATTACAACAAGCGTTCAACAATCACTAGCAGAGAAATTCAGACAGCTGTCCGTCTTCTCTTGCCAGGTGAACTTGCCAAGCACGCCGTAAGTGAGGGCACCAAGGCTGTTACCAAGTACACCAGCAGCAAGTAAACGTCCAGTTTACAACAAACAAAAACATCCAAACGGCCCTTTTCAGGGCCATACATATCTCTAGAAAAGATGTAATGTTTCAACTTTGTTTTACTTGTAATATGATGTACTTTTTACTTTGATATGATATATGATATAAATTGTTAAGTTTTATATGTAATGAGCTTCCAACATAGTGGATATTGATGACTTTGGCTTGCTCAAGGAAGAATGCACCCCATAAGCCTTGTTTAGTGCAAGTGATAGAAACTGTAAACATTAAAAAGCCAACAATCATCCATGGTCCCTATTATTTCATGTTACTGTCTTTGTGTTTATATTATTAGTTTTAAAAACTCGATTTGTACAGTACAAAGCGGACGTAATGGAAAACATGCTGTCCCTAATCCATTTTGCATCAATCGTAACCATTAGCGAATGCTTTTAGTAAGCCTTTTTTTGATTCGTCATTACTCCGCGTCAGTTCAATCCCACTCAGGGGTATAAATGCGGAGGTCGAGGAAGCTTCGTTATTCTGTTTACTTGAACACAACAAGGAATACAATGTCTGGACGTGGAAAGGGAGGTAAAGTGAAGGGAAAGGCGAAGAGCCGATCTTCCCGGGCAGGACTACAGTTCCCCGTGGGACGTATCCACCGTTTATTGCGGAAAGGAAATTATGCTGAGCGTGTTGGTGCTGGTGCCCCCGTGTACTTAGCTGCTGTATTGGAGTACTTGGCAGCTGAAGTGTTGGAGTTGGCCGGTAACGCAGCCCGTGATAACAAAAAGACGAGAATCATTCCCCGTCACTTGCAACTGGCTATCCGCAACGACGAGGAACTGAACAAGCTCCTGTCAGGAGTGACCATTGCCCAGGGTGGTGTTTTGCCTAACATTCAGGCTGTTCTTCTGCCCAAGAAAACGAAGCAGGCTCCTGCTAAATAAAGCAGTTGTTTTGGTCTTTGAACACATCACAAAACGGCCCTTTTAAGGGCCACACAATTAATCCCGAAAAGGAATATACATCAATTTTGCCACGAACTTTATTTGAAAATTAGATATCACCTGAAACAGTCTTTGAACGTTTTTTTTTGAATGAATGAAGGGGAGTAATGGTTGATTAAGTTTTTTCATTTTTTTCTTAATTTCTTAGTTTGTTTGTATGTATGTATGTATGTATGTATGTTACTGTTATGTTTCATTTTTGGTATGTACCCACTCGCCTATTCATTCTTATGTTATGGACGGTGCCGTTTAACGATAGGAGAAAATGATGTATGTGTGGAAACTGTAGTGTCATTTTCGGTTAAATTCAAATTCACTTCCTCTCCTTTGAAATCGGTAGGTCTAAACCCCGCTCACGTTCCCTCATCCCAATCTTGTGTAATTTTCATCGTAGCCTCGCATGAAGGATATTTTGATGATTTATTATGATTAAACCAGCCCAGCCCAGCCCAGCCCAGCCCAGCCCAGCCCAGCCCAGCCCAGCCCAGCCCAGCCCAGCCCAGCCCATTGCCATAGAACGACTATCAATAGCATCACCATTTGACACCTGCGTGTGACAAGTTGACAGCCGATGGATGGATGGATGGATGGATGGATGGATGGATGACTGATTGATTGATTGATTGATTGATTGATTGATTGATTGATTGATTGATTGATTGATTGATTGAGTGACCCACTTTACTTGCATATGTATCGGCGTGTTTCGGTTGGTAAGGTAGTATATATAGTAGGTCTTAATGTAATAGAATGTATTGTAATGTAACTGATTGTATTATATTGTAGTTTATTATAATATATTATATTTTATTGTAATTATTTTGTATTTTTTGGTACCCTAATAAATTTAACGAAACATTGCATTGTAGTTTAATATTGTATAGGATTGCCTTATTTTGTTGATGGATGGTATGCGATATTTTTTATAATGCATGTTATTGCAGTTGAGTGTAATTGATAGCATACTTATGGTATCTGTCCCATTAAATTTTAAAAGAGACTAGTGTATTTTCATGTAAGTTATTGGCGTGGTTTACATATACATAGTGTACTGTTTTTTTTTCTTCTGGTTAATACATAAACATATGTGACAAGTTATGAGCTGTACCTTTAATCCTCTTTTACTGATAACAAATGTAATAGTGAATAATATATTGTGTTGAAGAACGATGATTCATTGATTTTGGTTTGACTCATTGAGCAGCATTCTTTGCACGTTCTTCACGTTTAAAGACTGCTCTAATTTGTCACGAAAATTATTATGTTAGTGTTATTCTTGTCTTGATTTTACAGCCACTATGTATGTTACTCTGAACAGCAATTGTACCTAATGCAGTAGTAGAGGTAAGTTGTGCAACTTCTGACAGTAAATGTTATTTCAGAATAATTTACTTTCTGAAAAATAAGTACTATCCGTGTATCATGTTTTTGTATAATTACACGAATTCTTTTAGGGCACTGACACATACACACAGTTTTCTGCCCTTGCATGATGTATATCATAACATTTTGTCAATGATGTTCATTGTGTTTTATACCTATTTTAAAACTGCTTTGCACATGAAAGTCTGTGCATGATTGACACTGAAGTTGAAAATAGTATTTTGGGGGATGGATATTACACCATCACAATATATACCCATCGCATTTATTCTCATCAATTCAAGACAAATTTGTCTAAAAGATTATGAAATGAAAAATCTTAGCTTTGTCGTCACAGAATTATCCTCCTTTGAACTTGTATTTCAAGTTTTAAATGATGAATATGTTGTATTTGACATCAATTCTTCGCAGAGAAATAGTTTAGGTAAGTATAAGTGCATTTTAAAGCACGTATGTTGTGTTCTGTGCAAGGAAGACAGCGTGAAAATATGGTTGAGAAACACATTTTTGATCACAATTTTTACCAAGGTGTTTTCTGCACAACAGGGATGTTTTCAATCACGTCCGCGCTCCGCTATATGTACACTATAGGTGACTCTGTGTTAACTTGTTATTCTGTAAGTGCCCGTTATTCATATCGGACGTTTTCATAATGGCAGATACCGCAACAGCTCCAGCTCCGGCCGCCGCGGCCCCTGTGGCACCAAAGTCACCAAAGAAAAAGTCTACTAAGCCAAAGACACCGGCTAGCCACCCCAAGTACATTGATATGGTGCAAGCCGCTATCAGCAACCTAAAAGAGAGGGGAGGCTCATCACGACAGGCTATACTGAAGTACATCGCCGCTAACTACAAGGTGGGTAACAACCAAGCCCTCGTCAACTCACGCCTTAAAGTTGCTCTCAAGGGTGGTGTGAAGGCTGGTGCTCTTAAACAGTCTAAGGGTACTGGAGCCTCAGGGTCCTTTAGGCTAGGTGCCAAACCGGAGAAGAAAGTAGTTAAGAAAAAGGCAGTCAAGAAACCGAAAGCGAAGAAGCCCAAGGCAGCTGCTAAAAAGCCCAAGGCCAAGAGTCCCAAGAAGAAAAAGGTAGTCAAGAAACCAGCTGGTGAGAAAAAGGCAGCCAAACCAAAGAAGGCAAAGACCCCCAAGAAGGCGAAGGCAGCTAAACCTAAGAAGGCTAAGTCTCCAAAGAAGGCTAAAACCGCTAAGCCCAAGAAGGCCAAGACCCCAAAGAAGAAGGCAGCAGCCAAGCAGTAAAGCAAGATACATTTTATTGCTTTGGAAGTGTATACAAAGGTCCTTTTCAGGACCACTTTAAAATCCTAGAAAAGATTAGCTATCATATTGTCCTTGGCCATGACTTTAGAGTATGTTACTGATTGTGTTATTTATGTCGAAGGTGTTTTTTTTTTTGTTTTCACCCATCTAGTTTGTAAACATCGCATGTTTGTTATTTTGAGTACCCATGACGTGTCATATCCCGTTATGTTACTGGTATTGTTTAGTGTTGTATCCGGTTCTTTTCTATTTGTAGTTGAATGCTGTGTACTGTTGTGAGAAATGGGAAGGAAAAATAATGTGTTTGTGTATTGGTAAAGTGACGTATGCTATGCTATGCTATGCTATGCTATGTTATGTTATGCTAAGCTATGCTATGGTGTGGTGTGGTCTTGTCTTGTCTTGTCTTGTCTTGTCTTGTCTTGTCTTGTCTTGTCATTTTGCGTTCTATGTAACAATGTTATGAACTGTGTATATGCATAATCAAGCAAGACAATATATGTACGGAGGGAGTAGACCGACCGACCGACCGACCGACCGACCTACCTACCTACCTACCTACCTACCTACCTATCTATTCACTTACCTGGAGCTGTTGAAAACTGCAACTATTGTGCACTGCTTTTCAAGTGCGAGTTGTAGGTAGGGAAGCTCTCCAGCCAACTTATCACTGAGTTTTCTGGGTGCGACAGGTATTATTTTTTATGATGTACACATTTATATTTGAATTTTTTGTTCACACTTTTCAACTTCATATTATATTCAAGAAGAAGTAGGCCATATTCCAGAGAACATCGCAAGTGTGTTTATAATCCTAATTTATTTCATATAGGTATATTGTCCTGCGATTTAATGAAAAAAACTTGCCTTATGTAATACATTACGGTTGTACCAGTGAAGAAAGTCTGGAAAAAATATGTAAAAAGATAAACAAACCCAAAAAGAAGAATCCTTAGCTTCAATAATATGAATCCTTATTATAGATAATATCAATCCATAGTGGATAAATATGAAAAGAATGTATGTTACATAATCGTCAATTTGTAGGAAAGCATATTATGTGTGTAGATGACATATCAGTGTGTCATGTACACACTGCGTCTGCTAGAAAATCATGTACAAAGAAGAAAGAATTTATTATTGTACCTTTCTTTTAATGAGAACATGAGCACCATCAAGTACTGAAATACTGCTAGTTTTGTTATGTTTGTACTTATTTTTATTATTATTATTATTATTATTATTATTATTATTATTATTGTCGTCTTTGTTGTTGTTGTTGTTGTTGTTATTTTGTGTCACTTCTTGGTGTTAAATTCAATTTTTTTTTCTCTGTGCTATATGTTTGTCACTTTAGAGACACAAATATAAATACGAGTATTGTGTAGTGTTGTAATAGTATTAGCAACACTGATTTGGAATACTGTGATGGTTATATCGGTATTTTTGTCATTATTAGAATAACTGTGATACTTCATAATTAGACAACCAACATGATCCTCCTCCTCCTCCTCCTCCTACTATTATTGATATTAATACTACTACAATTATGCTTGACTTTAAATTTTATGTTATTATTGTTGTTGTTATTGTTGTTGTTGTTCTTGTTGTTGTTGAGGCTGCTTGTACCGTGTAATTGGCCATATTTGCGTCAGGTTTCTTTGAGTTGTAGTGTAATCAGTGAGAATGAATTAGTCCACCTTCAGTTATGTCGTACTACTTACTCATCTCCATGTTAATATTAGTACACATGGGATAAAGGTAGAAATGTTTGCAATTGTTGTTATAGTACGAAGACCTTACTAACGCTAGACGGATTGAAATTTTGGCGGAATGCTCGCCAATCAGATCCCGCTGGTAGCATCCAATGAAATAACTTGGCTCAAATTACTCTAGCCAACCAAAAGCTGTGTTTGTTGTTATGTCGGTTTCACTTATAGGAATATATTTCGCTTTGAATATCAACGCGCCATTCTTACACTCCTTGTTGAGAAGTACAGTCACTTATAGCAATGGCGCGTACAAAGCAAACCGCACGAAAATCTACTGGAGGAAAAGCTCCACGAAAGCAATTGGCAACCAAGGCAGCTCGTAAGAGCGCACCAGCAACTGGTGGTGTCAAGAAACCACACAGATACAGGCCAGGTACAGTCGCTCTTAGAGAAATCAGACGATACCAGAAGAGCACCGAACTTTTGATTCGAAAACTGCCTTTCCAGCGTCTGGTTCGTGAAATCGCTCAGGATTTCAAGACCGATCTTAGATTCCAGAGCTCTGCAGTTATGGCTCTTCAGGAGGCTAGCGAGGCCTACTTGGTTGGTCTCTTTGAAGACACCAATTTGTGTGCCATTCACGCCAAGAGAGTGACCATCATGCCCAAGGATATACAGCTTGCTCGTCGTATCCGTGGGGAGCGTGCATAAATACCTTTCAGCCGAAAAGTACATAAACGGCCCTTTTTAGGGCCACACAAATGTCTAGAAAAGAGCTAATTTTTCTGACTGCCATACTTTATTACACTTTCCTATTTTAATACGTAACAGTCCTATTATGCAATCCAGATATGTATTTGTACACTACACTACACTACTATTACCGAGTACTGAATGCATTTTGTGTTGTGTGGTAAATAAGGTATAGTGATAACCTTAATCATCACTGGTCCCTGGCATATTTTAGCAATTGAGTGGCAACTGTGATGCTTCATGGAATATTAACAGAGACATTGCCTAAGTGAACCCGACTCGGCCTGTATTCCTTATGTGCCCACAGTTGACTATATGTCCGCATGCATGTACTTCGCCATCCTCCCCCTCCTCATCCTCATGGACTAGGCATACACACGACATCATTTTATTCATTAATAATATTACATGCACGAGGTATACAAAATACATGCGGCCTGTGGATAGAAAACAGCATTCATGATGAATATGTCAGAAATGAAAAAACAAATCACAATGGTTTGTATGGAACACAATGGCCTCACCCTCACCAAAAACCCCGACCACAAAGCATTATATGCTTCCATTGTAAATTGTATGAGGGTGGGATATTTTTCGTACAGCTGAAGTATGTGCAGCCTTATTGCTGTTATGAACGAACTGGGAATGAAAAATAAAAACAGCACCCAAACGTTGTTACATTCATTTTAATGAAAAGTCACGGACTGTATTTGTGTATGTTCACGAAGATGCGTATATGATATTAAGAATGTAGCGATGGTGAGAAATATGAATGATCCTGAGCTGAACTGAGTAATGCGTATATTTGTAAATGTATGTGGCACAAATTTCTGTGTAAGCATTTCTTTTAGGTCCGCGCGTTTGGTTTATAATCCTCTGTTTCTGTGGGGCTTGTCATTCAGTCGCACTAAACTACCGAACATGTCTGGTCGTGGTAAAGGAGGAAAAGGGTTAGGCAAGGGTGGAGCCAAACGCCACAGGAAAGTACTGCGTGATAACATCCAGGGTATCACGAAACCCGCAATCCGTCGTCTTGCACGTCGAGGTGGTGTGAAACGTATTTCTGGACTCATTTACGAAGAAACACGAGGTGTTCTCAAGGTATTTTTGGAGAACGTTATTCGTGATGCTGTGACATACACCGAGCACGCAAAGAGAAAGACCGTAACAGCCATGGATGTTGTTTACGCCCTGAAACGCCAAGGCCGCACTCTGTACGGATTTGGTGGTTAAAGGATTTGCACATCTTTACCCAAAAACGGCCCTTTTTAGGGCCACAAAAAGAACTAGAAAAGATAATAAATTCAAAATTTGTCATGATAATTTGGTGTAAGGGAAACGTGTAAACCCCAAATAAAAACAATTGTGCAACGTCACTAGTTTAAAGGAATATATGTACAAAGCATATCAGACAGGAATCATTACAATGAAATGAGTACAGGACCTACCTTCCCCCCCCCCCCTTGAACCGTACAATGCATGTACCGTACCGTACGGCTGAACTGATTTAGGAATGACTAGTGTAATGAATAACTAAGGTCATGAAACTACACCTGAAAATGTGTAGCAAGAAGAACAGAAAGAAACATTAGGTGATTGTGACTGTACGTTTGATATGGAAGATGCGCCCATAGTTAACAGTACTGAGGAAGCGCGAAGTTACCGTAGCATGATGTTTTCCATCACGTCCGCGCTGAGAGTCATTTCGATCCGCCGGCGTTCATATAAATAGTGTTCGCAAGCCATTGCCACTATTCATTCGTGTGCATAGATAGAAAATGCCACCTAAGCAGGCTGCGGGATCAAAGGGCGCCAAGAAGGCCGCCACGAAGGCAAAGGCCCAGCGAACTGGGGACAAAAAGAAGAGGAGGAGGAGGGAATCCTATGGAATCTACATTTATAAAGTCTTGAAACAGGTGCACCCCGACACCGGTATCTCTAGCAAGGCTATGTCCATCATGAACAGCTTTGTGAACGACATTTTCGAGAGAATCGCTGCCGAAGCATCCAGACTGGCTCATTACAACAAGCGTTCAACAATCACTAGCAGAGAAATTCAGACAGCTGTCCGTCTTCTCTTGCCAGGTGAACTTGCCAAGCACGCCGTAAGTGAGGGCACCAAGGCTGTTACCAAGTACACCAGCAGCAAGTAAACGTCCAGTTTACAACAAACAAAAACATCCAAACGGCCCTTTTCAGGGCCATACATATCTCTAGAAAAGATGTAATGTTTCAACTTTGTTTTACTTGTAATATGATGTACTTTTTACTTTGATATGATATATGATATAAATTGTTAAGTTTTATATGTAATGAGCTTCCAACATAGTGGATATTGATGACTTTGGCTTGCTCAAGGAAGAATGCACCCCATAAGCCTTGTTTAGTGCAAGTGATAGAAACTGTAAACATTAAAAAGCCAACAATCATCCATGGTCCCTATTATTTCATGTTACTGTCTTTGTGTTTATATTATTAGTTTTAAAAACTCGATTTGTACAGTACAAAGCGGACGTAATGGAAAACATGCTGTCCCTAATCCATTTTGCATCAATCGTAACCATTAGCGAATGCTTTTAGTAAGCCTTTTTTTGATTCGTCATTACTCCGCGTCAGTTCAATCCCACTCAGGGGTATAAATGCGGAGGTCGAGGAAGCTTCGTTATTCTGTTTACTTGAACACAACAAGGAATACAATGTCTGGACGTGGAAAGGGAGGTAAAGTGAAGGGAAAGGCGAAGAGCCGATCTTCCCGGGCAGGACTACAGTTCCCCGTGGGACGTATCCACCGTTTATTGCGGAAAGGAAATTATGCTGAGCGTGTTGGTGCTGGTGCCCCCGTGTACTTAGCTGCTGTATTGGAGTACTTGGCAGCTGAAGTGTTGGAGTTGGCCGGTAACGCAGCCCGTGATAACAAAAAGACGAGAATCATTCCCCGTCACTTGCAACTGGCTATCCGCAACGACGAGGAACTGAACAAGCTCCTGTCAGGAGTGACCATTGCCCAGGGTGGTGTTTTGCCTAACATTCAGGCTGTTCTTCTGCCCAAGAAAACGAAGCAGGCTCCTGCTAAATAAAGCAGTTGTTTTGGTCTTTGAACACATCACAAAACGGCCCTTTTAAGGGCCACACAATTAATCCCGAAAAGGAATATACATCAATTTTGCCACGAACTTTATTTGAAAATTAGATATCACCTGAAACAGTCTTTGAACGTTTTTTTTTGAATGAATGAAGGGGAGTAATGGTTGATTAAGTTTTTTCATTTTTTTCTTAATTTCTTAGTTTGTTTGTATGTATGTATGTATGTATGTATGTTACTGTTATGTTTCATTTTTGGTATGTACCCACTCGCCTATTCATTCTTATGTTATGGACGGTGCCGTTTAACGATAGGAGAAAATGATGTATGTGTGGAAACTGTAGTGTCATTTTCGGTTAAATTCAAATTCACTTCCTCTCCTTTGAAATCGGTAGGTCTAAACCCCGCTCACGTTCCCTCATCCCAATCTTGTGTAATTTTCATCGTAGCCTCGCATGAAGGATATTTTGATGATTTATTATGATTAAACCAGCCCAGCCCAGCCCAGCCCAGCCCAGCCCAGCCCAGCCCAGCCCAGCCCAGCCCAGCCCAGCCCAGCCCATTGCCATAGAACGACTATCAATAGCATCACCATTTGACACCTGCGTGTGACAAGTTGACAGCCGATGGATGGATGGATGGATGGATGGATGGATGGATGACTGATTGATTGATTGATTGATTGATTGATTGATTGATTGATTGATTGATTGATTGATTGATTGAGTGACCCACTTTACTTGCATATGTATCGGCGTGTTTCGGTTGGTAAGGTAGTATATATAGTAGGTCTTAATGTAATAGAATGTATTGTAATGTAACTGATTGTATTATATTGTAGTTTATTATAATATATTATATTTTATTGTAATTATTTTGTATTTTTTGGTACCCTAATAAATTTAACGAAACATTGCATTGTAGTTTAATATTGTATAGGATTGCCTTATTTTGTTGATGGATGGTATGCGATATTTTTTATAATGCATGTTATTGCAGTTGAGTGTAATTGATAGCATACTTATGGTATCTGTCCCATTAAATTTTAAAAGAGACTAGTGTATTTTCATGTAAGTTATTGGCGTGGTTTACATATACATAGTGTACTGTTTTTTTTTCTTCTGGTTAATACATAAACATATGTGACAAGTTATGAGCTGTACCTTTAATCCTCTTTTACTGATAACAAATGTAATAGTGAATAATATATTGTGTTGAAGAACGATGATTCATTGATTTTGGTTTGACTCATTGAGCAGCATTCTTTGCACGTTCTTCACGTTTAAAGACTGCTCTAATTTGTCACGAAAATTATTATGTTAGTGTTATTCTTGTCTTGATTTTACAGCCACTATGTATGTTACTCTGAACAGCAATTGTACCTAATGCAGTAGTAGAGGTAAGTTGTGCAACTTCTGACAGTAAATGTTATTTCAGAATAATTTACTTTCTGAAAAATAAGTACTATCCGTGTATCATGTTTTTGTATAATTACACGAATTCTTTTAGGGCACTGACACATACACACAGTTTTCTGCCCTTGCATGATGTATATCATAACATTTTGTCAATGATGTTCATTGTGTTTTATACCTATTTTAAAACTGCTTTGCACATGAAAGTCTGTGCATGATTGACACTGAAGTTGAAAATAGTATTTTGGGGGATGGATATTACACCATCACAATATATACCCATCGCATTTATTCTCATCAATTCAAGACAAATTTGTCTAAAAGATTATGAAATGAAAAATCTTAGCTTTGTCGTCACAGAATTATCCTCCTTTGAACTTGTATTTCAAGTTTTAAATGATGAATATGTTGTATTTGACATCAATTCTTCGCAGAGAAATAGTTTAGGTAAGTATAAGTGCATTTTAAAGCACGTATGTTGTGTTCTGTGCAAGGAAGACAGCGTGAAAATATGGTTGAGAAACACATTTTTGATCACAATTTTTACCAAGGTGTTTTCTGCACAACAGGGATGTTTTCAATCACGTCCGCGCTCCGCTATATGTACACTATAGGTGACTCTGTGTTAACTTGTTATTCTGTAAGTGCCCGTTATTCATATCGGACGTTTTCATAATGGCAGATACCGCAACAGCTCCAGCTCCGGCCGCCGCGGCCCCTGTGGCACCAAAGTCACCAAAGAAAAAGTCTACTAAGCCAAAGACACCGGCTAGCCACCCCAAGTACATTGATATGGTGCAAGCCGCTATCAGCAACCTAAAAGAGAGGGGAGGCTCATCACGACAGGCTATACTGAAGTACATCGCCGCTAACTACAAGGTGGGTAACAACCAAGCCCTCGTCAACTCACGCCTTAAAGTTGCTCTCAAGGGTGGTGTGAAGGCTGGTGCTCTTAAACAGTCTAAGGGTACTGGAGCCTCAGGGTCCTTTAGGCTAGGTGCCAAACCGGAGAAGAAAGTAGTTAAGAAAAAGGCAGTCAAGAAACCGAAAGCGAAGAAGCCCAAGGCAGCTGCTAAAAAGCCCAAGGCCAAGAGTCCCAAGAAGAAAAAGGTAGTCAAGAAACCAGCTGGTGAGAAAAAGGCAGCCAAACCAAAGAAGGCAAAGACCCCCAAGAAGGCGAAGGCAGCTAAACCTAAGAAGGCTAAGTCTCCAAAGAAGGCTAAAACCGCTAAGCCCAAGAAGGCCAAGACCCCAAAGAAGAAGGCAGCAGCCAAGCAGTAAAGCAAGATACATTTTATTGCTTTGGAAGTGTATACAAAGGTCCTTTTCAGGACCACTTTAAAATCCTAGAAAAGATTAGCTATCATATTGTCCTTGGCCATGACTTTAGAGTATGTTACTGATTGTGTTATTTATGTCGAAGGTGTTTTTTTTTTTGTTTTCACCCATCTAGTTTGTAAACATCGCATGTTTGTTATTTTGAGTACCCATGACGTGTCATATCCCGTTATGTTACTGGTATTGTTTAGTGTTGTATCCGGTTCTTTTCTATTTGTAGTTGAATGCTGTGTACTGTTGTGAGAAATGGGAAGGAAAAATAATGTGTTTGTGTATTGGTAAAGTGACGTATGCTATGCTATGCTATGCTATGCTATGTTATGTTATGCTAAGCTATGCTATGGTGTGGTGTGGTCTTGTCTTGTCTTGTCTTGTCTTGTCTTGTCTTGTCTTGTCTTGTCATTTTGCGTTCTATGTAACAATGTTATGAACTGTGTATATGCATAATCAAGCAAGACAATATATGTACGGAGGGAGTAGACCGACCGACCGACCGACCGACCGACCTACCTACCTACCTACCTACCTACCTACCTATCTATTCACTTACCTGGAGCTGTTGAAAACTGCAACTATTGTGCACTGCTTTTCAAGTGCGAGTTGTAGGTAGGGAAGCTCTCCAGCCAACTTATCACTGAGTTTTCTGGGTGCGACAGGTATTATTTTTTATGATGTACACATTTATATTTGAATTTTTTGTTCACACTTTTCAACTTCATATTATATTCAAGAAGAAGTAGGCCATATTCCAGAGAACATCGCAAGTGTGTTTATAATCCTAATTTATTTCATATAGGTATATTGTCCTGCGATTTAATGAAAAAAACTTGCCTTATGTAATACATTACGGTTGTACCAGTGAAGAAAGTCTGGAAAAAATATGTAAAAAGATAAACAAACCCAAAAAGAAGAATCCTTAGCTTCAATAATATGAATCCTTATTATAGATAATATCAATCCATAGTGGATAAATATGAAAAGAATGTATGTTACATAATCGTCAATTTGTAGGAAAGCATATTATGTGTGTAGATGACATATCAGTGTGTCATGTACACACTGCGTCTGCTAGAAAATCATGTACAAAGAAGAAAGAATTTATTATTGTACCTTTCTTTTAATGAGAACATGAGCACCATCAAGTACTGAAATACTGCTAGTTTTGTTATGTTTGTACTTATTTTTATTATTATTATTATTATTATTATTATTATTATTATTATTGTCGTCTTTGTTGTTGTTGTTGTTGTTGTTATTTTGTGTCACTTCTTGGTGTTAAATTCAATTTTTTTTTCTCTGTGCTATATGTTTGTCACTTTAGAGACACAAATATAAATACGAGTATTGTGTAGTGTTGTAATAGTATTAGCAACACTGATTTGGAATACTGTGATGGTTATATCGGTATTTTTGTCATTATTAGAATAACTGTGATACTTCATAATTAGACAACCAACATGATCCTCCTCCTCCTCCTCCTCCTACTATTATTGATATTAATACTACTACAATTATGCTTGACTTTAAATTTTATGTTATTATTGTTGTTGTTATTGTTGTTGTTGTTCTTGTTGTTGTTGAGGCTGCTTGTACCGTGTAATTGGCCATATTTGCGTCAGGTTTCTTTGAGTTGTAGTGTAATCAGTGAGAATGAATTAGTCCACCTTCAGTTATGTCGTACTACTTACTCATCTCCATGTTAATATTAGTACACATGGGATAAAGGTAGAAATGTTTGCAATTGTTGTTATAGTACGAAGACCTTACTAACGCTAGACGGATTGAAATTTTGGCGGAATGCTCGCCAATCAGATCCCGCTGGTAGCATCCAATGAAATAACTTGGCTCAAATTACTCTAGCCAACCAAAAGCTGTGTTTGTTGTTATGTCGGTTTCACTTATAGGAATATATTTCGCTTTGAATATCAACGCGCCATTCTTACACTCCTTGTTGAGAAGTACAGTCACTTATAGCAATGGCGCGTACAAAGCAAACCGCACGAAAATCTACTGGAGGAAAAGCTCCACGAAAGCAATTGGCAACCAAGGCAGCTCGTAAGAGCGCACCAGCAACTGGTGGTGTCAAGAAACCACACAGATACAGGCCAGGTACAGTCGCTCTTAGAGAAATCAGACGATACCAGAAGAGCACCGAACTTTTGATTCGAAAACTGCCTTTCCAGCGTCTGGTTCGTGAAATCGCTCAGGATTTCAAGACCGATCTTAGATTCCAGAGCTCTGCAGTTATGGCTCTTCAGGAGGCTAGCGAGGCCTACTTGGTTGGTCTCTTTGAAGACACCAATTTGTGTGCCATTCACGCCAAGAGAGTGACCATCATGCCCAAGGATATACAGCTTGCTCGTCGTATCCGTGGGGAGCGTGCATAAATACCTTTCAGCCGAAAAGTACATAAACGGCCCTTTTTAGGGCCACACAAATGTCTAGAAAAGAGCTAATTTTTCTGACTGCCATACTTTATTACACTTTCCTATTTTAATACGTAACAGTCCTATTATGCAATCCAGATATGTATTTGTACACTACACTACACTACTATTACCGAGTACTGAATGCATTTTGTGTTGTGTGGTAAATAAGGTATAGTGATAACCTTAATCATCACTGGTCCCTGGCATATTTTAGCAATTGAGTGGCAACTGTGATGCTTCATGGAATATTAACAGAGACATTGCCTAAGTGAACCCGACTCGGCCTGTATTCCTTATGTGCCCACAGTTGACTATATGTCCGCATGCATGTACTTCGCCATCCTCCCCCTCCTCATCCTCATGGACTAGGCATACACACGACATCATTTTATTCATTAATAATATTACATGCACGAGGTATACAAAATACATGCGGCCTGTGGATAGAAAACAGCATTCATGATGAATATGTCAGAAATGAAAAAACAAATCACAATGGTTTGTATGGAACACAATGGCCTCACCCTCACCAAAAACCCCGACCACAAAGCATTATATGCTTCCATTGTAAATTGTATGAGGGTGGGATATTTTTCGTACAGCTGAAGTATGTGCAGCCTTATTGCTGTTATGAACGAACTGGGAATGAAAAATAAAAACAGCACCCAAACGTTGTTACATTCATTTTAATGAAAAGTCACGGACTGTATTTGTGTATGTTCACGAAGATGCGTATATGATATTAAGAATGTAGCGATGGTGAGAAATATGAATGATCCTGAGCTGAACTGAGTAATGCGTATATTTGTAAATGTATGTGGCACAAATTTCTGTGTAAGCATTTCTTTTAGGTCCGCGCGTTTGGTTTATAATCCTCTGTTTCTGTGGGGCTTGTCATTCAGTCGCACTAAACTACCGAACATGTCTGGTCGTGGTAAAGGAGGAAAAGGGTTAGGCAAGGGTGGAGCCAAACGCCACAGGAAAGTACTGCGTGATAACATCCAGGGTATCACGAAACCCGCAATCCGTCGTCTTGCACGTCGAGGTGGTGTGAAACGTATTTCTGGACTCATTTACGAAGAAACACGAGGTGTTCTCAAGGTATTTTTGGAGAACGTTATTCGTGATGCTGTGACATACACCGAGCACGCAAAGAGAAAGACCGTAACAGCCATGGATGTTGTTTACGCCCTGAAACGCCAAGGCCGCACTCTGTACGGATTTGGTGGTTAAAGGATTTGCACATCTTTACCCAAAAACGGCCCTTTTTAGGGCCACAAAAAGAACTAGAAAAGATAATAAATTCAAAATTTGTCATGATAATTTGGTGTAAGGGAAACGTGTAAACCCCAAATAAAAACAATTGTGCAACGTCACTAGTTTAAAGGAATATATGTACAAAGCATATCAGACAGGAATCATTACAATGAAATGAGTACAGGACCTACCTTCCCCCCCCCCCCTTGAACCGTACAATGCATGTACCGTACCGTACGGCTGAACTGATTTAGGAATGACTAGTGTAATGAATAACTAAGGTCATGAAACTACACCTGAAAATGTGTAGCAAGAAGAACAGAAAGAAACATTAGGTGATTGTGACTGTACGTTTGATATGGAAGATGCGCCCATAGTTAACAGTACTGAGGAAGCGCGAAGTTACCGTAGCATGATGTTTTCCATCACGTCCGCGCTGAGAGTCATTTCGATCCGCCGGCGTTCATATAAATAGTGTTCGCAAGCCATTGCCACTATTCATTCGTGTGCATAGATAGAAAATGCCACCTAAGCAGGCTGCGGGATCAAAGGGCGCCAAGAAGGCCGCCACGAAGGCAAAGGCCCAGCGAACTGGGGACAAAAAGAAGAGGAGGAGGAGGAGGGAATCCTATGGAATCTACATTTATAAAGTCTTGAAACAGGTGCACCCCGACACCGGTATCTCTAGCAAGGCTATGTCCATCATGAACAGCTTTGTGAACGACATTTTCGAGAGAATCGCTGCCGAAGCATCCAGACTGGCTCATTACAACAAGCGTTCAACAATCACTAGCAGAGAAATTCAGACAGCTGTCCGTCTTCTCTTGCCAGGTGAACTTGCCAAGCACGCCGTAAGTGAGGGCACCAAGGCTGTTACCAAGTACACCAGCAGCAAGTAAACGTCCAGTTTACAACAAACAAAAACATCCAAACGGCCCTTTTCAGGGCCATACATATCTCTAGAAAAGATGTAATGTTTCAACTTTGTTTTACTTGTAATATGATGTACTTTTTACTTTGATATGATATATGATATAAATTGTTAAGTTTTATATGTAATGAGCTTCCAACATAGTGGATATTGATGACTTTGGCTTGCTCAAGGAAGAATGCACCCCATAAGCCTTGTTTAGTGCAAGTGATAGAAACTGTAAACATTAAAAAGCCAACAATCATCCATGGTCCCTATTATTTCATGTTACTGTCTTTGTGTTTATATTATTAGTTTTAAAAACTCGATTTGTACAGTACAAAGCGGACGTAATGGAAAACATGCTGTCCCTAATCCATTTTGCATCAATCGTAACCATTAGCGAATGCTTTTAGTAAGCCTTTTTTTGATTCGTCATTACTCCGCGTCAGTTCAATCCCACTCAGGGGTATAAATGCGGAGGTCGAGGAAGCTTCGTTATTCTGTTTACTTGAACACAACAAGGAATACAATGTCTGGACGTGGAAAGGGAGGTAAAGTGAAGGGAAAGGCGAAGAGCCGATCTTCCCGGGCAGGACTACAGTTCCCCGTGGGACGTATCCACCGTTTATTGCGGAAAGGAAATTATGCTGAGCGTGTTGGTGCTGGTGCCCCCGTGTACTTAGCTGCTGTATTGGAGTACTTGGCAGCTGAAGTGTTGGAGTTGGCCGGTAACGCAGCCCGTGATAACAAAAAGACGAGAATCATTCCCCGTCACTTGCAACTGGCTATCCGCAACGACGAGGAACTGAACAAGCTCCTGTCAGGAGTGACCATTGCCCAGGGTGGTGTTTTGCCTAACATTCAGGCTGTTCTTCTGCCCAAGAAAACGAAGCAGGCTCCTGCTAAATAAAGCAGTTGTTTTGGTCTTTGAACACATCACAAAACGGCCCTTTTAAGGGCCACACAATTAATCCCGAAAAGGAATATACATCAATTTTGCCACGAACTTTATTTGAAAATTAGATATCACCTGAAACAGTCTTTGAACGTTTTTTTTTGAATGAATGAAGGGGAGTAATGGTTGATTAAGTTTTTTCATTTTTTTCTTAATTTCTTAGTTTGTTTGTATGTATGTATGTATGTATGTATGTTACTGTTATGTTTCATTTTTGGTATGTACCCACTCGCCTATTCATTCTTATGTTATGGACGGTGCCGTTTAACGATAGGAGAAAATGATGTATGTGTGGAAACTGTAGTGTCATTTTCGGTTAAATTCAAATTCACTTCCTCTCCTTTGAAATCGGTAGGTCTAAACCCCGCTCACGTTCCCTCATCCCAATCTTGTGTAATTTTCATCGTAGCCTCGCATGAAGGATATTTTGATGATTTATTATGATTAAACCAGCCCAGCCCAGCCCAGCCCAGCCCAGCCCAGCCCAGCCCAGCCCAGCCCAGCCCAGCCCAGCCCAGCCCATTGCCATAGAACGACTATCAATAGCATCACCATTTGACACCTGCGTGTGACAAGTTGACAGCCGATGGATGGATGGATGGATGGATGGATGGATGGATGACTGATTGATTGATTGATTGATTGATTGATTGATTGATTGATTGATTGATTGATTGATTGATTGAGTGACCCACTTTACTTGCATATGTATCGGCGTGTTTCGGTTGGTAAGGTAGTATATATAGTAGGTCTTAATGTAATAGAATGTATTGTAATGTAACTGATTGTATTATATTGTAGTTTATTATAATATATTATATTTTATTGTAATTATTTTGTATTTTTTGGTACCCTAATAAATTTAACGAAACATTGCATTGTAGTTTAATATTGTATAGGATTGCCTTATTTTGTTGATGGATGGTATGCGATATTTTTTATAATGCATGTTATTGCAGTTGAGTGTAATTGATAGCATACTTATGGTATCTGTCCCATTAAATTTTAAAAGAGACTAGTGTATTTTCATGTAAGTTATTGGCGTGGTTTACATATACATAGTGTACTGTTTTTTTTTCTTCTGGTTAATACATAAACATATGTGACAAGTTATGAGCTGTACCTTTAATCCTCTTTTACTGATAACAAATGTAATAGTGAATAATATATTGTGTTGAAGAACGATGATTCATTGATTTTGGTTTGACTCATTGAGCAGCATTCTTTGCACGTTCTTCACGTTTAAAGACTGCTCTAATTTGTCACGAAAATTATTATGTTAGTGTTATTCTTGTCTTGATTTTACAGCCACTATGTATGTTACTCTGAACAGCAATTGTACCTAATGCAGTAGTAGAGGTAAGTTGTGCAACTTCTGACAGTAAATGTTATTTCAGAATAATTTACTTTCTGAAAAATAAGTACTATCCGTGTATCATGTTTTTGTATAATTACACGAATTCTTTTAGGGCACTGACACATACACACAGTTTTCTGCCCTTGCATGATGTATATCATAACATTTTGTCAATGATGTTCATTGTGTTTTATACCTATTTTAAAACTGCTTTGCACATGAAAGTCTGTGCATGATTGACACTGAAGTTGAAAATAGTATTTTGGGGGATGGATATTACACCATCACAATATATACCCATCGCATTTATTCTCATCAATTCAAGACAAATTTGTCTAAAAGATTATGAAATGAAAAATCTTAGCTTTGTCGTCACAGAATTATCCTCCTTTGAACTTGTATTTCAAGTTTTAAATGATGAATATGTTGTATTTGACATCAATTCTTCGCAGAGAAATAGTTTAGGTAAGTATAAGTGCATTTTAAAGCACGTATGTTGTGTTCTGTGCAAGGAAGACAGCGTGAAAATATGGTTGAGAAACACATTTTTGATCACAATTTTTACCAAGGTGTTTTCTGCACAACAGGGATGTTTTCAATCACGTCCGCGCTCCGCTATATGTACACTATAGGTGACTCTGTGTTAACTTGTTATTCTGTAAGTGCCCGTTATTCATATCGGACGTTTTCATAATGGCAGATACCGCAACAGCTCCAGCTCCGGCCGCCGCGGCCCCTGTGGCACCAAAGTCACCAAAGAAAAAGTCTACTAAGCCAAAGACACCGGCTAGCCACCCCAAGTACATTGATATGGTGCAAGCCGCTATCAGCAACCTAAAAGAGAGGGGAGGCTCATCACGACAGGCTATACTGAAGTACATCGCCGCTAACTACAAGGTGGGTAACAACCAAGCCCTCGTCAACTCACGCCTTAAAGTTGCTCTCAAGGGTGGTGTGAAGGCTGGTGCTCTTAAACAGTCTAAGGGTACTGGAGCCTCAGGGTCCTTTAGGCTAGGTGCCAAACCGGAGAAGAAAGTAGTTAAGAAAAAGGCAGTCAAGAAACCGAAAGCGAAGAAGCCCAAGGCAGCTGCTAAAAAGCCCAAGGCCAAGAGTCCCAAGAAGAAAAAGGTAGTCAAGAAACCAGCTGGTGAGAAAAAGGCAGCCAAACCAAAGAAGGCAAAGACCCCCAAGAAGGCGAAGGCAGCTAAACCTAAGAAGGCTAAGTCTCCAAAGAAGGCTAAAACCGCTAAGCCCAAGAAGGCCAAGACCCCAAAGAAGAAGGCAGCAGCCAAGCAGTAAAGCAAGATACATTTTATTGCTTTGGAAGTGTATACAAAGGTCCTTTTCAGGACCACTTTAAAATCCTAGAAAAGATTAGCTATCATATTGTCCTTGGCCATGACTTTAGAGTATGTTACTGATTGTGTTATTTATGTCGAAGGTGTTTTTTTTTTTGTTTTCACCCATCTAGTTTGTAAACATCGCATGTTTGTTATTTTGAGTACCCATGACGTGTCATATCCCGTTATGTTACTGGTATTGTTTAGTGTTGTATCCGGTTCTTTTCTATTTGTAGTTGAATGCTGTGTACTGTTGTGAGAAATGGGAAGGAAAAATAATGTGTTTGTGTATTGGTAAAGTGACGTATGCTATGCTATGCTATGCTATGCTATGTTATGTTATGCTAAGCTATGCTATGGTGTGGTGTGGTCTTGTCTTGTCTTGTCTTGTCTTGTCTTGTCTTGTCTTGTCTTGTCATTTTGCGTTCTATGTAACAATGTTATGAACTGTGTATATGCATAATCAAGCAAGACAATATATGTACGGAGGGAGTAGACCGACCGACCGACCGACCGACCGACCTACCTACCTACCTACCTACCTACCTACCTATCTATTCACTTACCTGGAGCTGTTGAAAACTGCAACTATTGTGCACTGCTTTTCAAGTGCGAGTTGTAGGTAGGGAAGCTCTCCAGCCAACTTATCACTGAGTTTTCTGGGTGCGACAGGTATTATTTTTTATGATGTACACATTTATATTTGAATTTTTTGTTCACACTTTTCAACTTCATATTATATTCAAGAAGAAGTAGGCCATATTCCAGAGAACATCGCAAGTGTGTTTATAATCCTAATTTATTTCATATAGGTATATTGTCCTGCGATTTAATGAAAAAAACTTGCCTTATGTAATACATTACGGTTGTACCAGTGAAGAAAGTCTGGAAAAAATATGTAAAAAGATAAACAAACCCAAAAAGAAGAATCCTTAGCTTCAATAATATGAATCCTTATTATAGATAATATCAATCCATAGTGGATAAATATGAAAAGAATGTATGTTACATAATCGTCAATTTGTAGGAAAGCATATTATGTGTGTAGATGACATATCAGTGTGTCATGTACACACTGCGTCTGCTAGAAAATCATGTACAAAGAAGAAAGAATTTATTATTGTACCTTTCTTTTAATGAGAACATGAGCACCATCAAGTACTGAAATACTGCTAGTTTTGTTATGTTTGTACTTATTTTTATTATTATTATTATTATTATTATTATTATTATTATTATTGTCGTCTTTGTTGTTGTTGTTGTTGTTGTTATTTTGTGTCACTTCTTGGTGTTAAATTCAATTTTTTTTTCTCTGTGCTATATGTTTGTCACTTTAGAGACACAAATATAAATACGAGTATTGTGTAGTGTTGTAATAGTATTAGCAACACTGATTTGGAATACTGTGATGGTTATATCGGTATTTTTGTCATTATTAGAATAACTGTGATACTTCATAATTAGACAACCAACATGATCCTCCTCCTCCTCCTCCTCCTACTATTATTGATATTAATACTACTACAATTATGCTTGACTTTAAATTTTATGTTATTATTGTTGTTGTTATTGTTGTTGTTGTTCTTGTTGTTGTTGAGGCTGCTTGTACCGTGTAATTGGCCATATTTGCGTCAGGTTTCTTTGAGTTGTAGTGTAATCAGTGAGAATGAATTAGTCCACCTTCAGTTATGTCGTACTACTTACTCATCTCCATGTTAATATTAGTACACATGGGATAAAGGTAGAAATGTTTGCAATTGTTGTTATAGTACGAAGACCTTACTAACGCTAGACGGATTGAAATTTTGGCGGAATGCTCGCCAATCAGATCCCGCTGGTAGCATCCAATGAAATAACTTGGCTCAAATTACTCTAGCCAACCAAAAGCTGTGTTTGTTGTTATGTCGGTTTCACTTATAGGAATATATTTCGCTTTGAATATCAACGCGCCATTCTTACACTCCTTGTTGAGAAGTACAGTCACTTATAGCAATGGCGCGTACAAAGCAAACCGCACGAAAATCTACTGGAGGAAAAGCTCCACGAAAGCAATTGGCAACCAAGGCAGCTCGTAAGAGCGCACCAGCAACTGGTGGTGTCAAGAAACCACACAGATACAGGCCAGGTACAGTCGCTCTTAGAGAAATCAGACGATACCAGAAGAGCACCGAACTTTTGATTCGAAAACTGCCTTTCCAGCGTCTGGTTCGTGAAATCGCTCAGGATTTCAAGACCGATCTTAGATTCCAGAGCTCTGCAGTTATGGCTCTTCAGGAGGCTAGCGAGGCCTACTTGGTTGGTCTCTTTGAAGACACCAATTTGTGTGCCATTCACGCCAAGAGAGTGACCATCATGCCCAAGGATATACAGCTTGCTCGTCGTATCCGTGGGGAGCGTGCATAAATACCTTTCAGCCGAAAAGTACATAAACGGCCCTTTTTAGGGCCACACAAATGTCTAGAAAAGAGCTAATTTTTCTGACTGCCATACTTTATTACACTTTCCTATTTTAATACGTAACAGTCCTATTATGCAATCCAGATATGTATTTGTACACTACACTACACTACTATTACCGAGTACTGAATGCATTTTGTGTTGTGTGGTAAATAAGGTATAGTGATAACCTTAATCATCACTGGTCCCTGGCATATTTTAGCAATTGAGTGGCAACTGTGATGCTTCATGGAATATTAACAGAGACATTGCCTAAGTGAACCCGACTCGGCCTGTATTCCTTATGTGCCCACAGTTGACTATATGTCCGCATGCATGTACTTCGCCATCCTCCCCCTCCTCATCCTCATGGACTAGGCATACACACGACATCATTTTATTCATTAATAATATTACATGCACGAGGTATACAAAATACATGCGGCCTGTGGATAGAAAACAGCATTCATGATGAATATGTCAGAAATGAAAAAACAAATCACAATGGTTTGTATGGAACACAATGGCCTCACCCTCACCAAAAACCCCGACCACAAAGCATTATATGCTTCCATTGTAAATTGTATGAGGGTGGGATATTTTTCGTACAGCTGAAGTATGTGCAGCCTTATTGCTGTTATGAACGAACTGGGAATGAAAAATAAAAACAGCACCCAAACGTTGTTACATTCATTTTAATGAAAAGTCACGGACTGTATTTGTGTATGTTCACGAAGATGCGTATATGATATTAAGAATGTAGCGATGGTGAGAAATATGAATGATCCTGAGCTGAACTGAGTAATGCGTATATTTGTAAATGTATGTGGCACAAATTTCTGTGTAAGCATTTCTTTTAGGTCCGCGCGTTTGGTTTATAATCCTCTGTTTCTGTGGGGTTGTCATTCAGTCGCACTAAACTACCGAACATGTCTGGTCGTGGTAAAGGAGGAAAAGGGTTAGGCAAGGGTGGAGCCAAACGCCACAGGAAAGTACTGCGTGATAACATCCAGGGTATCACGAAACCCGCAATCCGTCGTCTTGCACGTCGAGGTGGTGTGAAACGTATTTCTGGACTCATTTACGAAGAAACACGAGGTGTTCTCAAGGTATTTTTGGAGAACGTTATTCGTGATGCTGTGACATACACCGAGCACGCAAAGAGAAAGACCGTAACAGCCATGGATGTTGTTTACGCCCTGAAACGCCAAGGCCGCACTCTGTACGGATTTGGTGGTTAAAGGATTTGCACATCTTTACCCAAAAACGGCCCTTTTTAGGGCCACAAAAAGAACTAGAAAAGATAATAAATTCAAAATTTGTCATGATAATTTGGTGTAAGGGAAACGTGTAAACCCCAAATAAAAACAATTGTGCAACGTCACTAGTTTAAAGGAATATATGTACAAAGCATATCAGACAGGAATCATTACAATGAAATGAGTACAGGACCTACCTTCTCCCCCCCCCCCTTGAACCGTACAATGCATGTACCGTACCGTACGGCTGAACTGATTTAGGAATGACTAGTGTAATGAATAACTAAGGTCATGAAACTACACCTGAAAATGTGTAGCAAGAAGAACAGAAAGAAACATTAGGTGATTGTGACTGTACGTTTGATATGGAAGATGCGCCCATAGTTAACAGTACTGAGGAAGCGCGAAGTTACCGTAGCATGATGTTTTCCATCACGTCCGCGCTGAGAGTCATTTCGATCCGCCGGCGTTCATATAAATAGTGTTCGCAAGCCATTGCCACTATTCATTCGTGTGCATAGATAGAAAATGCCACCTAAGCAGGCTGCGGGATCAAAGGGCGCCAAGAAGGCCGCCACGAAGGCAAAGGCCCAGCGAACTGGGGACAAAAAGAAGAGGAGGAGGAGGAGGGAATCCTATGGAATCTACATTTATAAAGTCTTGAAACAGGTGCACCCCGACACCGGTATCTCTAGCAAGGCTATGTCCATCATGAACAGCTTTGTGAACGACATTTTCGAGAGAATCGCTGCCGAAGCATCCAGACTGGCTCATTACAACAAGCGTTCAACAATCACTAGCAGAGAAATTCAGACAGCTGTCCGTCTTCTCTTGCCAGGTGAACTTGCCAAGCACGCCGTAAGTGAGGGCACCAAGGCTGTTACCAAGTACACCAGCAGCAAGTAAACGTCCAGTTTACAACAAACAAAAACATCCAAACGGCCCTTTTCAGGGCCATACATATCTCTAGAAAAGATGTAATGTTTCAACTTTGTTTTACTTGTAATATGATGTACTTTTTACTTTGATATGATATATGATATAAATTGTTAAGTTTTATATGTAATGAGCTTCCAACATAGTGGATATTGATGACTTTGGCTTGCTCAAGGAAGAATGCACCCCATAAGCCTTGTTTAGTGCAAGTGATAGAAACTGTAAACATTAAAAAGCCAACAATCATCCATGGTCCCTATTATTTCATGTTACTGTCTTTGTGTTTATATTATTAGTTTTAAAAACTCGATTTGTACAGTACAAAGCGGACGTAATGGAAAACATGCTGTCCCTAATCCATTTTGCATCAATCGTAACCATTAGCGAATGCTTTTAGTAAGCCTTTTTTTGATTCGTCATTACTCCGCGTCAGTTCAATCCCACTCAGGGGTATAAATGCGGAGGTCGAGGAAGCTTCGTTATTCTGTTTACTTGAACACAACAAGGAATACAATGTCTGGACGTGGAAAGGGAGGTAAAGTGAAGGGAAAGGCGAAGAGCCGATCTTCCCGGGCAGGACTACAGTTCCCCGTGGGACGTATCCACCGTTTATTGCGGAAAGGAAATTATGCTGAGCGTGTTGGTGCTGGTGCCCCCGTGTACTTAGCTGCTGTATTGGAGTACTTGGCAGCTGAAGTGTTGGAGTTGGCCGGTAACGCAGCCCGTGATAACAAAAAGACGAGAATCATTCCCCGTCACTTGCAACTGGCTATCCGCAACGACGAGGAACTGAACAAGCTCCTGTCAGGAGTGACCATTGCCCAGGGTGGTGTTTTGCCTAACATTCAGGCTGTTCTTCTGCCCAAGAAAACGAAGCAGGCTCCTGCTAAATAAAGCAGTTGTTTTGGTCTTTGAACACATCACAAAACGGCCCTTTTAAGGGCCACACAATTAATCCCGAAAAGGAATATACATCAATTTTGCCACGAACTTTATTTGAAAATTAGATATCACCTGAAACAGTCTTTGAACGTTTTTTTTTGAATGAATGAAGGGGAGTAATGGTTGATTAAGTTTTTTCATTTTTTTCTTAATTTCTTAGTTTGTTTGTATGTATGTATGTATGTATGTATGTTACTGTTATGTTTCATTTTTGGTATGTACCCACTCGCCTATTCATTCTTATGTTATGGACGGTGCCGTTTAACGATAGGAGAAAATGATGTATGTGTGGAAACTGTAGTGTCATTTTCGGTTAAATTCAAATTCACTTCCTCTCCTTTGAAATCGGTAGGTCTAAACCCCGCTCACGTTCCCTCATCCCAATCTTGTGTAATTTTCATCGTAGCCTCGCATGAAGGATATTTTGATGATTTATTATGATTAAACCAGCCCAGCCCAGCCCAGCCCAGCCCAGCCCAGCCCAGCCCAGCCCAGCCCAGCCCAGCCCAGCCCAGCCCATTGCCATAGAACGACTATCAATAGCATCACCATTTGACACCTGCGTGTGACAAGTTGACAGCCGATGGATGGATGGATGGATGGATGGATGGATGGATGACTGATTGATTGATTGATTGATTGATTGATTGATTGATTGATTGATTGATTGATTGATTGATTGAGTGACCCACTTTACTTGCATATGTATCGGCGTGTTTCGGTTGGTAAGGTAGTATATATAGTAGGTCTTAATGTAATAGAATGTATTGTAATGTAACTGATTGTATTATATTGTAGTTTATTATAATATATTATATTTTATTGTAATTATTTTGTATTTTTTGGTACCCTAATAAATTTAACGAAACATTGCATTGTAGTTTAATATTGTATAGGATTGCCTTATTTTGTTGATGGATGGTATGCGATATTTTTTATAATGCATGTTATTGCAGTTGAGTGTAATTGATAGCATACTTATGGTATCTGTCCCATTAAATTTTAAAAGAGACTAGTGTATTTTCATGTAAGTTATTGGCGTGGTTTACATATACATAGTGTACTGTTTTTTTTTCTTCTGGTTAATACATAAACATATGTGACAAGTTATGAGCTGTACCTTTAATCCTCTTTTACTGATAACAAATGTAATAGTGAATAATATATTGTGTTGAAGAACGATGATTCATTGATTTTGGTTTGACTCATTGAGCAGCATTCTTTGCACGTTCTTCACGTTTAAAGACTGCTCTAATTTGTCACGAAAATTATTATGTTAGTGTTATTCTTGTCTTGATTTTACAGCCACTATGTATGTTACTCTGAACAGCAATTGTACCTAATGCAGTAGTAGAGGTAAGTTGTGCAACTTCTGACAGTAAATGTTATTTCAGAATAATTTACTTTCTGAAAAATAAGTACTATCCGTGTATCATGTTTTTGTATAATTACACGAATTCTTTTAGGGCACTGACACATACACACAGTTTTCTGCCCTTGCATGATGTATATCATAACATTTTGTCAATGATGTTCATTGTGTTTTATACCTATTTTAAAACTGCTTTGCACATGAAAGTCTGTGCATGATTGACACTGAAGTTGAAAATAGTATTTTGGGGGATGGATATTACACCATCACAATATATACCCATCGCATTTATTCTCATCAATTCAAGACAAATTTGTCTAAAAGATTATGAAATGAAAAATCTTAGCTTTGTCGTCACAGAATTATCCTCCTTTGAACTTGTATTTCAAGTTTTAAATGATGAATATGTTGTATTTGACATCAATTCTTCGCAGAGAAATAGTTTAGGTAAGTATAAGTGCATTTTAAAGCACGTATGTTGTGTTCTGTGCAAGGAAGACAGCGTGAAAATATGGTTGAGAAACACATTTTTGATCACAATTTTTACCAAGGTGTTTTCTGCACAACAGGGATGTTTTCAATCACGTCCGCGCTCCGCTATATGTACACTATAGGTGACTCTGTGTTAACTTGTTATTCTGTAAGTGCCCGTTATTCATATCGGACGTTTTCATAATGGCAGATACCGCAACAGCTCCAGCTCCGGCCGCCGCGGCCCCTGTGGCACCAAAGTCACCAAAGAAAAAGTCTACTAAGCCAAAGACACCGGCTAGCCACCCCAAGTACATTGATATGGTGCAAGCCGCTATCAGCAACCTAAAAGAGAGGGGAGGCTCATCACGACAGGCTATACTGAAGTACATCGCCGCTAACTACAAGGTGGGTAACAACCAAGCCCTCGTCAACTCACGCCTTAAAGTTGCTCTCAAGGGTGGTGTGAAGGCTGGTGCTCTTAAACAGTCTAAGGGTACTGGAGCCTCAGGGTCCTTTAGGCTAGGTGCCAAACCGGAGAAGAAAGTAGTTAAGAAAAAGGCAGTCAAGAAACCGAAAGCGAAGAAGCCCAAGGCAGCTGCTAAAAAGCCCAAGGCCAAGAGTCCCAAGAAGAAAAAGGTAGTCAAGAAACCAGCTGGTGAGAAAAAGGCAGCCAAACCAAAGAAGGCAAAGACCCCCAAGAAGGCGAAGGCAGCTAAACCTAAGAAGGCTAAGTCTCCAAAGAAGGCTAAAACCGCTAAGCCCAAGAAGGCCAAGACCCCAAAGAAGAAGGCAGCAGCCAAGCAGTAAAGCAAGATACATTTTATTGCTTTGGAAGTGTATACAAAGGTCCTTTTCAGGACCACTTTAAAATCCTAGAAAAGATTAGCTATCATATTGTCCTTGGCCATGACTTTAGAGTATGTTACTGATTGTGTTATTTATGTCGAAGGTGTTTTTTTTTTTGTTTTCACCCATCTAGTTTGTAAACATCGCATGTTTGTTATTTTGAGTACCCATGACGTGTCATATCCCGTTATGTTACTGGTATTGTTTAGTGTTGTATCCGGTTCTTTTCTATTTGTAGTTGAATGCTGTGTACTGTTGTGAGAAATGGGAAGGAAAAATAATGTGTTTGTGTATTGGTAAAGTGACGTATGCTATGCTATGCTATGCTATGCTATGTTATGTTATGCTAAGCTATGCTATGGTGTGGTGTGGTCTTGTCTTGTCTTGTCTTGTCTTGTCTTGTCTTGTCTTGTCTTGTCATTTTGCGTTCTATGTAACAATGTTATGAACTGTGTATATGCATAATCAAGCAAGACAATATATGTACGGAGGGAGTAGACCGACCGACCGACCGACCGACCGACCTACCTACCTACCTACCTACCTACCTACCTATCTATTCACTTACCTGGAGCTGTTGAAAACTGCAACTATTGTGCACTGCTTTTCAAGTGCGAGTTGTAGGTAGGGAAGCTCTCCAGCCAACTTATCACTGAGTTTTCTGGGTGCGACAGGTATTATTTTTTATGATGTACACATTTATATTTGAATTTTTTGTTCACACTTTTCAACTTCATATTATATTCAAGAAGAAGTAGGCCATATTCCAGAGAACATCGCAAGTGTGTTTATAATCCTAATTTATTTCATATAGGTATATTGTCCTGCGATTTAATGAAAAAAACTTGCCTTATGTAATACATTACGGTTGTACCAGTGAAGAAAGTCTGGAAAAAATATGTAAAAAGATAAACAAACCCAAAAAGAAGAATCCTTAGCTTCAATAATATGAATCCTTATTATAGATAATATCAATCCATAGTGGATAAATATGAAAAGAATGTATGTTACATAATCGTCAATTTGTAGGAAAGCATATTATGTGTGTAGATGACATATCAGTGTGTCATGTACACACTGCGTCTGCTAGAAAATCATGTACAAAGAAGAAAGAATTTATTATTGTACCTTTCTTTTAATGAGAACATGAGCACCATCAAGTACTGAAATACTGCTAGTTTTGTTATGTTTGTACTTATTTTTATTATTATTATTATTATTATTATTATTATTATTATTATTGTCGTCTTTGTTGTTGTTGTTGTTGTTGTTATTTTGTGTCACTTCTTGGTGTTAAATTCAATTTTTTTTTCTCTGTGCTATATGTTTGTCACTTTAGAGACACAAATATAAATACGAGTATTGTGTAGTGTTGTAATAGTATTAGCAACACTGATTTGGAATACTGTGATGGTTATATCGGTATTTTTGTCATTATTAGAATAACTGTGATACTTCATAATTAGACAACCAACATGATCCTCCTCCTCCTCCTCCTCCTACTATTATTGATATTAATACTACTACAATTATGCTTGACTTTAAATTTTATGTTATTATTGTTGTTGTTATTGTTGTTGTTGTTCTTGTTGTTGTTGAGGCTGCTTGTACCGTGTAATTGGCCATATTTGCGTCAGGTTTCTTTGAGTTGTAGTGTAATCAGTGAGAATGAATTAGTCCACCTTCAGTTATGTCGTACTACTTACTCATCTCCATGTTAATATTAGTACACATGGGATAAAGGTAGAAATGTTTGCAATTGTTGTTATAGTACGAAGACCTTACTAACGCTAGACGGATTGAAATTTTGGCGGAATGCTCGCCAATCAGATCCCGCTGGTAGCATCCAATGAAATAACTTGGCTCAAATTACTCTAGCCAACCAAAAGCTGTGTTTGTTGTTATGTCGGTTTCACTTATAGGAATATATTTCGCTTTGAATATCAACGCGCCATTCTTACACTCCTTGTTGAGAAGTACAGTCACTTATAGCAATGGCGCGTACAAAGCAAACCGCACGAAAATCTACTGGAGGAAAAGCTCCACGAAAGCAATTGGCAACCAAGGCAGCTCGTAAGAGCGCACCAGCAACTGGTGGTGTCAAGAAACCACACAGATACAGGCCAGGTACAGTCGCTCTTAGAGAAATCAGACGATACCAGAAGAGCACCGAACTTTTGATTCGAAAACTGCCTTTCCAGCGTCTGGTTCGTGAAATCGCTCAGGATTTCAAGACCGATCTTAGATTCCAGAGCTCTGCAGTTATGGCTCTTCAGGAGGCTAGCGAGGCCTACTTGGTTGGTCTCTTTGAAGACACCAATTTGTGTGCCATTCACGCCAAGAGAGTGACCATCATGCCCAAGGATATACAGCTTGCTCGTCGTATCCGTGGGGAGCGTGCATAAATACCTTTCAGCCGAAAAGTACATAAACGGCCCTTTTTAGGGCCACACAAATGTCTAGAAAAGAGCTAATTTTTCTGACTGCCATACTTTATTACACTTTCCTATTTTAATACGTAACAGTCCTATTATGCAATCCAGATATGTATTTGTACACTACACTACACTACTATTACCGAGTACTGAATGCATTTTGTGTTGTGTGGTAAATAAGGTATAGTGATAACCTTAATCATCACTGGTCCCTGGCATATTTTAGCAATTGAGTGGCAACTGTGATGCTTCATGGAATATTAACAGAGACATTGCCTAAGTGAACCCGACTCGGCCTGTATTCCTTATGTGCCCACAGTTGACTATATGTCCGCATGCATGTACTTCGCCATCCTCCCCCTCCTCATCCTCATGGACTAGGCATACACACGACATCATTTTATTCATTAATAATATTACATGCACGAGGTATACAAAATACATGCGGCCTGTGGATAGAAAACAGCATTCATGATGAATATGTCAGAAATGAAAAAACAAATCACAATGGTTTGTATGGAACACAATGGCCTCACCCTCACCAAAAACCCCGACCACAAAGCATTATATGCTTCCATTGTAAATTGTATGAGGGTGGGATATTTTTCGTACAGCTGAAGTATGTGCAGCCTTATTGCTGTTATGAACGAACTGGGAATGAAAAATAAAAACAGCACCCAAACGTTGTTACATTCATTTTAATGAAAAGTCACGGACTGTATTTGTGTATGTTCACGAAGATGCGTATATGATATTAAGAATGTAGCGATGGTGAGAAATATGAATGATCCTGAGCTGAACTGAGTAATGCGTATATTTGTAAATGTATGTGGCACAAATTTCTGTGTAAGCATTTCTTTTAGGTCCGCGCGTTTGGTTTATAATCCTCTGTTTCTGTGGGGCTTGTCATTCAGTCGCACTAAACTACCGAACATGTCTGGTCGTGGTAAAGGAGGAAAAGGGTTAGGCAAGGGTGGAGCCAAACGCCACAGGAAAGTACTGCGTGATAACATCCAGGGTATCACGAAACCCGCAATCCGTCGTCTTGCACGTCGAGGTGGTGTGAAACGTATTTCTGGACTCATTTACGAAGAAACACGAGGTGTTCTCAAGGTATTTTTGGAGAACGTTATTCGTGATGCTGTGACATACACCGAGCACGCAAAGAGAAAGACCGTAACAGCCATGGATGTTGTTTACGCCCTGAAACGCCAAGGCCGCACTCTGTACGGATTTGGTGGTTAAAGGATTTGCACATCTTTACCCAAAAACGGCCCTTTTTAGGGCCACAAAAAGAACTAGAAAAGATAATAAATTCAAAATTTGTCATGATAATTTGGTGTAAGGGAAACGTGTAAACCCCAAATAAAAACAATTGTGCAACGTCACTAGTTTAAAGGAATATATGTACAAAGCATATCAGACAGGAATCATTACAATGAAATGAGTACAGGACCTACCTTCCCCCCCCCCCCTTGAACCGTACAATGCATGTACCGTACCGTACGGCTGAACTGATTTAGGAATGACTAGTGTAATGAATAACTAAGGTCATGAAACTACACCTGAAAATGTGTAGCAAGAAGAACAGAAAGAAACATTAGGTGATTGTGACTGTACGTTTGATATGGAAGATGCGCCCATAGTTAACAGTACTGAGGAAGCGCGAAGTTACCGTAGCATGATGTTTTCCATCACGTCCGCGCTGAGAGTCATTTCGATCCGCCGGCGTTCATATAAATAGTGTTCGCAAGCCATTGCCACTATTCATTCGTGTGCATAGATAGAAAATGCCACCTAAGCAGGCTGCGGGATCAAAGGGCGCCAAGAAGGCCGCCACGAAGGCAAAGGCCCAGCGAACTGGGGACAAAAAGAAGAGGAGGAGGAGGAGGGAATCCTATGGAATCTACATTTATAAAGTCTTGAAACAGGTGCACCCCGACACCGGTATCTCTAGCAAGGCTATGTCCATCATGAACAGCTTTGTGAACGACATTTTCGAGAGAATCGCTGCCGAAGCATCCAGACTGGCTCATTACAACAAGCGTTCAACAATCACTAGCAGAGAAATTCAGACAGCTGTCCGTCTTCTCTTGCCAGGTGAACTTGCCAAGCACGCCGTAAGTGAGGGCACCAAGGCTGTTACCAAGTACACCAGCAGCAAGTAAACGTCCAGTTTACAACAAACAAAAACATCCAAACGGCCCTTTTCAGGGCCATACATATCTCTAGAAAAGATGTAATGTTTCAACTTTGTTTTACTTGTAATATGATGTACTTTTTACTTTGATATGATATATGATATAAATTGTTAAGTTTTATATGTAATGAGCTTCCAACATAGTGGATATTGATGACTTTGGCTTGCTCAAGGAAGAATGCACCCCATAAGCCTTGTTTAGTGCAAGTGATAGAAACTGTAAACATTAAAAAGCCAACAATCATCCATGGTCCCTATTATTTCATGTTACTGTCTTTGTGTTTATATTATTAGTTTTAAAAACTCGATTTGTACAGTACAAAGCGGACGTAATGGAAAACATGCTGTCCCTAATCCATTTTGCATCAATCGTAACCATTAGCGAATGCTTTTAGTAAGCCTTTTTTTGATTCGTCATTACTCCGCGTCAGTTCAATCCCACTCAGGGGTATAAATGCGGAGGTCGAGGAAGCTTCGTTATTCTGTTTACTTGAACACAACAAGGAATACAATGTCTGGACGTGGAAAGGGAGGTAAAGTGAAGGGAAAGGCGAAGAGCCGATCTTCCCGGGCAGGACTACAGTTCCCCGTGGGACGTATCCACCGTTTATTGCGGAAAGGAAATTATGCTGAGCGTGTTGGTGCTGGTGCCCCCGTGTACTTAGCTGCTGTATTGGAGTACTTGGCAGCTGAAGTGTTGGAGTTGGCCGGTAACGCAGCCCGTGATAACAAAAAGACGAGAATCATTCCCCGTCACTTGCAACTGGCTATCCGCAACGACGAGGAACTGAACAAGCTCCTGTCAGGAGTGACCATTGCCCAGGGTGGTGTTTTGCCTAACATTCAGGCTGTTCTTCTGCCCAAGAAAACGAAGCAGGCTCCTGCTAAATAAAGCAGTTGTTTTGGTCTTTGAACACATCACAAAACGGCCCTTTTAAGGGCCACACAATTAATCCCGAAAAGGAATATACATCAATTTTGCCACGAACTTTATTTGAAAATTAGATATCACCTGAAACAGTCTTTGAACGTTTTTTTTTGAATGAATGAAGGGGAGTAATGGTTGATTAAGTTTTTTCATTTTTTTCTTAATTTCTTAGTTTGTTTGTATGTATGTATGTATGTATGTATGTTACTGTTATGTTTCATTTTTGGTATGTACCCACTCGCCTATTCATTCTTATGTTATGGACGGTGCCGTTTAACGATAGGAGAAAATGATGTATGTGTGGAAACTGTAGTGTCATTTTCGGTTAAATTCAAATTCACTTCCTCTCCTTTGAAATCGGTAGGTCTAAACCCCGCTCACGTTCCCTCATCCCAATCTTGTGTAATTTTCATCGTAGCCTCGCATGAAGGATATTTTGATGATTTATTATGATTAAACCAGCCCAGCCCAGCCCAGCCCAGCCCAGCCCAGCCCAGCCCAGCCCAGCCCAGCCCAGCCCAGCCCAGCCCATTGCCATAGAACGACTATCAATAGCATCACCATTTGACACCTGCGTGTGACAAGTTGACAGCCGATGGATGGATGGATGGATGGATGGATGGATGGATGACTGATTGATTGATTGATTGATTGATTGATTGATTGATTGATTGATTGATTGATTGATTGATTGAGTGACCCACTTTACTTGCATATGTATCGGCGTGTTTCGGTTGGTAAGGTAGTATATATAGTAGGTCTTAATGTAATAGAATGTATTGTAATGTAACTGATTGTATTATATTGTAGTTTATTATAATATATTATATTTTATTGTAATTATTTTGTATTTTTTGGTACCCTAATAAATTTAACGAAACATTGCATTGTAGTTTAATATTGTATAGGATTGCCTTATTTTGTTGATGGATGGTATGCGATATTTTTTATAATGCATGTTATTGCAGTTGAGTGTAATTGATAGCATACTTATGGTATCTGTCCCATTAAATTTTAAAAGAGACTAGTGTATTTTCATGTAAGTTATTGGCGTGGTTTACATATACATAGTGTACTGTTTTTTTTTCTTCTGGTTAATACATAAACATATGTGACAAGTTATGAGCTGTACCTTTAATCCTCTTTTACTGATAACAAATGTAATAGTGAATAATATATTGTGTTGAAGAACGATGATTCATTGATTTTGGTTTGACTCATTGAGCAGCATTCTTTGCACGTTCTTCACGTTTAAAGACTGCTCTAATTTGTCACGAAAATTATTATGTTAGTGTTATTCTTGTCTTGATTTTACAGCCACTATGTATGTTACTCTGAACAGCAATTGTACCTAATGCAGTAGTAGAGGTAAGTTGTGCAACTTCTGACAGTAAATGTTATTTCAGAATAATTTACTTTCTGAAAAATAAGTACTATCCGTGTATCATGTTTTTGTATAATTACACGAATTCTTTTAGGGCACTGACACATACACACAGTTTTCTGCCCTTGCATGATGTATATCATAACATTTTGTCAATGATGTTCATTGTGTTTTATACCTATTTTAAAACTGCTTTGCACATGAAAGTCTGTGCATGATTGACACTGAAGTTGAAAATAGTATTTTGGGGGATGGATATTACACCATCACAATATATACCCATCGCATTTATTCTCATCAATTCAAGACAAATTTGTCTAAAAGATTATGAAATGAAAAATCTTAGCTTTGTCGTCACAGAATTATCCTCCTTTGAACTTGTATTTCAAGTTTTAAATGATGAATATGTTGTATTTGACATCAATTCTTCGCAGAGAAATAGTTTAGGTAAGTATAAGTGCATTTTAAAGCACGTATGTTGTGTTCTGTGCAAGGAAGACAGCGTGAAAATATGGTTGAGAAACACATTTTTGATCACAATTTTTACCAAGGTGTTTTCTGCACAACAGGGATGTTTTCAATCACGTCCGCGCTCCGCTATATGTACACTATAGGTGACTCTGTGTTAACTTGTTATTCTGTAAGTGCCCGTTATTCATATCGGACGTTTTCATAATGGCAGATACCGCAACAGCTCCAGCTCCGGCCGCCGCGGCCCCTGTGGCACCAAAGTCACCAAAGAAAAAGTCTACTAAGCCAAAGACACCGGCTAGCCACCCCAAGTACATTGATATGGTGCAAGCCGCTATCAGCAACCTAAAAGAGAGGGGAGGCTCATCACGACAGGCTATACTGAAGTACATCGCCGCTAACTACAAGGTGGGTAACAACCAAGCCCTCGTCAACTCACGCCTTAAAGTTGCTCTCAAGGGTGGTGTGAAGGCTGGTGCTCTTAAACAGTCTAAGGGTACTGGAGCCTCAGGGTCCTTTAGGCTAGGTGCCAAACCGGAGAAGAAAGTAGTTAAGAAAAAGGCAGTCAAGAAACCGAAAGCGAAGAAGCCCAAGGCAGCTGCTAAAAAGCCCAAGGCCAAGAGTCCCAAGAAGAAAAAGGTAGTCAAGAAACCAGCTGGTGAGAAAAAGGCAGCCAAACCAAAGAAGGCAAAGACCCCCAAGAAGGCGAAGGCAGCTAAACCTAAGAAGGCTAAGTCTCCAAAGAAGGCTAAAACCGCTAAGCCCAAGAAGGCCAAGACCCCAAAGAAGAAGGCAGCAGCCAAGCAGTAAAGCAAGATACATTTTATTGCTTTGGAAGTGTATACAAAGGTCCTTTTCAGGACCACTTTAAAATCCTAGAAAAGATTAGCTATCATATTGTCCTTGGCCATGACTTTAGAGTATGTTACTGATTGTGTTATTTATGTCGAAGGTGTTTTTTTTTTTGTTTTCACCCATCTAGTTTGTAAACATCGCATGTTTGTTATTTTGAGTACCCATGACGTGTCATATCCCGTTATGTTACTGGTATTGTTTAGTGTTGTATCCGGTTCTTTTCTATTTGTAGTTGAATGCTGTGTACTGTTGTGAGAAATGGGAAGGAAAAATAATGTGTTTGTGTATTGGTAAAGTGACGTATGCTATGCTATGCTATGCTATGCTATGTTATGTTATGCTAAGCTATGCTATGGTGTGGTGTGGTCTTGTCTTGTCTTGTCTTGTCTTGTCTTGTCTTGTCTTGTCTTGTCATTTTGCGTTCTATGTAACAATGTTATGAACTGTGTATATGCATAATCAAGCAAGACAATATATGTACGGAGGGAGTAGACCGACCGACCGACCGACCGACCGACCTACCTACCTACCTACCTACCTACCTACCTATCTATTCACTTACCTGGAGCTGTTGAAAACTGCAACTATTGTGCACTGCTTTTCAAGTGCGAGTTGTAGGTAGGGAAGCTCTCCAGCCAACTTATCACTGAGTTTTCTGGGTGCGACAGGTATTATTTTTTATGATGTACACATTTATATTTGAATTTTTTGTTCACACTTTTCAACTTCATATTATATTCAAGAAGAAGTAGGCCATATTCCAGAGAACATCGCAAGTGTGTTTATAATCCTAATTTATTTCATATAGGTATATTGTCCTGCGATTTAATGAAAAAAACTTGCCTTATGTAATACATTACGGTTGTACCAGTGAAGAAAGTCTGGAAAAAATATGTAAAAAGATAAACAAACCCAAAAAGAAGAATCCTTAGCTTCAATAATATGAATCCTTATTATAGATAATATCAATCCATAGTGGATAAATATGAAAAGAATGTATGTTACATAATCGTCAATTTGTAGGAAAGCATATTATGTGTGTAGATGACATATCAGTGTGTCATGTACACACTGCGTCTGCTAGAAAATCATGTACAAAGAAGAAAGAATTTATTATTGTACCTTTCTTTTAATGAGAACATGAGCACCATCAAGTACTGAAATACTGCTAGTTTTGTTATGTTTGTACTTATTTTTATTATTATTATTATTATTATTATTATTATTATTATTATTGTCGTCTTTGTTGTTGTTGTTGTTGTTGTTATTTTGTGTCACTTCTTGGTGTTAAATTCAATTTTTTTTTCTCTGTGCTATATGTTTGTCACTTTAGAGACACAAATATAAATACGAGTATTGTGTAGTGTTGTAATAGTATTAGCAACACTGATTTGGAATACTGTGATGGTTATATCGGTATTTTTGTCATTATTAGAATAACTGTGATACTTCATAATTAGACAACCAACATGATCCTCCTCCTCCTCCTCCTCCTACTATTATTGATATTAATACTACTACAATTATGCTTGACTTTAAATTTTATGTTATTATTGTTGTTGTTATTGTTGTTGTTGTTCTTGTTGTTGTTGAGGCTGCTTGTACCGTGTAATTGGCCATATTTGCGTCAGGTTTCTTTGAGTTGTAGTGTAATCAGTGAGAATGAATTAGTCCACCTTCAGTTATGTCGTACTACTTACTCATCTCCATGTTAATATTAGTACACATGGGATAAAGGTAGAAATGTTTGCAATTGTTGTTATAGTACGAAGACCTTACTAACGCTAGACGGATTGAAATTTTGGCGGAATGCTCGCCAATCAGATCCCGCTGGTAGCATCCAATGAAATAACTTGGCTCAAATTACTCTAGCCAACCAAAAGCTGTGTTTGTTGTTATGTCGGTTTCACTTATAGGAATATATTTCGCTTTGAATATCAACGCGCCATTCTTACACTCCTTGTTGAGAAGTACAGTCACTTATAGCAATGGCGCGTACAAAGCAAACCGCACGAAAATCTACTGGAGGAAAAGCTCCACGAAAGCAATTGGCAACCAAGGCAGCTCGTAAGAGCGCACCAGCAACTGGTGGTGTCAAGAAACCACACAGATACAGGCCAGGTACAGTCGCTCTTAGAGAAATCAGACGATACCAGAAGAGCACCGAACTTTTGATTCGAAAACTGCCTTTCCAGCGTCTGGTTCGTGAAATCGCTCAGGATTTCAAGACCGATCTTAGATTCCAGAGCTCTGCAGTTATGGCTCTTCAGGAGGCTAGCGAGGCCTACTTGGTTGGTCTCTTTGAAGACACCAATTTGTGTGCCATTCACGCCAAGAGAGTGACCATCATGCCCAAGGATATACAGCTTGCTCGTCGTATCCGTGGGGAGCGTGCATAAATACCTTTCAGCCGAAAAGTACATAAACGGCCCTTTTTAGGGCCACACAAATGTCTAGAAAAGAGCTAATTTTTCTGACTGCCATACTTTATTACACTTTCCTATTTTAATACGTAACAGTCCTATTATGCAATCCAGATATGTATTTGTACACTACACTACACTACTATTACCGAGTACTGAATGCATTTTGTGTTGTGTGGTAAATAAGGTATAGTGATAACCTTAATCATCACTGGTCCCTGGCATATTTTAGCAATTGAGTGGCAACTGTGATGCTTCATGGAATATTAACAGAGACATTGCCTAAGTGAACCCGACTCGGCCTGTATTCCTTATGTGCCCACAGTTGACTATATGTCCGCATGCATGTACTTCGCCATCCTCCCCCTCCTCATCCTCATGGACTAGGCATACACACGACATCATTTTATTCATTAATAATATTACATGCACGAGGTATACAAAATACATGCGGCCTGTGGATAGAAAACAGCATTCATGATGAATATGTCAGAAATGAAAAAACAAATCACAATGGTTTGTATGGAACACAATGGCCTCACCCTCACCAAAAACCCCGACCACAAAGCATTATATGCTTCCATTGTAAATTGTATGAGGGTGGGATATTTTTCGTACAGCTGAAGTATGTGCAGCCTTATTGCTGTTATGAACGAACTGGGAATGAAAAATAAAAACAGCACCCAAACGTTGTTACATTCATTTTAATGAAAAGTCACGGACTGTATTTGTGTATGTTCACGAAGATGCGTATATGATATTAAGAATGTAGCGATGGTGAGAAATATGAATGATCCTGAGCTGAACTGAGTAATGCGTATATTTGTAAATGTATGTGGCACAAATTTCTGTGTAAGCATTTCTTTTAGGTCCGCGCGTTTGGTTTATAATCCTCTGTTTCTGTGGGGCTTGTCATTCAGTCGCACTAAACTACCGAACATGTCTGGTCGTGGTAAAGGAGGAAAAGGGTTAGGCAAGGGTGGAGCCAAACGCCACAGGAAAGTACTGCGTGATAACATCCAGGGTATCACGAAACCCGCAATCCGTCGTCTTGCACGTCGAGGTGGTGTGAAACGTATTTCTGGACTCATTTACGAAGAAACACGAGGTGTTCTCAAGGTATTTTTGGAGAACGTTATTCGTGATGCTGTGACATACACCGAGCACGCAAAGAGAAAGACCGTAACAGCCATGGATGTTGTTTACGCCCTGAAACGCCAAGGCCGCACTCTGTACGGATTTGGTGGTTAAAGGATTTGCACATCTTTACCCAAAAACGGCCCTTTTTAGGGCCACAAAAAGAACTAGAAAAGATAATAAATTCAAAATTTGTCATGATAATTTGGTGTAAGGGAAACGTGTAAACCCCAAATAAAAACAATTGTGCAACGTCACTAGTTTAAAGGAATATATGTACAAAGCATATCAGACAGGAATCATTACAATGAAATGAGTACAGGACCTACCTTCCCCCCCCCCCCTTGAACCGTACAATGCATGTACCGTACCGTACGGCTGAACTGATTTAGGAATGACTAGTGTAATGAATAACTAAGGTCATGAAACTACACCTGAAAATGTGTAGCAAGAAGAACAGAAAGAAACATTAGGTGATTGTGACTGTACGTTTGATATGGAAGATGCGCCCATAGTTAACAGTACTGAGGAAGCGCGAAGTTACCGTAGCATGATGTTTTCCATCACGTCCGCGCTGAGAGTCATTTCGATCCGCCGGCGTTCATATAAATAGTGTTCGCAAGCCATTGCCACTATTCATTCGTGTGCATAGATAGAAAATGCCACCTAAGCAGGCTGCGGGATCAAAGGGCGCCAAGAAGGCCGCCACGAAGGCAAAGGCCCAGCGAACTGGGGACAAAAAGAAGAGGAGGAGGAGGAGGGAATCCTATGGAATCTACATTTATAAAGTCTTGAAACAGGTGCACCCCGACACCGGTATCTCTAGCAAGGCTATGTCCATCATGAACAGCTTTGTGAACGACATTTTCGAGAGAATCGCTGCCGAAGCATCCAGACTGGCTCATTACAACAAGCGTTCAACAATCACTAGCAGAGAAATTCAGACAGCTGTCCGTCTTCTCTTGCCAGGTGAACTTGCCAAGCACGCCGTAAGTGAGGGCACCAAGGCTGTTACCAAGTACACCAGCAGCAAGTAAACGTCCAGTTTACAACAAACAAAAACATCCAAACGGCCCTTTTCAGGGCCATACATATCTCTAGAAAAGATGTAATGTTTCAACTTTGTTTTACTTGTAATATGATGTACTTTTTACTTTGATATGATATATGATATAAATTGTTAAGTTTTATATGTAATGAGCTTCCAACATAGTGGATATTGATGACTTTGGCTTGCTCAAGGAAGAATGCACCCCATAAGCCTTGTTTAGTGCAAGTGATAGAAACTGTAAACATTAAAAAGCCAACAATCATCCATGGTCCCTATTATTTCATGTTACTGTCTTTGTGTTTATATTATTAGTTTTAAAAACTCGATTTGTACAGTACAAAGCGGACGTAATGGAAAACATGCTGTCCCTAATCCATTTTGCATCAATCGTAACCATTAGCGAATGCTTTTAGTAAGCCTTTTTTTGATTCGTCATTACTCCGCGTCAGTTCAATCCCACTCAGGGGTATAAATGCGGAGGTCGAGGAAGCTTCGTTATTCTGTTTACTTGAACACAACAAGGAATACAATGTCTGGACGTGGAAAGGGAGGTAAAGTGAAGGGAAAGGCGAAGAGCCGATCTTCCCGGGCAGGACTACAGTTCCCCGTGGGACGTATCCACCGTTTATTGCGGAAAGGAAATTATGCTGAGCGTGTTGGTGCTGGTGCCCCCGTGTACTTAGCTGCTGTATTGGAGTACTTGGCAGCTGAAGTGTTGGAGTTGGCCGGTAACGCAGCCCGTGATAACAAAAAGACGAGAATCATTCCCCGTCACTTGCAACTGGCTATCCGCAACGACGAGGAACTGAACAAGCTCCTGTCAGGAGTGACCATTGCCCAGGGTGGTGTTTTGCCTAACATTCAGGCTGTTCTTCTGCCCAAGAAAACGAAGCAGGCTCCTGCTAAATAAAGCAGTTGTTTTGGTCTTTGAACACATCACAAAACGGCCCTTTTAAGGGCCACACAATTAATCCCGAAAAGGAATATACATCAATTTTGCCACGAACTTTATTTGAAAATTAGATATCACCTGAAACAGTCTTTGAACGTTTTTTTTTGAATGAATGAAGGGGAGTAATGGTTGATTAAGTTTTTTCATTTTTTTCTTAATTTCTTAGTTTGTTTGTATGTATGTATGTATGTATGTATGTTACTGTTATGTTTCATTTTTGGTATGTACCCACTCGCCTATTCATTCTTATGTTATGGACGGTGCCGTTTAACGATAGGAGAAAATGATGTATGTGTGGAAACTGTAGTGTCATTTTCGGTTAAATTCAAATTCACTTCCTCTCCTTTGAAATCGGTAGGTCTAAACCCCGCTCACGTTCCCTCATCCCAATCTTGTGTAATTTTCATCGTAGCCTCGCATGAAGGATATTTTGATGATTTATTATGATTAAACCAGCCCAGCCCAGCCCAGCCCAGCCCAGCCCAGCCCAGCCCAGCCCAGCCCAGCCCAGCCCAGCCCAGCCCATTGCCATAGAACGACTATCAATAGCATCACCATTTGACACCTGCGTGTGACAAGTTGACAGCCGATGGATGGATGGATGGATGGATGGATGGATGGATGACTGATTGATTGATTGATTGATTGATTGATTGATTGATTGATTGATTGATTGATTGATTGATTGAGTGACCCACTTTACTTGCATATGTATCGGCGTGTTTCGGTTGGTAAGGTAGTATATATAGTAGGTCTTAATGTAATAGAATGTATTGTAATGTAACTGATTGTATTATATTGTAGTTTATTATAATATATTATATTTTATTGTAATTATTTTGTATTTTTTGGTACCCTAATAAATTTAACGAAACATTGCATTGTAGTTTAATATTGTATAGGATTGCCTTATTTTGTTGATGGATGGTATGCGATATTTTTTATAATGCATGTTATTGCAGTTGAGTGTAATTGATAGCATACTTATGGTATCTGTCCCATTAAATTTTAAAAGAGACTAGTGTATTTTCATGTAAGTTATTGGCGTGGTTTACATATACATAGTGTACTGTTTTTTTTTCTTCTGGTTAATACATAAACATATGTGACAAGTTATGAGCTGTACCTTTAATCCTCTTTTACTGATAACAAATGTAATAGTGAATAATATATTGTGTTGAAGAACGATGATTCATTGATTTTGGTTTGACTCATTGAGCAGCATTCTTTGCACGTTCTTCACGTTTAAAGACTGCTCTAATTTGTCACGAAAATTATTATGTTAGTGTTATTCTTGTCTTGATTTTACAGCCACTATGTATGTTACTCTGAACAGCAATTGTACCTAATGCAGTAGTAGAGGTAAGTTGTGCAACTTCTGACAGTAAATGTTATTTCAGAATAATTTACTTTCTGAAAAATAAGTACTATCCGTGTATCATGTTTTTGTATAATTACACGAATTCTTTTAGGGCACTGACACATACACACAGTTTTCTGCCCTTGCATGATGTATATCATAACATTTTGTCAATGATGTTCATTGTGTTTTATACCTATTTTAAAACTGCTTTGCACATGA